>OZ010610.1:43345373-43365373 GCA_963932145.1 Acanthosepion lycidas
TCAATTTTGAGTTACTTTCGAAAAATAGGTTAACTTTAGGTAAGGTAGGGGCGTATTTTTCAACGAATTCTGGCATCCGTCAAATGCATGTCGTCTTGGTTTTTTTTATTAACGGCAAAATGTTTTTTCTTTTATACTTAATTTTTTTTTATGTGTGTTTGTGTTAAAATACGTTTTATTAAACTATACTTTTTAAAATGTTTTTACACTTAATTACTAATAGACTATATTTCTTTTTAAAAACAAGTAAATGTAATAGAATTACTTACATTATTTAAAATGATTTTTTCATTTCAAATATAAGTATGTATATTACCAGCTGTCATTTATTAATTTTATTTTTAAATATTATTTAAGGAACATTTTTGACAATGACGGCAAAAAATAGCTATTTTATTTCTCTGATTCAGTAAATTTTTATAAACTATATATAGAGAGAGATAGATAGATATAGATATATAGATAGATATAGATTATGAAATGGACTAAGTTCGACAATTATTTTAATAAATATTCTGTTTATACATTATTTTTATAGATACAAATATTTAAATGTTCTGTTTATAATAAACATTATTAATAACATTTACCGGCCTGAATATCCGAGAAAACTCAAACAAAATATGTGTCCTGCGATAGGAATCGAACCTGTACCCTACATGGAACCGTCATATAGCCAGACGTGCTATCCCATTTAGCTACAGAGTAAAATTCCTGTTTTTAAGCTACAAATTTCTCATGATTTCTCTCGAACTCTCATATCTGCTCGAAGGGTATGTTTACAGTAAATTTTTAGGATAGGTTCGTATGAATAGAATGTGCATTCTTCGCAAGAAATCAGTTTTTAAATTAAGTTAATTGACGTATTTTGTAAAGAGGTTTACATGTCGAGATTCAAATCCATTGTTGGTAACTTGTTTATTTTTAATATATTTATTGTTGGTATTGTTGTTATTTTCTTTACTGTATTGCTGGTATTTTTACTATAAAAATCTATTTTTATACTTTCATAATATTTGGGCCCCATTCTAGAGGGTTTCACTACTTGCCTATAGCTGGGACACTAACAGGTGCTACTATCCCGGGTCAGGGTGGCCCTTCAAACAACAGCAGTCACGATGTGGCTCCATGCTACTCATAACCTCCCGATCAGAGGCCTTGCTGCCGGATGTAGTTTATCCTCATACACAAGATGGAGTATTTAAAGCACAGTACATTGTTTGCCACAAAATTTAAAATTTTCACCCTTTTCTTCATATGTTATTTTTGAAAATGCTATTTGTTGTTTTTAAAAATCAAATGATAGCATTTTAGGCATTGGTGGGCCTGTTTGTCTCCTGACAAGCAATATTTTTTGACCCGGTTCAACAATGCACATAACGATTTCTTTAAATATTAGGTTGGTGCAGAAATAATGTCGTTTTCTCACATATGTTACTATGTGAGAAAACGACATTATTCTTGCACCAACCTAATAATATCATCAGCAAAATTAACGCAACTCTCGTGCGAAACTTTAAAGCAAGCTTAATTACGAAGGTGAATAAAGACATGATCTACACAAGTCACATAAACCCAGCGATTACATACATAAAATAATATATACGTAAATATATATATATATATATATATATATATATATATATATATATATATATATATATATATATATATATATATATATATATTGCAACAATATAAGCTTTGACTATTATGATATTTACTGACAAGGATGAACATGTAAAAACTGTCCCGTGTACAGAATTAAAACAGTTAATCTTTCTCAGATTAAAATATCGTAAATATATTTTGCGTCGGATGATTAACATGTATCGCTTTTAGAAGCAGGCATTCTTTTTTTTCTTTTTATGCATCCTGCCCTTTCAGGACGACGGCCATCATGGTGTTTCAGCTACATCTATCCCTTGCAGCTCTCAACAAGTTCCTTCCCTGTGCAATCTCTCCCAGACCACGTCCTGTCATCCACTTGCTCAAGCCCGCTAGGTATGTCATGCATTTTCTTCCCTTGTCTCTCTTTCCTTCTATTCGATCCGGGAACATGAGATTCTTCAGGTTCACCCAGAAACTTCAGTGCCTCTTCCTAATGTTAAGTATAAGCCTCCTCCTTGTTTGCATCCTCTCTAAGACTTCATCGTTGCTCACACGCTCGGTCCACGATATCCTTAGCATCCTTCTCTAGAACCGCATCGCCGTCAACTCGAGACTCTTCTTTATCTTTGAGGAAATCGTCCAACAGTCGCTGCCGTAAAGAAGGACAGATATCGCGCAGCAGCTCAGTATTCTTTTCTTAACAAAGAAATTGTTCTGCCTCGCAATACTCTACCTAGCTTTTGGAATACGTCCTTGGCCATCCCAATACGAATCTCAGCGTTGCACTTACCGTCCTCTGTCAAAATGTTGCCCTGATATTTAAACTTCCGCGTCTGCTTGATTCTAATGTTCCCGACCTGCAAATCGCATTTCGGGCTCACCCTCTTACTGATGACCATGCATTCTGTTTTCTTCTAGTTTATGCTTAGTCCCTTCTTCTCACTCTCCGCCGCTACCTCCTGTAGGAGATTTTGTAGTCTACACAGAAAAGAAGAATACGTTAAATATTCTAATCTTGTACGTGTTATTGGCGAAATTAGAGTCAGTGGCAAAGATACTGTATTAATGTGTTGTAAACTTTAAAAAAAAAACTGATACTAGGAAATTGAGTTACAGGAAATTGAGTATCTGGATAGTAAAGTAAGCACCAGTAAAAGCCTGTCGCACAGTTAGACCGTCCGATAAAAGATAAAGGAAATTATCCCCCACTAAAATAAAAAAAAAAAAAAACATTATGATAGAAACATTCGAAGCAATCAGATCCTGATATCAGCAAACAGAATTGAATTCACTTTTTTTTTCTCGATTAGAAATTCAATAGAAAGTTTGTGCGTGCTTCAAATGTTTGAAATCCAATTTTATGGCAGTGAATGATCGATTGGAAAGAGAGAGATTATGTAAGATGGAGAAGATTTCAAAGCTTCAAGGAGGTAAGTATAAATAGGCAAACAAAGTACTTTATCGGATGTTTGAATCTACGCACGCACACTATGTCGAGTGTTATGTGCTATTTTCTTATCTGCATATACGTACACAAATCCGAAAGAAAAAAAAAGTTAATCAAATCGGAAAAGTGGCATTGGCGTGATAAGTTCAAATTTCAGTCATTTCAGTTTTGATCGATTCGCGCGAATTCACGAGTGTAGGTGGCGTGTCGCGAGAGGAGAATCAGTGTCTACTTTCAGCTATGAATTGAGTGCGCTGGATAGACATGGCTCAATTGCTTTTGGTTGCAATCAGTTTAAAAGCAGAATGGAATTCAAGCTTTGGAAGTCTTTTCAGAGATCTTTAAGCAACCCAGCATTATCAGTATTTCGGAAAAAGGTATGGTTGATTCACGGCAAGCCTTCAATAAGTTAATCCAGTTATATGTATAAATTAGTCTGGTTCTTCAGTTATTAAATGTTGGAACCATGTCCGTTGCAATCGACTTAAAGCTCGGCAGTAAGTGATTGTGCATTGACGAAGACACAAGGGTAAGTGATATCTAATTGTTGAAGGTACGATAGTAAGTGATTTCTAATTGACGAAAGCACGATGATAAGTGATTGTGCATTGACGAAGGCACGATGGTAAGTGATTATGCATTGATGAAGGCAAGCTTGCAAGTGATTTCGAATTGACGAAGGCACGATGGCAAGTGATTTCGAATTTACGAAGGATCGATGGTACATGATTTCGAATTGACGAAGGCACGTTGGTAAGTGATTTCGAATTGACGAAGGCACGTTGATAAGTGTTAAGGTCTCCACCCCTTTTTCATACAAGTGAACTCGGCCAGTGTGTACTTGTACTGCTACCGGTGAATACCCGGAGGTCAGAGAGTAAGAGTGGGATACCGTGATACAGTGAGGGTGTGAGGTAACCGCTTTGTAGGAGTCACAGTTGCGAGCACGTAGACCCAGAAAGAATTCCTACTTTAATACAGAATTTCACAGACTGTATATATATTATTATTGCTACTAACCGCATTTCTAGATCTACTAACCGTATTACCAATTGTATTATTACGTCAATAAATTTATTTGCTATATTTCCTTCCCACGTTTGTCATTCATTTGAGACCGGATTTCATCCTGGAATCCACAACAAATTGGCGACGAGCGATTCGAACACACATGTGAAGACCAAGCAACAAAAAATTTTCCCTCGTCGTCCACAACAAATTGGCGACGAAGTTTCGAACTCATACGGGACAAAAAAACAACAAAATAATGTTCCCTCGTCGTCCACAACAAATTGGCGACGAGCGATACGAACTTACACGGGAAGAACAAATAACAACAAAAAATCTTTTCCCTCGTCGTCCACAACAAATTGGCGACGAGCGATTCGAACCCACACGGGAAATCAAAACAACAAAAATTTTACCCCGTCGTCTACAACAAATTGGCAACGAGCGATTCGAACTCACACGAGAAGAAGAAATATAAACATCCTCCCTTCGTCCTCGACAAAGTGTTACGAGGATTTAAAATACGTAAAATTGAGTTATCATAGAAGATTTTAAAAATATTTTGGTAGAACTGGTAAAATACCAAAATGATCAACAATTACAACTACAAGAAAGAATGGAAGAAAAATGGAAAAAGCAATTACGACAAACGCAGAAGGAAAATCAAGAAAGACAAATAGAGCTCTAGGAACTAATATTGAAAGTAGCGGGTAACACGCAATTAAATATTGAAAAAGAGGCAACTTTTTCGCAAGACGCAGTGTGGAATACCATAGAGATTTTCCAATATTCTCGAAATGAGGATAAAAATTTCGGAGATTACTTCAGAAGACATGAAGACATTTTTAACATCGACTGTCAAAGCTCGACAGAAGCAAAAAAGCTATGTCTATTCCTTAGAAAATTAGGAACTGAAGAATATACAAAGTTCGTGGGTTATATCTTGCCAAAAAAGACGAACGAATTAACATTTGACGAAGCAGTGTTATATCTTAAAGAACTCTTCAGTCCGAAAACATCACTCTTCCACAGGAGGTGGAAATGCCTTAACCTGGTAAAGGGCGATAATAGTGATTATTCCACGTTTACCGCAATCGTAAATAAACATCGTGACGACTTCAAATTAGCGGAATTAACCCCGGACAATTTCAAGTGTTTTATCTTTGTTCCAGGGTTAGTTTCAACAAAAGATAGCGAAATGCGCAAAAAAATGCTTTCAAAATTACAAAATGAACCTGGACTAACACTACAACAATTATCGGAAGATTGCCAGAAGTCCTAAGCATAAAAAAGACTCAAAGGACATTGAGGAATCAGCTGTGTCTCAAGTTAAACAAAAGTCTACATTCTTCACCCCCGCCGGAAAGAAAATAAAGATTCTATAATAATGAAAAAAGATTCTCACCCTTCGCAGAAAGAAAACAAATATTCTATAAGAGAAAAAGTGCAACATACAGGGTAAATCATGACGAAAATCGAAGCAAATATAAGCCCGCTCCCACCATCAGCATGTTATCGATGTGGAGGACTACATCGAAACAAGTATTGCCGTTTTAGATATAAAATCTGTCTTGAGTGTGGGAAAAAAGGCAAGAAAATATGTGGAACTTGAAATTTTAAATAAAAAGATAAAATTGCAACTGGATTCGGGTTCCGACCTCATGATAAACAACCTACAGACATGGAGAAAACTTAACAGTGTTACATACACAAAAAATTACAAGGTTGGTTACAGGCAAACGAATAAAATTCGAAGGAGAAATAATCGTGAATGTTAAATTTCACGGAAAAACAAAAAACTTAAGATATACGTCATGAAAGATACTGAAAATCTAGTAGGTATCGACTGGATGCAAAAGTTGAACGTTTGGGATCTACCTATCAGCTCTTTTTGCAAAAAGTTAGAGGTTAAACAATCAGATGCTATAAAGTTAAAGGAAGAATTATATAACCAATTTCCTAAGGTATATTCGAGCGGGTTTGGACGATGCAACAAATTTAAGGCCAGAATTAAATTAAAAGAAATCGTCCAACCAGTATGTAAAAAGAAGCGAAACGTGCCATTTGCTACCATAGATGAAAACAGTAAAGAGTTATACAAGGCAGTAAAGGAACTACCTGTGACTTTGCGAGAGATAAGAAGAGAAGCGGAAAAGGATCAATTTATGCAGAGGAGGAAGGTAAAAAATAAAGTCTGTGTTTGTCAAATGATTACCAAACAAGAACAAAAACCAGTATACCCATATTGTACCAAATAGATCATTTAAAACAGGAAGAGAAAATTTGCCGAACCTCTGATTATCGACCATATAAGAAAAAAATACTAACTTTCCCCAAAAAAGAATCTAAGAAGGTGGGTGTTAAGGGGTCCAATCCTTTTTCATAGAAGTGGACTCGCCCAGTGTATGCTTGTACTGCTGCCGGTGAAAACCCGGAAGTCAGAGAGTTAGAGTGTTATACAGTGAGAGAGTAAGAGTGTGAGGTAACCGCTTTGTAGGAGTCACAGTTGCGAGCACGTAGACTCAGAAGGAAGTCATACTTCGATACTGAATTTCCCAGACTGTATATATATTATTATTGCTACTAACCGCATTTCTGGATCTACTAACCGTATTACCAATTGTATTACTAAGTATTTATTTGCTATATTTCATTCCTGCGTTTGTCGTTCATTTGAGACCGGATTTCATCCCGGAATCCACAACAGTAAGTTATTTCGAATAGACGAAGGCACGTTGGTAAATGATTTCGAATTGACGAAAGCAAGATGGTAAGTGATTTCGAATTAACGAAGTCACGGTGGTACGTCATTTCGAATTGACGAAAGCAAGAGGTTAAGCGATTTCTAATTGACGAAGGCAAGATGGTAAGTGATTGTGCATTGACGAAAACACGATGAAAGTAATTGTGTATTGACGAAGACACAATGGTAAATGATTTCCAATTGTCGAAGATACGATAGTAAGTGATTTCTAATTGATAAAGGCACGATTGTTAAGTGATTTCGAATTGACGAAGGCACGTTGGTAAGTAATTTCAAATTGACGACGACACGATGGTAAATGATTTCGAATTGACGAAAGCAAGATGGTAAGTGATTTCGAATTGACGAAGGAAAGATGGTAAGTGATTTCGAATTGACGAAGGTAAGATGGTAAGTGATTGTGTATTGACGAAGACACAATGGTAAGTAATTTCTAATTGTCAAAGGTTCGATTGTAAGTGATTTCGAATTGACGAAGGCACGATGATAAGTGATTTTGCATTGATGAAGGCAAGATCGTAAAGTGATTTCGAATTGACGAAGAAACAATGGTAAGTGATTTCTAATTGTCGAATGTATGAAAGTTAGTGATTTTGAATTGACGAAAGCTCGATGGTAAGGGATTTCGAATTGACGTAGGCAAGATGGTAAGTGATTTCGAATTGACGAAAGCACGTTGGCAAGTGATTTCGAATTGACGAAGGCAAGATGGTAAGTCATTGTGCATTCATGAAGGCAAGATTGTAAATGATTGTGTATTGATGAAGACACAAAGGTAAGTGATTTCTAACTGTCGAATGTTCGAAAGTTAGTGATTTCGAATTAACTAAGGCACGATCGTAATTGATTTCTAAATGACAAAGGCTTGATGGCAATGGATTTCTAATTGACGAAGGCTTGATGGTAAGTGATTTCGAATTGACGAAGGCGCGGTGGTAAGTGATTTCGAATTGACGAAGGCTAGATGGGAAGTGATTTCGAAATGACGAAGGCACGTTGGTAAGTGATTTCGAATTGACGAAGGCTAGATGGTAAGGGATTTTGAATTGACGAATTCACGATGACAAGGGTTTACGAATTGACGAGGGCACGATGGTAAGCGATTGGGCATTGATGAAGGCAGGATCATGAAGTGATTTCGAATTGAAGAAGACACAATGGTAAGTGATTTCTAATTGTCGAATGTACGAAAGTTAGTGATTTCCAATTGACGAAGGCTCGATAGTAAGGGGTTTCGAATAGACGAAGGCAAGATGGTAAGTGATTTCGAATTGACGAAGGCACGATGGTAAGTGATTTCGAACTGATGAAGGCACGATGGTAAGTGATTTCTAATTGTCGAATGTACGAAAGTTAGTCATTTTGAATTGACGAAGACACGATGGTAAGGGATTTCGAATTGACGAAAGCACGTTGGCAAGTGATTTCGAATTGGCGAAGGCAAGATGGTAAGTGATTGTGCATTGATGAAGGCAAGATTGTAAGTGATTGTGTATTGACGAAGACACAATGGTAAGTGATTTCTAATTGTCGAATGTATGAGAGTTAGGGATTTAGAATTGACGAAGGCACGATGGTAAATGATTGTACATTGATGAAGGCAAGATGGTAAAGTGATTTCTTATTGACGAAGACACAATGGTAAGTGATTTCTAATTGTCGAATGTACGAAAGTTAGTGATTTCGAATTGACGAAGGCTCGATGGTAAGGAATTTCGAATTGACGAAGGCAAGATAGTAAGGGATTTCGAATTGACGAAGGCACGTTGGTAAGTGATTTCGAATTGACGAAGGCAAGATGGTAAGGGATTCCGGAGCGATGAAAGCACGATGGTAAAAATAGAGTCGATTACATTGGCGTAAGTGCTAAACTACTTGGGAAAGGTATGATTCCATCACTTCTCTTCGCAGCTATGAATAAACAGCAGAAGAATGTGTCCTACAGCCTATAGCCTTGAACGATGAAAACTGATTTTTTCTCCAGTATTGAAAGTGTTGGGACCCCATCAAGCTATCTTGCCCAGGAAACACCGCTGCCAGTGTAGTACATGTGATGCCCCTATGATCCTAATGGGTTGCGGGACTCGTCGTCGCTCGATGTTGTACATAAGGATTTCAATTATTGATAAACTGTCAAAATTTTATTTTCTTCTGTTTCTGTTACTTAGAAAATTTTCATCAATTTCAATACTTGTATGTTAATAGTATTTTAGGCAATATATCGTAGCCTGGGTTTGGGACATTATTTGAACCCATTAAGTTAGATTTAATTCAAATATATGCATGTTGTACAAGTGAGAATCTGTAGAACGGTTTCACAGAGCACAACTGTTCCGAAAGTATAGTTTAATTGTTGCGGCAAACGCGCCAAGATTTTTTTTTTTTTGCATATTGAATATCTTTGAATGAGCATTTCAGATCCACCAATATCAATATATTTTTTTTTATTTTTTAAAATTTAAATTTTAAGAAGTGCTCAGTTTGCTATGCAAATTTCACTGTAACTTCAGCCTTCTTCGCAGGCTCAAGAAAGTAAATGTCCATGTTACGTGGGAAATCATGTTTTTACTTCAAAATTTAAAATGATTTCATATTAAAGTAAGATACTTAGAATTTTGTAAAGCTTTTTTATATTGTATAAGCATTATTCTTACTAGCGTAAACTGTTCAATTTACATTGAATTTAAATAGCAAATCAAAACTTAAAAAAAAGAAAACTTAACTTAAAAATTCTGGTCATATTCTACTATTACACCAATCTCTTCCTTATTTATTATCTTATACTATTTAAGTAGTCTACTGATCAATGAAGGCAAAGTAATGGCAGAATTGATCATGCGCATTGTGTCAATAATAGAGATGCGTAATAGTAAAAAATATATCAGTTTTTGATCAACATGATCTGGAAAACATAATCGTTAGGAATATGGAAATGAATTTGGAAAAAGCAAATTACTTTTTGCTGAAGCGCGTTTCTGAGGGTAGATGATTTTATTATTGCACTTACCCAATCCACCGGTAAAAAATCTAAACTTTGCGACACAGGCAAGTCGTTTCTTCACCAAAGTGTCTGTGATAACACTTCGATAAAATGTAAATACCTTTTTCTATATTGTTTATACGGTCGGTATTAGTCGCCTCTAAAGCTTAACGAAAATCGAAGAGGAACCATGATTGTTAACACTAAGCTTTCATCAACAGTTGCACACCTGTTTATTAAAATATTGGTTCGAGATTTGTTCAGGTAAATTGTAAATCCTCCTTTTTCGATAGAAGAAAGTTATGTAGACTATGTGATATGCAAGCAAGTCGGAGACACAAATCTTTATACAAAGTGACATCCTCTTACGAAACTGTTTCCTTTTATAATCAATTCTGTTCAAATACATTGTCAGATAAGATTAGACATGGTTTTCTTCTGACGTGAAATTCCTTCTCCAGCCACCGCGAGTGACAGTCTAGTCTCTATATCATCTGTCTCCTATTCCTTTCTTTTGTTCAAATCAAAAGTTAATATTTACAATGAAGCTTACCTGGAACCGGTCCTGATGCAACCTTGTTTTTGCCGATTTCGCGAATAGAATTATAAGTTCTTTTACTGAAAATAGGATTTTACTCGAATCTTAATTCGGTTTTACTCTGGTTTTAAGTCATTGCATGATTAGTTCTGACAAGGAATCGATAGGAATTGTTGCTTCTCTAAAATCCCACTTTAAAATATTCTCCCATTAAAATTTCCACCTATATAAAATTTAGCCGAGTAAAATGGTGCCCAATTATTTTTTCGAAATACAGGAAAATTTTGTTATATATATATATATATATATATATATATATATATATATATATATTTTTTTTTTTTTTTTTTTTTTTTGAACAATAAAAAAAAAATTAAAAAATTAAAATCTTCAGACACACTGGGTTGTAGGTTAATATTCTTTCGTTTTTTTGTTTTTTTTATTATTATTCCATTTAGATTCCTATATATATATAGGGACTATATTTTAAATTGCCGACCAACTACGAGATAACACGTGGTCGGCGTCGTAATAAAACTGCCGATCACGAGTTCTCGTATTTGTCGTCTTGCATTAAAACTACAATCACGAGTTATTTTTCCCTTGTTTTTAACAAACAACTGGTCTTACGGCCATATCAAGTTCAAATATCGATTCCGTACGATCACTGAAGTTAAGCATGAAGTTAAGATGAATGAACTCTTGGGAATACCAGATGCGGTAAGTTTAGATGTACGGGTGGTAATCGATAATAGCTCAGAACTCTTAATCCGAGAGCCGATGTTCAATTCCCGTTGGGTTTATATTAAATAATCTTGGGAAATGTATGAATACATACCTCCCCAGCTATGGGTTAATTAGCAAAAATCGTATCACTAAACCATTACCTCCGCCCGAAAAAAATTACATCAGAATATGCGTTTGTCTTTAAATAGCCAGAAAATGATTGATAAGCCGTAGGAAATAATAAATTTTTAACACTTCGAATTTTGCTTGTTTTCACACGTCTATTTTTTTAAATATTGTTTTGTTCCCCAGCAAATATATCACTTATAAAAATAGTTTTAAAACGTTGAAACTATTCTTTCTGTGAAGGTTGAAGCTCTTTGTAAAAAAATTTAAAATTATCTAAATATATATATATATATATATATATATATATATATATATATAATCTAAAAATATTTCCTTGCTTTAAATAACCTGCAATGGCTTGATGAACCGTAAAAAAGAAATCAGTAAAAAAAATAACCCTCAATGAACTGGTGCTGGCATCTCTTTTTTTTTTTTTCTCCATCTGAGGCAAGAATGAAAAAAATTATATTGCCAAATTTTATGGCAAAAATTTATTGAAAATATAACACACGAACGAAGAATTTAACACCTTTTATTGCTTAAATTGGCGATTTACGTTCGATTTCGTAATTGACCTCGGGTATTCAACGTGTTAATCTGGTTCTAATGTTTTCACAAAAATCTTAACTTCAATCATAATTGATATATCAAACGCTTTAAACCGCAAATAGACAGCTAAAAACATGCCTTGGTAGAATTTTCCGGGCGAATTTTTCGTACGAAGTTTCATTGCATCATTTTTGTGCAATGTTAGTCTTTAAAAAATGGTGGAAGCAGGCAAAGATGGTTGGCGGCATTTGCTGCTGGAACTGAGAACTATAAATAGAATTTGAAATATTTCATGAAGAAAAGAAATATGAAATAAACTTTACCATAAAGTTAACGTTATCTCCCCTTGCCGATAGGAAGGAAAATGTTCGCGCTAAAATGCTATCAGCATTTATTTTTTTCTTTTACTTAAGCGTCTCTGGGGTCAAGTTAAACTTAGTCTCTACACATACCCACAAATAAAAAGTAATATTTGTTTTCAAAAACTTAAAATAAAAACATTCTTAACCCCGAAATAGCAGAACTAATAAAAGCTAAATATTAATATACTGAAATTCTTGTTTTAAAACTAAGGTCCTTTTTGTTCTATGGGCAGCGTCCCTTCCGGTCATGTGGTTATGACTCTCCACAACACTCTACTTTGTGTTGTTCCTCGCAGTTTTTCTCCCTTAAGGCCTCCGCTCCCATTACAGTCATTTATTCGCACAAGCTCGTCAAGTAAGTAGCTCACTGTATTCTCTTATATCTCTTGCCCACATTATTCCCTGTGAGGGTTAAATGTCTCAAGCCCTCCTTCGTTATGGTGTCAGATTTTGTCTAAAATTCCCTTCGACACCAAGGGTAAATCAGAAGCCGGTCCAGTACTAGAAGTGTTTCGAACGACTGTATAGTGTCGCGACCAAAATTTCATTCAGCGATTAATTAATAATTAGAGAATTAGAGAACCTTCGGAACGACTCTGTTCTCATAAAGTCCGTCTCACAAAAAAAGATGAGAAGGTAGCTTAGGATCACTCTGACCCGGAGTCATAGTGACTGTTTGATTGGGTCCCAGCTATGGGTAAAATAACATTTTTTTCTAGTTTTTTGTTGTGATCACAACCCAAATTTATAATATTGTTGTTAATGTTTAGTAACCTGAAGTACTTAACTCTGGACCAAATGATATAACTAATTTTTGTGGATATTAATTTTCTTAAAAAATAAAATAAAATAAAATAAAAAATTAATTATTTTATGAATGCTAAAAAAAAGAAAATTCTGAATACTAAAGAAAAAGAAAAAAAAGAAAAAAAAAAAAAAGAAAAAAGAAAAAAAGAAAAAAGAAAAAAAGAAAAAAAAGAAAAGAAAAAAAGAAAATTCTGAATTCTAAAGTATTTGCTCCATATGAATATTGACTTTACTAATATTTTGAAAGAAGATTCCATAATACACCCAAAAATGAGGGGCTGTTGCAGTTTTTTTTGTGTATATATATGTACTAGGAGATTTATTTGTAAAAAATACAAATTGTGACACAAGGCCGAAAAAAGGGAGGGGTAGAGGCTGGTCTGCACTAACTATCCTATACCTAGCTAATCTGATTCACGACCCATTCATACATTACAACTACCCATTCACCACAAGAACTCGTCCATCACCAATCAATCCTCCAACCACCATAATACCACATCCTCTCAAGGGGAATAGCCAAAAACGCGCCCCATGCCATAAAAAATTGATGACGAATAAACAATATACATAAAATTCTAAAAATTAAAAATGAGAGGGGAGGGAGATGAACCCAATAACAAACTAAAGTTAACAAAACACAAACTAAACATAACTGATGTTAGTAGGGACCGTCCAACCCACAAAACAGAGAGGCCGCTGTATTCTGCCCAGAGGACAGAATCAAGAGGCGCTCTCGCTAAGGGAGTGGGAAAAGGATAAAATATTATGCGGGAATGGGAAAATATAAAGCTGACCCAGTCGAGATGAAAGGGGAGGTTGGGAATCTCGACTTGAATCATAACCAAAGAGTAGCCAGGATACAGGCCAGGAACAACACTTACTCACATTAACTAGGTACACAAAAGCTTGTCTAATCTAACCAAGGGGAGGGTTCCACAGGAAACCACTCCGATGTGCAATAGGTTGACCTAGAAGAGAAAATCAAGGCTAGCCCCGGTCACACGAACCAAGCTCACCTCTTTTACCTACCTTTCGCTAAAGACTGTCGAACGCAATCGTTTTCTATCAGATCTAATCTTCATCTTGAGCTAATGCTCAAAGAATCGGATTAGATCCTGATGAGAAAGACGATTGCCTCGCAAGACTTCCTCCTTTCGCGTCGTCTAAATCACCATTCGAGCCGTCGCCAGCAGCATCAGAAACACCATCCGTTTCACCCCAGAACACAGGGGCGACACATTGTCACAGGCGTATGCGCGATCAATATGCACAAGCTTTTCCGGAGCGAGACGAGCCGTCAGCTCGCCGACATGGTCCCATAAGGGGCTGACCCATGGACAATGGTAGAAGGCGTGCGAAGCCGTTTATTCTAAACCAACGCGACACCGTTCACAGTAAGGCAAATCTGCCAAGCCCCATATGAAAGCCTTGTCGTTGAGAGGCAGCCGATTCCGAGCCAATCACCAGGTAAGCGAAAACTCAGGGTTACTGAGGTAATCCGCCGCTGGCGCCCAAGACCAGTAAGAGCGATACTCCTCCTCCGACAAGCCGAGCGTATCTCGTAGGGGATCCTTCACGGGCCCCTCCACTAACCCTCGATAGAAGGCCGAGCGACTCTCGCGAAGGAAAACCGATTGAACCCGGGGTTTACGACGGCGCTATACCCGCGAGATGGGGGGGACTGATAGTAAGGCCAGGGAACGCGTCCCTAACAATCCCCTCCAGAATCGGGTCTCCTCCAGCTAATGCGCGGCGTAGGAAAGCCAACCTAGAGGCACGGATGTGACTCATCAAGTGTGGCATTCCCAGCCCCCCATGACACGGGCGTTTAGTGCAGACTCGTCTGTCGACTCTATTCATGCGTCCCCTCCATAAAATGGAGGATAGCGATCGCTCGAGCGCCTTCCTGTGAGCCTTACAGAGAGGAAGTACGGACAATCGATAAAGAATCAGGGGGAAAATGTATGTAGCACCCACATCCGCCCTGCCCTTCCCGGACAATCTCCGTCGATTCCAAGTCTGACCGGCAGAATCGACCTTTGCTCGTACTTCAGATCAATTCTTCTCCAGCTGGAGATCGGGTCCAAACCACACTCCAAAAATGCGGACAGAACCGTCCGTCCAACCGAAGCGGCCCGGAAGATCGACTCCCTTCCAGGCACCTAACCGCAAGCCGGACGACTTGTCGCGGTTTATCTTGGCCCCTGTTACCTTCTCGTACTGATCAAGCGCCTTCTGTACCGCCTCAATGTCGCTGCGGGACGACACGAAAGCAGATACGTCATTGGCGTACGCGGAAACCCTGGCTCGAGACCCTCCAGTAACGGCGATTCTACGTAGGGCCGGACTGCACGTCTCGTCCTTCAGCCGGCACAACCCTGACGAACCTACCTAGACAGTACAAAAGCGCCGGACAACTTTCCGTTCACCTGTATATTGATCAGCGCAGCTTCTTCGTCGTCTTTACACCCTCTATGATCGTGCGGATCAGATGCAGGTTGCTGTGAATTGTTCGGCCCCTCACAGAACAAGTCTGCTCAGGACCCAACAGAGACTCGGCAACTGACTGCAAACGCTCCTGCAAGATCTTGGCCAAAATCTTGAACTCTGTGTTTAGCAGAGTTACGGGCCTGTAATCATCTAGTTTTCCCCACCACCCTTGCCCTTTTTTCAACAGAGTGATCACACCCCTGGTAATCCAGTTGGGGATGGACCCCGACGGAAACCAGTTGTTGAACACTGCAGTCAAAATCGGAACAAAGTTGTGCGACCGCCTTAAGTACACTTGATAAGGCAAACCATCCAGACCAGGCGACTTGCCTCTGCTGACCTTCTTCAATGCCGTGTAGACTTCGCCCTCCGTTATCTCTTCCTCGCAGTTAGCCGCTTCAGTCGGCGAAAGCCGAGGAAAGTCGGCCAAATACCTGCGAAACTCCTCCTCACGGAGACCAGGCTCATTGGTAAACCGGTTCTCGAAATGCTGCCGAAACGCCTCGCACATGTACCCCCTCTTCTGACGAATGTAACGATCACCACCTCGACGGACCTCTTCCCTGCGCAGATATGCGCCCAAATTCACGGCTTCGGAAGACATCTTGCTTAACTTATGTCTATTTACATGGTCCATGTAACGCTCGCTATACGAACGCTCCAGGGCCTCCCTAGATAAGACTATCTCTAGCTGATCCCCGCCAGACACCGCCCGGGAAAAACTAGCCTTAAGTGTCATCACCTTTTCAGCTCAATCTAGGCCGAGCCGCTTGCCGAAATCAGTGGTGAAAGACCTAATCCTACACTTAAGTCGCTTCCACCACTTATTCCCGATAACCGCCCCCACTTGTTCCCGCTGCACTAATCTAGTAAGCTGCTCCTGTAGAGTGACATTTTTGTTGCCTGTAGTTTATTTTTACTCATCTGTGGAGAGATTGTCCAACATTTGCTGTTTATATAAGAGGATGGATATCACATAGCAAACCAGCATTTTTCTTTTTTTCCCACGAAATTTGGCATGTTACTATTACACCCGTTTCATTCCTTGCTATGTTAGCAGTCAATTATCGATCACAGAATTATACTACAGTGCCGTAACCAGTCTTCCTTAAAGGTAGGAGGTAAAAGTCTAGAATCGGGGCCATAATTAGCATGCGCAAAAAGGAAAATTTTCAGGACCTTCTGAAGAACAAGATTTTTTTAAATTCTTTTTGAAAGAAAAGTTAATTGCAAAACAGAACATGTAAAGAGCATATGACCTTGATATCCAAAAGCTGTTTTGATGCATGTGTCTTTAAACAAATCTTTAGCTCATGCTCAGGCAACAGAGAATAGCTGGAAACTATCTAAAGCGATTTCTCGGAAAAAAGTAGCAACCAAAAAGCATCCGCACGAATGCGAATATTTATCTGAATATAGATTTCGAAAACCAATTAGAAAATTATTTACATTGTTTACATTGTTCGTACTGTTGCCATCATATTTATTGACATGTTCATGACGTTTCGGCCGCTGTACGCTCCGGCTTTCTTCAGGTGATTTGAATTTCGAACCGAACCCTTTATTTCGTCAACCGGAGGAGATCGTTCTAGTACCACGTGCCATGACTCTCCCGCATGTCTCGGTTGCCTCTCTTAAACTCATCGCTCCATACTTTTGTTCACCACTTTCGTACCCAGGTAGTGAACCCACAATTCTTTGCGCCAGGTCACTGGATCCAACCAACGCTTTTATCCACAAGGACACATAGCCCAGTGGTTTTGATGCGTGAAATATACACGTCTTTACGGTTCTCCTTCTTGCAATAGTCATTTATTACTGAAATTGGGCGCGTGGCTGATTGGTTAATACTTTGGCTTCGAATCTCACAAATGTCGATTTGTCAGAAAGGCCATTTCAGTAGAAATGAACAAATCTTGGTGCCATAGTTATTATTCTGTTGATAAAAGCTAAATCTACCATGACCAGAACAGGTAATTAAATAAAGTGCATTCCATTTAATGTTTCCTTGATTGGTTGAGAGAACCGGGACAAATACGTGGAGAAAAGGTTCTTTGGAGTTCCCATACAATCACCGAAGTTAATCAATATCGAGCCTGATCGGCACCAACATGGGTGACCGCTCTTGAGTACCAGGAGCTGTGCTAAATGTGCAATCGAAAATGACTCGCTGGGTTCACTTACGCGCATATACCCTTAGCTAAGGTATAACTGCATCTCTTTCCCCCCCAGCTATGAGTTAATTAGTAACATTTGTATCAGTAAACCATTATCTTGAAATAATTACGATCTAAAAATATTTGTCTTCCTAACCTGCAAATGGTTAAGCCGTAGAAAAATGAATCAACCAAATTTTGCTTGAAATAACAAAAAAGACACAAATTTGTGGAGGGCCATGTTCGCCTACGGCTTGACAGGACTTGTGGACTGGAACAACAAAAGCTTTGGGGCATATGTCCAGTGCAGACATATGAAGATATATATATATCTGATAATTTGGCTTAATGTAAAAGAGAAATATGTAAATGGATATCAATAAAATTGAACAAAAAGAAACTTGTAATAAATTTAGTATAAATACAGTGATTGGAATAAAATTCCCCTTTGCAATATAGAATCTTATCGTGTTTGTCTATTTATCTCGTAAGCGTGGGTAGTGTAACAGTTTTCGGTGCAGAAAGTGCATTCGGCGTGCCAACTTCAATTTCCAGTCGATTTTGTTTCGTTCGTTTCGGACTAATTACTCTTGGATAAGGCATGGATCCAACATTTTTCATTTCAGGATTAAACAGCATAGCAGACTATTTTCGTGAGGTCGCAATTCGTAGTAAAAAAACAGTCTGAAGTTGTGTCAAGTTATCTTGTCCAAGGCACACCACTTTACATGCAGTGCTCTTAAGATCCTAATGGCCCTCAAGGATGCAAAACTCAGTGAATAAAAACTTTGGTTGGATTTGTTTTGATTTATTTTTGTGTAACATTTTAGTTTATTTTCTGGATTATTTTCCCTCTCCAGCATTTCATGAATCATGAAATTTTTATATATTTTTTTTGAAAAAAAAACATAAAAGGAAAAAAATAAGGACATTTTTGACTCTCATTAGATTTTTATTTCGTGGGCAGTTTGTTTTGTAGGTCCACTGAGAATATGCGGTATTTTCGTGTATGCAGGATCGAGAGGTGATGGGCAAATTCTTTTGGTGAAGAGCAAATTATAATGAATCAATGGGTCGTGAATCTGATTAACTAGGCCTAGGATAGTTAATGAAGACCAGCCCGTCCCTATCTACCCCAGGCCTTGTCCCACAATTCTGTATGTTACAGAATAAATGTCACAACTTTAGTTGGATCCAGTGACTTGACCCAGTGAGTTGAGAGTTCAACACCTGGCTACAACAGAGGTAAACAAAAACTTAGAGAGTTGAGTTAAAAGCGAGATAACTGATGCTGAGAGATCCGGAAGAGGCAAGGAACCTGGAACTACAGGGTGGTCCGAAAGTTTTGTACCCCTTCTCAAACTATAATGAGAACAATAGTACAATTAATGCAGTAATACAAAGCACATATACTGGAGTCAGTTTATTCACTTTCATAGACGCTGTTCCACACCGAGAAGGTCTGTATGGACACCATCATTTACGTGTCAGCCATCACAAATAGAAAAAATGATCATATGTATGGGTGACAAGAATTTCGGACCACGCTGTAGAACAACCTACCCCGATGGACGAAATAAAGGGTCCGGTTCAAAATTCCAGTCAACTGAAGAAGGCCGGAGCGTAGAACAATCCAAACTTCGTGAATATGGCAGCAAAGATGAGGACAAAAGTCCGAACAATGTAAATAATTACAATACTTCATTACGGAAATATATTGCTATCAATAATAAAGAATGGTCTACCATTGTTTTGTTACTTTCCTCTTTGAGAGAGAACACTATACGCGAACCTTTTATTCTCAGTTGAATAAAGCTTTCTTAAAGCCTACATCTGTGTACTTTTGTCATTACACATGTGTATCGAAATTCGTATTGTGACGTATATATTCATCGATTTCGCCCTCTCTCTCTAAAAGCTAAATTGGCTGATGTGATACTTTGCTGCCCCAAGAACTTCTAATCTATGCTTAATCCCGGTTCAATGCTTTTCAACGTTTATTACATCTGTTGAAAGTTAATATTCTCATGTTTGTAAAATCTTCAATAGGCACGTTGAAAATACGAACGATTTTCTTTTTCCTTTCTTCATCTCTATACTTACCTAGCTATATATATATATATATATATATATATATATATATATATATATATATATATATATATATATATATATATATACTAGCAGTATAACCGTGTTTTTTGCCATTCAGTTGGAGCAGTTTAAGATTAAAGGCTGCCCACCACATGAAAATCAATATTAGTAACAACAATTGGGTGCAACTGAGGCACATCCCCAAATGGGGAGTCAATAATATTAATATGGAGGTTCGCCCTGAAAAGGTCCGTTTTTGCGTTCTCAATCTTGCAAGGAAGAAACCTTTTCTATGGATCGTCATAATAATAATATTCGATAATTTATATTTATAAT
>OZ010610.1:43370373-43450373 GCA_963932145.1 Acanthosepion lycidas
TCAGTTGCACTTCGTGAAAGCTTCTCGTAGGAAATCAATTGAAAATATTGAATGTTCATCGATTTTTTATAGGTGGTCGAAGCAAAGTTTGTTTTGGGTAGGAAATATTTCATGGTGGATTAAGTCAAGATTTCCGATAGGAAATCAAATTAAATTAGTTAATGTGTGAAATTATTTCGAGAAGAAATACTTTAAAAAGGAGTCTATTAAGAAATTTAAAATATTGTGCATATATTGATTTGGTATTTACAGAAAAAAATATTTTAAAAATGTTTCTTTTAGGAAATTAATTTAAAATATTATGCATACATAAACTTTGTTATTTACGGAAAAATGGTTTTATTAGACTATTGTCAGGTTGGAAGACTTAGAGTGATTTTATTAGGAGACGGTTTTCGGCTTCAATTTGGTGAAGGCTACTCGTGGAAAATCACTTAAAAATATTAATCATACATTGATTTTATGTATGCAGAAAATATTAATGTTATGAGGAGACAGATTCTAGGGTGGAATCTTTCTAGGCTTCAAGTAGGAATTTAATAAACATTAGATGTACATCAATTTGATCGTGTTTGCAGATAAGAGTCGATTTGTTAAGATGATGCTCAGGCTTTCTTTGTTTACTAAGGATTAATGTCATTTGTTAAAAGGGAGAAACGTAATTTAACTTAAAAATTTAAATTTCTCTTCTAGCGTTGCTTAGAACCAATTAAGCAATATTACTGAGAAAGAAAAGCTAGTAAGTTTAAAAAATGACGAAGAAATTAGTCGTACGATAAACTGAAAATCAATGATTGTCGTCTGATTTAATCGAAGTTTACTAATTCTAATAACGAAAGCATAAGAAGGAAATTTATGGAAATTTAAGCAAAAATGAAAATTATTTTAGTTTTCATTCCTTCATATGTTTAAGAAAATAAAATTTCTTCACGTTTTGAATTTGCCTCAAAGAAAGGAAGTAATTTTTTTTGTAAATGATTTCTTCGCGACACAAAAATTACTATGTTTCAAAACTGAACATCAAGTGTTAAAGTTTAATTTCTATATTAAACCTTAATTCCAGAAAACAGTTTCATTCTCAAGCGATGTGTTGATTTCAAACATCGCTTGGGAATGAAACTGTTCTCATTATCAACAACCAGCAGCGAATTAAGATTGTGATTAAGCATGAAACACTGTCGCCACTGAGTATTTGCCTAAAGGTCTACTTATATATATTAATTATTTAAAAGAAATTAAAGATCAAAAATAAAATCCAATTTACTTAGGAAATATCTTCGCTCAATATCATTTTACACCGTTGCTGATAATCTCCTCAATCTCAGTCGCAAATTAACTCATAAAATTAATCTAATATATTTATATCTACACAATAAAAAATTAAAACCGTAGTAATTAACGGCTTCTATTTAAAAGCACTTAGATTTTGTAGCCCTTGATGAAGATGTATAGATTGAAAATACCATTCAAGTCTTCAATAGCCTGATTATTTCATATATATAATAATCGTTGCAAAGTTTATTAAATTCGTAAAATGAGAAAATATGAATTTATTAAAGCTGCACACATTATCTATTATCGGCTCAAGACCAACTAAGATTGAGCTGCACAATCTTCAATTTTCGGTCTTGATAGTTTAAAATCGTTTAAGTGGTATTCTGCGTGCTAACATTTCCTATAAAATCCCTTTCCCAACACACACAGACTTAACGTTGCTAGTCTGTTGCTATTACATCGCTATTTCCATGGCAAATTTTCAGAACAGTTCTTTTTTTTATATCAACCGGTTCAGTTTTTATATACGGCGAAACGTTATCGCTATTTCCATGGCAAATTTTCAAAAGAGTTCTGCTTTTTATATCAACCGGTTCAGTTTTAATATACGGCGACACTTTATCCTATTTCCATGGCAAATTTTCAGAAGAGTTCTGCTTTTTATATCAACCGGTTCAGTTTTTATATACGGCGACACGTTATCGCTATTTCCATGGCAAATTTTCAGAAGAGTTCTGCTTTTTATATTAGCCGGTTCAGTTTTACACGCTGCCACACGTTACGCTACTTCCGCGTGGTCGAATCACATTTATTTCTTCCGTACCGATAGCGGCTCGGACTGAGGAACCGGAGAACCAAGTTCGAACTCCAGTGGAATCCATTACATTCACTTACGTGCTAATACCTTTGGGAAAGGTATGAATCTTCTTCTTCTACCTCCCCCAGCTATGGGTAAATAACAGGGCAGACAGTGTTTTAATATCATTTAATGGCAATGGGTCTCGCGCAGAGAGAAATCGTCAGTCATGTATTGAAAGATACGTGATTCCCTAAACGTTTGTCACACATAGCATATAATTGACAAAAGTGGTAACAAATTATTGTAAATATTGATGAATACACAGGGTTATTATTATTATTATTATTATTATTATTATTTTTATTATCTATTATTATTATTATTATTATTATTATTATTATTATTATTATTATTATTAGCTTGCCTGATAAGTAATTTCCGTTTTTCTTTATCATTTAAACTGTAAACTTTGTAACTCCACATGATAAAACAATCTGACCACCTAAGCGTGTATTATGCGTGGCACATAACTGACTGATTCCTTGTATATATGCCGAGTCCGAATTCCAGTCGAATCCATTACATTCACTTATTTGCTAATACCCTTGGGAAAGGTATGAATCCTCTTCTTCTACGCCACCCTAGCTATGTGTAAATAGCATTACAGAACGGCTTCTATAGCCATGGATGGCAACTCGTTTACCGCAGAAAGAAATGGCAACCTACTGCAGGAAACAATATCTGCCTCGTCAGTTATGTTTTGAAAGATGCATGATCACGCCTGGCGCATAAATGGCTGATATTAAATAGAGGAAGGACATTGCAATCTAACAGTTATTCCAAGAGTTATCACTTTGTGGAACATACTGACGCATGCGTACTTCCCAGAAGACTTTTAATTTTCCCCCTACTAACCAAGAGTCAATCATTACTTATCCTACTTGTCTCTATAAACTTCACTTCTATCATCTTTTTCGTTCATATCACATAACTCACTCATTACCATTTTGATTCTAATTCTATATCCTTTGTGACTCTTGAGAATTCTATTGTGATATGTATTAGGTTGGTGCAAAAATAATGACGTAATAATGTCGTTTTTTTACGTATTTTTAACGTCAAAAAACGACATTATTACGTCATTATTTTTGCACCAACATATTATTAAAATCAGAAAAAAAGCAACTACATTGTAAGCTCATTAAAATGGAAAAGAATGCTGTATGGAATTAAAAAACAGAGCAAGTTATTGGTACTGATATAAAAAAAAAATACAATATGCTACCAGGATGACATTTCTGTTGGTGCTATTAACGATGAAGAATTAAAATGGAAAATCAGTATGATTTGGAATAAGTTAAAAATGCTAGATTAATAATTAATGAGAAAAAATGGACAAAACAAAAAAGATATCATTTTGGGGATATTCTATATCTGAGGAAGGCACATCTCCAGATCAATCATTAATTGACAAAAGCTCCCAGAAGTACGCGGGAAAATAAGTGGATAAAACCTCTTCGATATAGGGGATCAAGTGACTCATTTACACATGAAATCACAAAGACTATAAATAGCTACAGCTAATACCCATGAGGCAGTTGAGTGCGTACTACTTCCCATGAGTTAGTAACACTACAAAAATAATACTGTGGACATTAAAAGTGAATGGGGATTATAGCATCCCACCAGTTATCGCTTGATCATCGAAGTTAAGTAAGGTCGAATCTGGTCAATACCTGGATGGGTGACCACTTAGGAATAACAGGTGCTGTAAGTCTGGATGTCCAGTTAGTGTAATGGATAATTGCTTGGTGTTTTTAATCGGAGAGCTCTGTTCCAATTCCACTTAGGTTCGTTATATTCAGTTAAGCGCAAACACCTTTGGGGGAATAATTATGAAGACGCTTCTTCTCCGTCCCCAGCTGTGATTTAATGAGTGAAATTTGTATCCCCAAACCATTATTTAAAACGTCTTTTCTGACTTTAAATAACAAAACGTTGATAAGCTTTCAAAACACACACAAAAAACCGTGAATCGAACGCTAACATGTGGACATCGTAATGATTTATAAAAAAAATATAAATATTGAAATATAAAAATATAAATAATGAAAAATATCAAATTGAACATATAAATATTGAAGGATAAATATAGATATACATATTGAAAAATATAAAATTGAAAAAATAGATATTGAAATATAAATATTGAAAAATATCAAATTAAAAAAAAATAAATATTGAAATATAAATATTGAAAAATATCAAATTGATAACATAAATATTGATATATAAATGTAAATATTGAACAGTATAAAATTGAAAATATAAATACTGAAAAATATAACACTAATAATTATTGGAAAATATAAAATTGAATAATAAATATTGAAATATAAAATGAATATAAAATATTTAAATATAAATATGGAAAAATACAATATTGAAAATACAAATATTGAAATATAAATATAAAATGAATAGTGAAATATAGATATTGAAAAATAAAAAACATCGAAAACATAATTATTGAAATATTGAATAATATAAAATTGATAACATAAATATTAAAATATAAATGTAAATATTGAAAAATATTAAAATTGATAACATTAATATTGAAATATATAAAATTGAAAATATTGAAATATAAATATTGAATAATATAAAATTGATAACATAAATATTAAAATATAAATGTAAATATTGAAAAATATTAAAATTGATAACATTAATATTGAAATATATAAAATTGAAAATATTGAAATATAAATATTGAATAATATAAAATTGATAACATAAATATTAAAATATAAATGTAAATATTGAAAAATATTAAAATTGATAACATTAATATTGAAATATATAAAATTGAAAATATTGAAATATAAATATTGAATAATATAAAATTGATAACATAAATATTAAAATATAAATGTAAATATTGAAAAATATTAAAATTGATAACATTAATATTGAAATATATAAAATTGAAAATATTGAAATATAAATATTGAATAATATAAAATTGATAACATAAATATTAAAATATAAATGTAAATATTGAAAAATATTAAAATTGATAACATTAATATTGAAATATATAAAATTGAAAATATTGAAATATAAATATTGAATAATATAAAATTGATAACATAAATATTAAAATATAAATGTAAATATTGAAAAATATTAAAATTGATAACATTAATATTGAAATATATAAAATTGAAAATATTGAAATATAAATATTGAATAATATAAAATTGATAACATAAATATTAAAATATAAATGTAAATATTGAAAAATATTAAAATTGATAACATTAATATTGAAATATATAAAATTGAAAATATTGAAATATAAATATTGAATAATATAAAATTGATAACATAAATATTAAAATATAAATGTAAATATTGAAAAATATTAAAATTGATAACATTAATATTGAAATATATAAAATTGAAAATATTGAAATATAAATATTGAATAATATAAAATTGATAACATAAATATTAAAATATAAATGTAAATATTGAAAAATATTAAAATTGATAACATTAATATTGAAATATATAAAATTGAAAATATTGAAATATAAATATTGAATAATATAAAATTGATAACATAAATATTAAAATATAAATGTAAATATTGAAAAATATTAAAATTGATAACATTAATATTGAAATATATAAAATTGAAAATATTGAAATATAAATATTGAATAATATAAAATTGATAACATAAATATTAAAATATAAATGTAAATATTGAAAAATATTAAAATTGATAACATTAATATTGAAATATATAAAATTGAAAATATTGAAATATAAATATTGAATAATATAAAATTGATAACATAAATATTAAAATATAAATGTAAATATTGAAAAATATTAAAATTGATAACATTAATATTGAAATATATAAAATTGAAAATATTGAAATATAAATATTGAATAATATAAAATTGATAACATAAATATTAAAATATAAATGTAAATATTGAAAAATATTAAAATTGATAACATTAATATTGAAATATATAAAATTGAAAATATTGAAATATAAATATTGAATAATATAAAATTGATAACATAAATATTAAAATATAAATGTAAATATTGAAAAATATTAAAATTGATAACATTAATATTGAAATATATAAAATTGAAAATATTGAAATTAAATATTGAAATATAAAATGAATATACATATTTCAGTATAAATATTGAAACATAATATTGAAAATATAAATATTCAAATATAAATATTAAATAAATATTGGAATATAAAAGACAGGTATAAAATTGAAAATATAAATATTTAAATAAAAATATAAATATTTAAACGTAACAGGTTTTGTTTTAATCCATTGTGTTAATCCTTTTAAATTCTCTTAATCGTTAATCTCATCATAAAATTGTCTCTTTGTAAGTTTCGAATGTGGAACACTCGGCCATCTTGTATTTTTAAAACGACTTCAAATATGTTGGAAGTTCTTCAGACAAAAGAAAAAAAAACAAATAACTGATTCGTTAAGTTTTTTTTATGTTAATTAACTATTAATTATCTTAATAATCAAATGGCTTGTTGACCCCCATCTCGTTAGAATTAAGAACAGAGGAAATTAAATGTTTAAACATCACAGCAAAAAAAAAGTACCTTCAAGATTCTGCACTAATTGCAATTTTACTGTTTGTTTTAATCCATTTTTCATAGTGGCCAATTATAGTGTTTCGTTACAAAACAGACAATTCAGTCTTGGAGATATTTTTAAATTCTCTGATAAACTGCGTGGAAATTACCGACTACGGATATTTTTATACAGTCGCTCTTTGAAAATACTAGAAATCAATGGAGTTATTCATCGGTCTCCAAAGTATTGTTTTCGCAGACACTACAGATAACAAAATCCGCGGATACTCAAGTTCTTTATATAGGGTGCATCAGAAATATTTCCCGTATAATGCTAAAATGTTAATGACAATGCGGTTTTCATCTTACCATTACGTGGGAGGTATTTCTACCGCACTCTGTATAAGAACTGCTTTAGGAGGTATGGTGGAGTAATGGATAGCGGCTCGGAATGAGGAATCAGAGAGCCGAGTTCGAATTCCAGTCGGATCTATTACATTCAATTACGTGCCTTAAGAAAGATAAGCATCCTCTTCTGTTCCACCCAGCTTTGAGTAAATAGCAGAACAGACCGAGTATTATAGCATTGGGTGACAACCGGTCTAGCGGAATGTAACTATGAACTCAAAACGGGCCTGGACATCAATGTGATCAATGTCAATAGTAAATTAACTGAGTCTGGAATTGTTAATGTGACATCTGCAGTACATGTCGTGCCTTAGGTACCGTGGTGAGTCACGGGATTCGCGAGGTATATATGTGTAGCTTAACGCCTACAAGCGCGACGTGTTCAATTTCTTGTCGACGCTGCTATGGTTAAACAATAGGAAAGACTTAGACTCCTACCTAAGGCTAGAATCCTGAAAAATTCTGAAAATGTGGAAACGTTTCTTTATTTTTTTTATAATGTGAATTCAGATTATAAAGAAACAAATCTGGAGAGCCATTGCTCGAATGTAAGTTTGCATGTGTATATGAAAGCAAACTTATGCACATACGAGTTCTAACTGAACAACAATGGAGCTTATCAAGGTCTTCGATGTCATAGGCATCGTCCACTGTGAGTTCTTGCCACAGAGCCAGACGATTAATCAGCAAGCCTACAAAGAGATCCTGTGTCGTTTGCTTCACCCAGTGCACGAGAACAGACGAAAGTTGTGGTAGGACAAATTACTGCCTGCGTTATCATTACAGTGTGCCTGCTCACAACGCCCTGAACATCCGGCAGTTCCTGGCCGCGAAGAACATCTCCGTACAGGAAACACTTCTCTATTTACCTGATCTTGCTTCGTATGACGTTTTTTCTTTTCCCCAATTTCAAAGGGAGCATCAAGCCCCCACTATCGTTTTGAAAGCTGGCGGCCCTCAAAAGTGGCGTAAAAACGGAGGTGAGTAGTATCCAAGAAGAATCCTTCCAGATGTGTGTCAAAGAAGGATGGAATAAAGAGTATTAGACTCGAGGAAGAATTCTTTGAATGGAAAACAACTTTGGAATTGTAATAAATTCTTTGTGGCACCAATTCCGTTAACTTCCAGACATAACGCGTATCATGTGGTCTTCGGAAGTTTAATATTTAAACATTTATGTCGCACATATCTCTATTGTTTAAAAAAAAACGATGTAAAGATTAGGGATGATTTCACTGGTTAACAAAAATAATTAAATGTTGTCGAGACACCAACCATCTTTTTTAGCTAAGTTGAGCGCGCTGAATCTGAAAATGACCTTACTTTTTCTTGATTAGCTACCTTTTTTTGCTGTACAGAAATACCTCATCTTTTGGCAAAAATGCATTTTTATGTTTTCTGTATATATGATATTGACCGATGGCAATATTTCTCAAAAGAAAATCCTAGAAACCTCTTAATTCGTATTTAAACCAACAAATATTGAGAAATACGATTTTTGCAAAAGCAATCAGTCCCTAAGTCTTTAAAAATAACCCGATTCAATATACTAAAACCAACAAGGATTTTCATCAACTCATTTAAGAAACAGCAGAAATAAACCTTCGTGAACTATGGTAAAAATTTTCTCTTTCTTGATTGTCTGTCATCTTCAGTATTATTTAAATCCCTTTTGTTACTCCAGCAGTATCATGTACAATGGAATAGGTGTATTCAATTGGGATATCTGTAGTTGCAGTTTCTTTCTAGCCGTGGAAACGAAATGCTCTCAATATGTTTGGTTTCCTTACGTAGTAAAGGGATAAAAGTAATTGGAGGAACAAAAGATTTTAGGGTTTCATTCTTTTGATGTGACCTTAATTATCAGATTTTCTAAATTGTATTACTGACAAGGTTTATCAGTTAATTTGAATTTTGGCGATAAATTGAAAACCATCAGTTTTCAAATTTTTGACTCAAAAGCACATGAAAATATTTTATTTCAGGTGCCTGTCATAAATTTCTCGGCCTACCTGAAAATTGAGGGGTTTCTACGACCTTTATTAACTAAACTTTGCGATCATCCAAAATCGTAAATAGATCTTTTTTTTTTCTCCAAAATTGAGCAATTTCAGTACAGCAAAAACAGTAGATAACCATTAAAAACTAAGGTCATTTTCGGAATCAGCACCATCAAATGTATTTTGTTTCTTAGCATGAAAAATCGTGTTGACCAGTGTTATTGTTCTTGCTATGTACGCTGAAGGAACGTAGAACCTAAAAAGATTACCGAAAACATTTCTTTGAGAATGATTGCCTTGTTGCTATGGTTAGTATTAGGTTGGTGCAAACATAATGACGTAATAATGTCGTTTTTTGACGTTAAAAAATACGTCAAAAAACGACATTATTACGTCATTATTTTTGCGCCAACCTAATATTAAACGCAATTGTTGAATCAAGATTGACAATATTAGAAACGAAAAAGGTATCACATAATGTTTCTGACTAACTTTGCTGTATGTTACCTGTCTAGATTGGGTAACCGCTGGGGATTACTTGCTACTCTAAGCTTGGATGTAGGTGTGGTAGATTGTATAATAGCTCGCAATTGCTAACTGAAGAGCAGAGTTCCAATTACAGTTGGGTGCGTCATATTCACTTATGCGCAAATACCCTTGAGAAAGGCATGGACCCATCTATACACACAAAACTATGGGTTAATTAGTATGACTTGTATCCCTAAACCATTATCTCAACCTATCCCCCCAAAAAGATCTGATAATCTAAAAATGTATCCTGTCTTTAAATAGCCTAAAGATGGTTAAATCTTACAAGACGAATCAATCTATGATACCTAGATTTTGAATTTAAGCGCAGGTTGGTGCAAAAATAATTTCGTTTTGTCACATAGTAACATATGTGAGAAAACGACATTATTTTTGCACCAACCTAATAGATTAGCGGTAAGGTCTCGTACAGTGTAACCCGGATATAAGAGACCCTGATATAAGAGAAACTCGGATATAAGAGAGATTTTATCTGGTCCCAAATTAGAGCCTGTGTTAATGTATATAAATTAGACCAAACCCGAATATAAGAGAAACTCGGATATAAGAGATTTCTTATCCGGTCCCGACAACTCTCTTATATCCGGGTTACACTGTATTTACAGTGGAAATGGATAGATATAAACGAAAATTCTATAAAGTTTGCCCCTATCGCTTGTGGAAGTCTTCCCGTTTTATGGTTTGCAGTTGACTTTGCCGTTAATATTTGAGGATCAATGTCAATAGTAAATTAACTGAGTCTGGAATTGTTAATGTGACATCGTAATCAAGATGGAGATATCTGTGTGAGAGAAAGAGAAGAGAGCGAGATGTGATCTCTACTCAATTTCTTACGTTCGTCGCTATGTAATCTTACTTAACATCTATGTCTAATGACGGAAATATTTGCAGCAAATGTTTGAAAGGCTAAACGTCTGCTAGGCTAACCGTAATCACAATTATAATTACAAATAAAAAAAGGCCTATGCGAATCAGCAAACAAAGCCCTTTCCTTTCTAAACGCTTTCACAGTTCTACGAGAATGACTTTACACGCCAGACAATTAGACCACTGTTTGAAAATGGAAGATTGCCAAAAGACTGATACCGATGAAGGCATTACGCCGTATTTTATAGAGTGCAACAACTTTCATTGCAATCTGTTTTCGACAATGTCCACAAGCAAATTTTGTGAATATTTATTTTCAATTGAACTGATATTTAATTATAAGGAGCTTGCCTCCAAACTACATTCTATATCTTTTATTTATCTGGCGTTTGGATTTTTTTTTCTTTTTTAATGAGCAAGTTCACTTGAAGCTGTAAAGCATTTGTTCGAAAAATTATTTCCAGTTGGGGCTTTTGAACGGTTTCGCGCCATAATTTTAAATTTGGCAAATGGCTAGAGGTACGTTAATTCAAATATAGTTTTCTATTGTCTTTGTTTTTTTTTTTTTTTTTGGGGGGGGGGTTTCATTTTTTGTTCCTCGGAATATTATTCTAATCATTTTTCATTTCATCTGCTCTATGCTTTTTCTTCCATTCCTTACTTCCAGCTGCATTATATTTCTTTTATTAGGTTGGTGCAAAAATAATATCGTTTTTTGACGATATTATTTTTGCACCAACCTAATATTATCAAAGTTCAGTGTCTTCTGTAATAATCCCATTGACTTTATTCTTTAAAACTTCTGTCTTTTAAGCAATAATACTCTTTCTTATAAATGCTTTTCTCTATCGAGAAATACGTTTTGCCATTACAAAATAACACTGGCATTTTTTTTAAGCATTTCACCCATAGCAAGACGGGAAGCCACTAGTACACAAGGGGTTACTGAGGATTTGGAGCGAGAGCAGATAGTAATGATAGAGGAGGGGATGAGGAGAAGGATAGTGGATAGATCAAGGGAACTGGAGATGTCGATTGACATTACATTTTAATATTTGGAGATTAAAGCTATCAGGGAAACAGGAGTAGGATAAGGGAGTTCCACAGGCGAAAGGTGCGAGACATGAAGCTATTGGAGTAGAAGAGGCGACTAATTTTAACAGTTTCAAAAGTGAAAGGGTGAGAGCGGGATGCCAGCCTCGTAGGACGCTTGAATTCGCGAAGTCTTGGAACCAGCGAAAACAGCTCACCAGAGAAAGTATTTGCAAAAAAAGACAGACAGAGGCGACGGCACGTCTGTGAGACAGCGACTGCAGACGAGATGCCAGATCAGGGTTAATTATATTGCATATCCGTCTCTGGATCTTATCAAGAACCACGAGGCAAACAGAAGGGGCTCCAGACCATATATGGCAGCAATACTCCATGCAAGGACAAATGGTTCTATCGCAATCTCATGATTTTATTAACTTGTTTTACTCCATCCTATTCTTTTCATATCTACCGAAATAAATGCATTCGTCTCTCACTCACTGTTATGGTTTAGAAACATTCCACAGCTAATCTGAATAAAGCAGGACAGCTTGAACAACTAGTGATAGAAATATAATTCACATTGAGCCGCTTAGTACCCGAAAAGTTCTCGTGGGGTTTGAATTCAATCTTCCTTCTCCCAAACTGTCTGTCAAGCAAAACAAGAGAACTCAGCTATTAAATTCCCAAATATTGAAATAAGAGATATAGAAATGGATTGGTAAGGAGTTCTGATGCCTTATCTTCTAACTTCGTTTCGCAGATACACTGCCACTTATTAGGGTAAGTCAAATCTATTGAATTGATTACCAGATAACATTTATCTCATTTAAATGGCATACGGTGGAGTAATTGGGGAGTCGAGTTCGAATTCCAGTCGAATCCATTACATTCACTTACGTGCTAATACCCTTGGGAAAGTTATGAATCCTCTTCTTCTACCCCTCAGCTATGGGTAAATAACAGGGCAGACAGGGTTCTATATACTTTCATGGCAACTGGTCTACGGCAGAAATAAATGGCAACCTACTGCGGGAAAAATATGTGATTCGTCAGTCATGTATTCAAAGATACATGATTGCCTAAACGTTTGTCGCATATAACTGACTAAAGTGGTAACAAGTTAAGGTAAATAATGATGAATACACAGGGTTATTATTATTATTATTATTAGCTTGAGGAATAAGTAATTTCCATTTTTCTTTATAATTTAAACCGTAAACTTTGTAACTCCACATGATAAAACAATCTGATCACCTAAGCGTTTATTATGCGTAGCACATAACTGACTGATTCCTTGTATATATGCCGAGTTCGAATTCCAGTCGAATCTATTTACATTCACTTACGTGCTAATACCCTTGGGAAAAGAATAAATCTTCTTCCCCACCCCACCATGGGTAAATAGCAGGATGGCAACTGGCGGGAAAAAATATGTCTCGTCATGTATCGAAAGATACGTGATCGCTTAAGCGTGTATCACGCATGGCACATAACAGCCTGACCAAAACTATAACAATTTTCAATCCTGTTCCATACAAAAAAAAACAAAATGGCGTTTAGTCGCTAAAGACAAGATATTTTATCTAAAATTATTCTCTTATATATTTTTTTTTATAATTTCACTGTTATAAAAGATATTTGTATAAAAATCTTTGGGAAATGAACCCATTAAACACTCTCAAATATACTTACCAAATATTAATCAAGTATTACTCAATTATATTAGCGTAATATACAAAATTACTGATCACACTGGCCTAATAAAGTATAAAGTGAAACGGATATCGTAGCTGACTTCGAACAATTTACTGACGCATTATTCGAATATCATATTCATTTTTTGCAGTTAATTCTTTTTTAGTGTTGCAGATGATCAGCAAAACAAGGAATTTTTTTTATTTATGATAAAAATGAACATTTATGCAAATCAAATCAAATCAATGTCAGCTCTGAGGTAAGAAAATCACAACATAAATATGCTAGATTAAAATTTGAAAAAAAAAGAACCATGGTAAGGACTTTCGCTTTTTTTGATTTTGGCAAATGATCCAGTATCTCTTCAGTCTCCAAGAGTAATCTGTAATCATTCTTTTATCTCATCACTCTTGATATCTGTCATGCATGATTTTGTTCATCACTTATATCATCACAGTTTTCTGAAAACCTGTTCAAATGACTGTGGAGCATATGTAGTTTGATACTCAAGTTAACACCAAGCACCCGATAGTTTGCTAAAATTCTGTCGACCTATAGTCGTCTTGTTTTGCAATTACCAATACAGTTTTTTCTTTTGTTTTCTTGATGAGTTTTCGAATGTCATTTCGATTACAAATACAGTTTTTTCTTTAGTTTTCTTGATGAGTTTTCGAATGTCATTTCGATTACAAATACAGTTTTTTCTTTTGTTTCTTGATGAGTTTTCGAATGTCATTTCGATTACAAATACAGTTTTTATTTTATTTTTAATACAGCAACAAATGGAATCCAAGCATTTGATTCCGTAACATTCATAAACTTCCTGAATTTGTCACCTTTGATGAGTTTTCTAATGTTACGTCCATCAAAAATACGTTGTTTTAGTTTTTCTATGCTGAAACCAGGAATATACCGGACATCTACTGAAAACATTGGCTTTCCTCGTTAAGCGCTATTACAAACTGCTTCATGACTCCTAATGTGTTATGGAAAAGATGATTCTGTATTTGGCGACTAGCGGATCAATTACCACATTTTTCTCTCTGACTTTCTCTTGTATTCTGGTCGACCATTCTCTTCTGTCCCAGTGTTGATCTCTGGCTCTACTGTCCCATTAACAAAGGAACTCTGGGAACTTTGCGTCGCCTGATTGTCTTAGTGTTGCCAAAGTAAAAGTTCATGAATTTCAGGTCAACACAGATCAACCTGTCATGAAGAAAGTAACTCATTCTTTCCTTTACCACCGTGATGGGTTCATCGTTTCTTTCAGTGTTGTCTAATGTTAAGTTCGTATCGATGTGTATACAGTAATGGTGTACAGGAAAATAGATTTTAAACTATGCTTTGAGCTATCAATGAATTGTCTTCATGAATTAGCATCATAGTCCTGAATACCAAGACTCGGCAAAACTCTTTCGACATACAAGTTCGTTGGTTTGATTGAAGTAGGAGACAAATTCAGGAACTCTATAGCGATAAAATGTAAATTTTGTTCCTTCCTTAAGGAGTTTTTTTTTTCGTTTTAGCTTGAGGCTAATAGTCAAGCCTATACTTTTAATAAACTCAAATCCCTGATTAATCGCTAACCTCTTCTTGATTAAACAGTATTCGTTCGGATGATAATCCCTCAAAATTATTATCATTTTCATTCTTGCCCATGTCGACGAAATCATTCGATTCATTTTTAGTCCAATTCTTCGATGTATCTGGACGTAAAGCTTTTGAAGACGGGAATCGGGATTTCCTCGGATTATGGTACAAATCTGGTCACTGAATTGAGAATTCCATACTTCACTTGTTTTCGTTTCTTGTTGAAACCAGCAATATCAATTAAGAAGTAACAATTGTCGATGTGATTTCAGGGTTTCATCCAAATCCTTCTAATTTTTAACAATTTTTATCTTAGCATAGAAAAACTAAAACAAAATATTTTTGATGGACGTCACATTCGAAAACTCATCAAGGATGACAAACTGTATTGGTAATCGCAAAAAAGACGACTATAGGGAACTAGTCGACAGGATTTTAGCAAACTATCGGGAGCTTTGTGATAACATATGTATCGAACTATATTTGCTTCATAGTCATTTGAACAGGTTTTTAGAAAACTGTGACGATATGTGATGAAAAACGAAAACAGATATCAAGACTGATGGGATAAAAGAATGATTGCAGAATACTCTTGGAGACTGAAGAGATACTGGATCATTCGGAGGATTTGGTGCGAGCAAAGAAGGATTTTGTGCGACCACAAAAAAATTCCTTCAGCAAAATCTAGTCCACTGCTGTAAGTGTTCTTGATATGCTTTACAGACAGTGTGTTGCTCACGATTTGTCCTGATCACCCAGATGCCCTGTCGGCTGGGCTTCAGAATACGCCGACAGTACCTCTACAGAGGGGTACCCCACAATGAGGCGTCCTGGGTATGATGATAAACTACATCCAGAAACAAGGCCTCTGATCAGGAAGTTTTGAGGAGTGAGGAACAATCTCTTAATTGCTGATGTTCCCAGATACATCTTGACACACTGTAGTAACGCCTAGGCATAGGCAAATAGTCAAAGTTAAACTGGGGTCAAAACACTATGAAAGTGTAAAAACAGGTTTTAATACCAGCAATACATTTTTGAAAAAAAATATTACTAGCCATCAGTCAGTTACGTGCCATGCGTGATACACGCTTAGGCGATCATGTATCTTTCGATACCTGAGTGACGAGGCAGATATTTTTTCCCACAGTAAGTTGCTACTTCTTTCTACGGTAGACCGGGCGCCATTGAAGGATATAAAGCCCAGTATGTCACGCTATTTACCCATAGTTGGGGTGGGGATTGAGAAGAAGAGGATTCACGCCTTTTCGAAGAGTATTAGCACGTAAATGAATGTAATGGATTCGACTGGAATTTGAACTTGGATCTCCGATTCATCAATCCGATCCGCTATACATTACTCCTCCGTGCCTGACCGTGTAATACCAGCAATACTTTTTTTAAAAAAGAAAAATAGTACCAGCAATACATTTTTGAAAAAAAATACCAACGATATATCATGTTTATAATTATGCGGTATGTGCAAAAATTCACACAGAGATTTACAACTGATACGACTGAATAGTTTGATTATGAGTAGCCTTTGAACATGCCGACAACACCTCTGCAGAGGGGTGCACCACAATAATGTTTCCTGGGTATGACGATAAATTACATTCAGCAGCAAGTCTTCTGATCAGGAAAAAAAATTAAATGCGAATCGAAGTATGTTTTTTTTTTAGAAATGTGTTATTGTTAACGGATAAGAACTTATGGAGCGTGTAGTCGCAACGCTAACGTTGAATTTTTTTTGAAAATTTAAGACTGCACGCTCCATAAGTTCTTATCTGTTAACAATAACACATTACTAAAAAAAAAAAAACATATTTCGATTCGTATTTAATTTTTCGTGTCCGCTATTACCTGGATCTACTAAAAAATAAAAATTCCCATGTCTGAGGATGGCTGAATGTACAGCTTTAAGTACTAGCAGATTAAAAAAAGACCTTATGCAACTTGAAGTTATTAAAAACAAAGATCATAACATTCATCAAGTGATTCGTAGGTTAATGCAACTTTAAAAATCTGTTTGCGAAGAAGTTTTTCGCCATTTATATCATTAACTTTACTAATCTACTTTTTGTATGAATTATTCATGTAATATATATGAGAGAAAGAGAAAGACCTGAAGACACGAAAGTATTTTTCATGTTTGACAACTTTGTGTTATTTATTTTAGAAGTTTGTCCTGTTTAAAGAATCACATTTGTTCAAAGTACAACTGTCATACGATGTATTATTGTGATAGTCTATATTATACTAAACTTAATACAACCAATCTAGTCACCCATAACAACTCCTCTCCGCCAACTAGTGTCTTACAAAGAACCAAAATATTATATCAAATTAAATGTCCTTTGGGAGATTGCATCTCTGATAAAAATATTAATACGTATGTTGGTTTTACAACAATGACGATGACGAGAACGGACTTACATTTTACTTAATCGATGATAGTTCAATTTCAGAACTTTTAAAGGAACACTCACGTCTACATGTACTCTTCAGGCAGATATTAGTAGAAAATAGATCAGTGCTTCATCAAAATGACATAAAGCAAGAACTTAAAATTCTGGAAGCTATTTATATAAGAAAATTGCGGTCAAGAATAGTCAACAACGGGTATAGCAAAAAAGTTCTTAAATGCGTGTAGCAGCAAACCATTATGCAAAAAAAAAATACAAAAAAATAGAATACTACAATTTAAAAATATCTAATTTTTTTTAACCTTTAAAAAAAACTTAGAAAACACAAATTACCCCTGTTGCATGGAGAAAAAGACATTGGTCTCCGATGAGATTGAAAGTACATGGGAAAATAAACATTATTTGAAATAAAATTTTCAAATGTTTCTTAATACAATTTCTACAGACGGCAATAAATAATTCAGGAACTTGATGTCTCAATTATTTATTTGATCCTAACATTTTTAATGAAAATATGCTCTCTCTCTCTCTCTCTCTCTATATATATATATATATATATATATATATATATATATATATATATATACGTTGATGTCTACTTATATATCAGTTTATGAGAATCTGTGTGTTATATATATATATATATATATAATTATTTATTCGAAAATTATAACATAAATATGTTATAAAATCAGTGCAAAAAGAAATATTAAATTATACGATAGAATTTGAAATTACAAATTAAAAATTACCCATTTTAAAATATAAATTTAATCTATATTAAGTTTAAAATTATAAAATTACTGAGGCAAAAAATGTGTTATTCTATTTATTTTGTTTTCATAGAAATTAAGCTGGTATAAACGTTAAGATCAAATGTTGCTCTGAACTTCATGACAACATCGATACATTTGAAGCATAAGTTGTTATTCGTGTCATTATACTTAGTAATATTGCTTGCAATCTGGTGAGTGTTCAAGTTTTTTGAGTCCCTATACTTGTTAAAGACTCTGTTGCTATATTTCTTAATTATTTTCTCTGGGTTATCCACACAACTATAACTTAATTTAAGGTTATTAGGATTGAAAATTTTACTAAGTGGGTTAGTTTGGGGGTCGGGTAAATGTTTCTTGATGAGGTTTAGAAATATACGTCCTAATTTAGTTTTAACCATTATATTGAAAGGATGAGTAAACCAAATGATCTTTTTCGATCTTCTTTTCTTATTATGCTTATAATTAACAGGTTTTCTATATACAATTACATAAGTGGTTATTCGTGTATTACAATTACATAAGTGTTTATTCGTGTATACAATTGCATGAGATTTTATTGTATTAAGCACTCTTTTAAGAATAGTATTTGTTGGTTATTGGAATTTATTCCGTATACACCAATCTTATGCTTATATATATATATATATATATATATATATATATATATATATATATATATATATATATATATATATGTATATGTGTGCGTGAGTGTGTGTGTGTGTGTTTAGGTAGTAAGAATTCTTTTTAGTACATGTTAAATTCCACTAGCAAGTTCTGTTTATTTACATCTTTTATTGTATTTTTTCGAAATTTCGACGTCAGGCCAGGACCAAAAACATTATGGACTCTTCTTTAGATTATATTAAGAATCCCTAAATATTTAACAGACGATTCACACAAGATGTGGCAATAATATTCAAAGCAAGGATGAACTTAGACTTATAAATATGTAAGATAGATTCTGGTGGGCAAAATTGTCTCGCTCAACACCCTGAACCTACTTTCTTAGTTGGAGATTTAACAGCTGATTCAATATTACTGTTTCCAACTCATGTCAGCAGAAAACGTTGGTCTGAAAAGGCACAAATAGTCGCCATCATGCATATTTAATTTTTGTTTGTTTGATTTGTTATTTTATTAATTCTATAATTTTTTCTCTTTATTTCTGAGATGAGGGATTATGTACATTATTTAAATTATTAGGACTATTGTCCTCACCTTTGTTGTCATATGTATCACAACGTTTCGGTCTTTCAGTATCTGTCTATATTTCTGGGATGAGGTATTATGTACACTATTTATATTATTCGGACTATTATCCTCATCTTTGTTGCCATATGTATCACAACGTTTCGGCCTTTCAGTATCTGTCTAGATTTCTGAGATGAGGTATTATGTACACTATTTACATTATTTGGACTATTGTCCTTATCTTTGTCGTCATATTTATTACAATGTTTCGGCCGTTGTACGCTCCGGCATTCTTCAGGTGGTTGGCATGTCGAACTGAACCTTTTATTTCGCTCAATGGGGTAGACTGTTCTAGTTCCACGTGCCATGTTTTAATGGATGGTGGTCGCGAAGGATTCCCTACGTGAGAAGCTCCACTTGTCGGAGGAGGTTTTTCGCTCTTACTGGTCTTGGACGCCAGCGGCGGATTATCTCAGTAAGTTTTCGCTTACCTGGCGATTGGCTCGGAATCGACTGCCTCTCAATGACAAGGTGTTCATATAGGGCCTGGCGGATTTGCCAGACTGTGAACGGTGTAGCCTTGGTTTAGAAGAAACGGCTTCGCACGCCTTCTACCATTGTCCATGAGTCCGCCCCTTATGGGACCATGTCAGCGAGCTGACGGCTCGTCTCGCTCCCGAAAACCTCGTGCCCATTGATCGCGCATACGCGTGTGACAATGTGTCACCCCCGTATTCCGGTTGTTGGAATGTCGAATCACATGTGGAGAGAGAAGGGAGATCACTGTCCTTTGTGGGATCAGGTTGAGATCATAGACAAGGAACACCATTGGAAAATTTGTAAACTTAAAGATCAGCACACATGCTAGTCTACAAAAATCTCCTGAACCGACCAAGCATAGAAATGAATACAACAAGGGAAGCAGTAATAAGGAGTGCCAGAGAAAAGAAATAAATAAATTGCAATATGAGCTCTGGTAAAAAAAAATATGCAATGATAACAGCAAAAAATTGCAATATGAGCACTGGTAAAAATGGTTGCTGAGACATTATGTTTTGTGTGAATTTCTGGGTATTAACCCAGAAATTCACACAAAGCTGTTCTCTGGGACACATGGCACAGTGGACAAAGGCGTTGGTTCGATCCAATGACAGGCCCTAATAAGTGTGAGTTCAATACCCAGTTAGAGCAAAGGAGAACTTTCAGAGGGAAATTAACAGGAGATAACTGATAACTGACATCCATTAAACATGGCATCCAACCACCTGAAGAATGCCGGAGTGTACAACGACCGAAACGTTGTAATACACATGGCGACAAAGATGAGGACAATAGTCCGAATAATGTTTTTTTTTTTTTTTTTTACATATAATACTTTAATGTACGTAAAACCATGTCTAAAACATTTACTACAAACTATAAATATATCTATAATAGAAGAAAGATAGACAAAGTGCTGTGCCTTTTTTTTTAAATTTATATACACAAACAGAATGCGTGTTAAGGTATTCTCGTTATTATTAACAATTTCAAACATTATTTTCTTAATAAATGTCAGTATTAAATGCTTCCCTTTATATTGGGTTGCTGCATAATAATCAGGAATTTTTTTAAACAATATTTATTATAAAAAAGAAACATGAATCAACAATAAAACATTAACATTTTTAAATGATTATTCCGGAGCGTATGATTCTCGACATGCATTTTTATAACCTGAAAATGAAATAATATTTTTATTAAAAAAAAGTAAACAAAACAGCAATTTTAACAAATAACTCGCCCATATGACATTTTTCTTTTAAGCTTTAGGTTTACGGTCATACGTTGAATCACCGGTTCTCGTACGATTACCGAAGTTAAGCAACGTGAAGCCTGGTTAGTACGTAGAGTGGTGAGAGCTTGGGTATAACAAGCAATGTAAGCTATGATGTGGTATAATGTAATGGTTCTGAATTGTCAATTGAAAAGACTTGTTCCGATTTCAGGTGGGTTCTTTGCATTCATTTACGTGCAAATGAACTTAAACGATTGTCTAAAAAAAAACTGAGTCTAAAACATTTTCTCTATATATTAATTTTTTTGTTCTTATTTCATTTATTTATTTATTTATTAGAAGAATACCCTGTCTGGCCTCTTTATCTATTTTGTAAACTTTACAAAATTTTAGCACTAGGCCGAAGGGAAAGTGCAGAGAGACTGGTCTTTCTTTAGCTATCCTATCCCTAGTTAACAATAATCATGACCAATTCATGCATTAAAATTACACATTCACCGCAAGAACTCACTATCACCTCACAATACTTCACGCACCACAAAACCACATATTCACAAGGGTCCTACAAAAACACCCCACGGTGTAAATATTTGTACTGTTCACACACACACACACACACACACACACACACACACATATATATATATATATATATATATATATATATATATATATATATATATATATATATTATTAACAATCCCATGAAACATGAAAAGATGGGGAGAGGAGATGAACCCAGACAAGAAACTCAAAATTGTCAACCAAAGTTAAAACAAAATAAAAACAATGTTAGTAGGAACCGTCTACCCCTTAAAACAATAAGAGTGGCTGCTGTATTCTATCGATAGATAGAATCAAGAAGCACACTCACTAATGGAACACCCTGCCTGGGCTCATGTGGGAAAACCAGTATAACCAGGCTTAACCGGCTTATAGCATCAAATAGGCCAGGTGTAGACTTGACTGTTTGCCGTTTTCTGGGTAATTTATATATAGCACGTCCTAAAACTAATACAAGAGTCTCGTCTCGGGAAATTGACTCCGTTTTTACATAGTCTATAGGTAATTTTTGCCCGACCCTACGGGATCGGATACCCAACTTTAAAACGTTGTTTTGTGCCACATCTTGCTGCGTGGGGCAGCGAGTAAGTAATATTTACTCTGGGTGCGGGTCGAATACTGATCACATTCGGTCGGATCGCCTATCGAAGAAGTCTGATTATTTTGACCGGAAACTTTTAGTGACATGGGAGCAACAACACTGATGACGCACCTAGAATCGGCATTTAAAGGTTTAATTTTAGAAATCTGGTTTTGAATAACTTGCGACGGATTGATAATCTGTATAAAAAAAAAACGAATCCTGCACACTAAAGTATTACAGAATTTATGAGGTGATGTAACTAGCATTCAAATTATTTTGTATTGAATGAAAATAATGGTGCTTTGAGCTAATTTGTGGCTTCTTTTATCGATTACCCAAATCTGAATCGTTTAAATTAGTGAGAAAAATTTTATCCCGTAGAAAAAATTGGAAGTTTTTGGTAATATTTTTTTTATTTAATTTTTTTTTTTTACAGTTTCTGAATTTGCGGCACAGTTTAGCAACTTTGGTATTGTGGATAAGTCAGTCATGTTTCATATTTCAAGTCTGACAAAAGTCACGTTTTATTTTTTCTGTTACATTCAAAAGCGAGGAAATGAAAAATATGTCTATGAAAAGAAACGTCTATGAACTGAAAGATTCTAATTTGTTAGACAAAATAATTCTTTATGAGGTTTGCATTCTCCAAGAATTTATACAGAATATCTGATAATAAACGAATAAGGAATATAAGGAATGCATCCAAACGGACATTTTTAATTTTTAAGCCCTACACTGATTGTCCGCCCGATTCTGAAAGGGTAATAATGTTTTTTGGAGTTAGAGATTAAAACAAACAGATTCGTATTTTGAATTTTAAAAATAGTAGTTTATGTCTATATTGTTTTCACTGAAATTAATTTGAAATAAACGTTAAGAACAAATGTTGCTCTGAACTTCATGACAACATCGATACATTTGAAGCATAAGTTGTTATTCGTGTCATTATACTTAGTAATATTGCTTGCAGTCTGGTGAGTGTTCAAGTTTTTTGAGTCCCTATACTTGTTAAAGACTCTGTTGCTATATTTCTTAATTATTTTCTCTGGGTTATCCACACAAGTATAACTTAATTTAAGGCTATTAGGATTGAAAATTTTACTAAGTGGGTTACTTTGGGGGTCAGGTAAATGTTTCTTGATGAGGTTTAGAAATATACGTCCTAATTTAGTTTTAACTATTATATTGAAAGGTTGAGTAAACCAAATGATCTTTTTCGATCTTCTTTTCTTATTATGGTTATAATTAACAGGTTTTCTATATACGATTACATAAGTGGTTATTTGTGTATTAAAATTGCATAAGTTGTAGTGACCACTCTTTTAAGAATAGTATTTGTTGGTTATTGGAATTTATTCCGTATGCACTAATCCTATACTTGGTATATATATATATATATATATATATATATATATATATATATATATATATGTGTGTGTGTGTGTGTGTGTGTGTTTAATTTTAAAAAATAGTGGTTTATGTCTAAAAATCAAGGTCTGTAGATCTGAAATTCCGAAGAGAAATGGGTTGATTCAAACTTTTTTTTCGCTAAAACCATTATTATATCGAAAAATCACTATCTATAAAAGCCAGGATGTCTGTGTGTGTGTGTGTGCAACGAATGCACGGCCGCAATTTTCGACGGATTCGCACCAAAATGTACATACACATGCTCCAAGATAGTGAGAAGGACAACACTGACTTTGAATTTCCCAAATCCCATCGATAATGGAAATAATCGATTTTTTCATGCTTCTACGGCAGTTTTCATGTAATCGTTTGCGACGATTTTCTACTGACCAAAGTGAGAGCCTATAGGCAGGAGGATTCTATTGGCCAGCGTGAGAGCCAACAGCTGACAGACACGAATGTTATCTGGCATGCTAGCGTGCCAAAAAAATCGGTCGCTGCAATCGTCACAATTGGGAAAAATTTAAATCTACATGGCACTTTACTCCAATTGGCTCATTCGCTTGCTTAAACTAAACGTTGATTCTGATTCCGCAGAACTGTGTTGGGTGTGAAATAGTATTTGTTGTTAACATTCTTTTTTTCATTCGGTTGTTCCAGTTACGAATCCTTTTTTAAAGCTGATCGTTTTGCGTTCATTTTGTTTAGTTCTTTTTTCGTAAAAGAATTAATGTTTAGTATAGAGCTTATAAAAAATTCGCAGTGTGACATAGTCAAGAAGTTAGGCATGTAGCAACATCAGCACGGCAAAGGGCACTCCTTTAAAGGCAAGGAAGGTCAAAAATATTTTAAGTCAAGTGATAGGGATTGCTGTATGAGTCGTACGATTTTTGAATCAAACACGGGCAACGCCGGGCCATGCTGCTAATAAGTAAATAAAATCGAGTACAAAATATTTAATTTTCGGTATTAAATCTTCTATAGTTTGACGTGCTGATAAAAAAAAAAACAAAAACAAAAAAACAAAAAAAAACAAAAAACAACCAACACAGTCATTAATGTCTCAACTATATCAAGTCAGTGGTCAACCGTTAACAGCTTTCATCATAATCATTCATTGACCCTCTACGTCGTGTGAAGCTTAGTCTTTGTGCTGGTTTAACAACATTAGAAAATATAATTGGGATGAAATTAAGAGTCATCGGTTCCACTTCATCAATGTTAAAAGTTGAGGTTTTATTTTTCAAGTGTTTTTGTGTGTTTTACAAAAGTGAATCTTGTTTCTTTGATAACATTTCTGTATGAGGACATTCATCTAGTTTAACGGTCGACTGGTCAATTGAAGAAAGTTCGATCAATCGACTTATCGTGATGTAGCGAACAAAAAACATAACTGTGTATAGTTGTAAGTTAAATAGATAGGAAATGGCTGCCAACACAAAGGTCGCTCGACATACTATTTATTCGATCATCTTGAAAGAGATGAATAGAAAAAAAAAACAGGTAGTATTCTCCAAATGACTTCAGGGACTAAATGTTTTCCTAGTTTTCTTTTCGAAGTTTTAGTCAGCCCTGTTTAAACCTTCTCGCTTTGTCGAATATATCAAAAACTATAAAATTTTATTTTGACGTCTCTGCTAGATCCCAAATATAACAAGTGGCACTCTGATGGTAATTCCTTTCCACGGAAGCCGCACCATATATACGAGTCCTGTTCAAAAAGTATCCGGACGGTTGCTATAGTAACAAAACTGCTGTACAGAGAATGAAGCCACTTGGGCCAGAATGACATTGAACTCTGTCGCGTATACACACTAATTTATAATATTCTCGTTCACTTCCGTTCTTTATAGCAGTGATTAGAAGGACAACATTCCTCAAGTACGACAACCACCATATTCTCCAGGTCTCGTTCCTTGCGATAATTTACTTTTCAAAAATCAAATCCTACCTGAACGAAACAAGTTCTCAACACTTCGAGGTAATCCAAAAGAAGGCGGCGAGACAGTTGTTGTCTATCCCAAAAAGACAGTTCCAGTAATGTTTTCACCAATGGTAACGATGCTGAATAAATTGTGTAGCTTCAGAAGAGATCTATTTCAAAGGAGATTAAATGTTGAATAGATGTGTGTTGATCATTATTTACATTACTTCATCTTTGTCGCCATATTTATCACAACGTTTCGACCGTTGTACGCTCCAGCCTTCTTCAGGTGGTTGGAATGTCGAACTGAACCCTTTATTTAGCTCACTGGGGTAGACTGTTCTAGTTCCACGTGCCATGTTTGGTGGATGTCAGTTATCAGTTATCTCCTGTTAATTTTCCCCTGAAAGTTCTCCACTGCCTTAACCGGGTATTGAACTCACACTCTTTGGGTCCTGTCACTGGATCTAAGCAACACATTTATGCACTGTGCCATGTGTCTTTGGGGACATCTATGTATGAATTTCTGGGGATTCTCAAGGCAGTGGAGAATGCCGGAGCGTACAATGGCCGAAACGTTGTGATAAATATGGCGACAAAGTCCGAATAATGTAAATAGTGTACATAATACCTCATCTCAGAAATATAGACCGATACCGAAAGGCCGAAACGTTGTAATAAATATGGCGAAAAAGATTAGGACAATAGTCCGAATAATGTAAATAGTGTACATAATACCTCATCTCATAAATATAGACAGATACTAAAAGACCGAAACGTTGTAATAAATATGGCGAAAAAGATGAGGACAATAGTCCGAATAATGTAAATAGTGTACATAATACTTCATCTCAGAAATATAGACAGACGGTGTGTTGATGTTTTCTTCTTATAGCACCAGTTCTGATACATTCTGATCAAACCTCGTGTACCGTTAAATCGAAGATTTTTAAATCAAAAACACTTTCTAGACTAGTCTCTTGACTAGTGCAGTAATAAAATTGGCGATAAGCTATCATCTTGGAAGTGATATGGCTAGATGTAACCTTAAGTGTTAGACATTTTTATGACGGTCGTCTTCGAGTGTAGAATCCAGAGGTTGGCAGTGAATATTTCGGAGACAGTAGGAAAGCGTAGTTTAGGTTCGCAGTGGATATTTCGTAGCAGAGCGTAGTTCTTCCTTTTATCATCTTCGCCTGTTAAGTTGGCACTGGTCCTTCTGTAGGGTAAACAAAGATGGCCGCCTTTATACACGACGCATATAAATGTTCTGCGGCTTCTGATTGGTTAAACTTCTATTGGTAGACTATAAAGGAAGTTAAGTCATCTGGATTGTCTCACTAGTCATATATATTCTAAAAACCGTAACATTAAGTTTTTTTGTTAACAGTTTCTTCTCCCAGACTTCTCGCATGTGGAATCTTTTCTGGGTTATTGCTTTCAATTTGATCTTCAAAAATCTAACCAATTACTAGGTCAACCGTGACCAGTTAGGTGAACATTGTTATATTACTGTTTACATTTAGTTTCAGGAAGAGTTTGTGAAAGTAGAGATATTTTAAAAATACATTTCTTTGCAGTTATTGAGGTTGCTTTCAAAATTAAAAGAATTGTGTTAGAAGAAAGTTGAAATAAAAATACTGTATAAAAGAATTGTATTTTTAAATCATATCATAAAACATTGAAGTTGTTTTCAACACCAAAATATTGCCTGCTTGAAGAGAGTTGAAATAAAAATATTTAAAATATTGTTTGTTTAAAGAAAGCTGAAATATGAATAAGCACACACGCAATCACAGGAATATGGAAAGGAGAAATGAAAGGAAGGAGAGGGCGTTTTCTTCTCCATTTCCTTCTCTTCCCCCGCTTCTTACACGATAATAAATTCATATCTTTCCTTCGCCCACTCTCCATATATGACTTCTGGCAAACACACAAGCAACGTTCACAGACTTTTATAGTAATAAAGATTTGTTATAATTTCTGTTCTTTTATTGTTCTGGATCCTTAATATTTTTCTTATATGTTTTCACAATCAATAATCCTCTTACGTGTTGTCTTTGTTGCCTTGCTTGAGGCGAAAAGCTTTTTGAAACATAGTTACAACCAAAGACTAAGCATTTCCGTTTGAGATAAAAAGAAAAACAAACATTCCACTTAGAAGGATTCGATAATACCTCAGCTTTGTACACACTTTTATGTCAGACAATATTTTGCTCGACTGCTTTCAACGAAAAGCATGATAGATTAGCAGGAACTGCAATATGACAAGCCTTCGCTTCCGTGAACATGTGCCAACATAAAATTAGAGGAATTACTTTATTGATGATCCTGCTTTACCAACGAATTTTCTCAGCAATTCGGCCCACGAGCGATATTATGGAACGTTTTTGCTAGAGATCTCTCATTTGTCGTCTATACGCCGTGTCTTTTAAAGGACACAAAAATAATAGCGCTCCACAACTTCCTCTCATTTGTAGCTCTAAGCACTATTTTTTACATTCAATATCTTTCCAACGCCTTGTTCTGTTATTCATTTATGAAAGCTTGTTAGGATATTTATTCTTCTCACTGTTGTCCCTGAATTCAATTTGTTCTGTAAATACCAAATTCTCTAAACATCCTTTCCCAGACATTTAAACTCTTTCTTATTCTTAATATACCTGTTCTTTTTTGTTGTTCCCATTTACTTTGAAACTTCCTCGTTGCTCACATGCTCCATCCATGATATTTTCAGCATCCTTCTGTAGAACATTTCTTTTGCTTCAAGTTCCTTTGTATCGGAAATTTTCCAGCATTCCCTGCCATATATTTCAGCACCCATCTTATCTAAGTTTCTAACGATATCTCCGTGTTGGAAGGAGTCATTGACTGTTAAGATAGGTCTACACATTTCGGTATCAATTTTTCTGTCATGAGTTATGTTATATTGGAATAAAATGTCGCTGTCGACACTGGAGTTTGAACACAACTCACTAAAGAGCAAACACAGGCGATCCCAGTTTTAATAAGTAGATCACGTGACGGTAAAAAAAATGTAGATATGGGAATTAGCGTGGCGTCTAAGTGATCACTCTCCGAATTACTTCGGACGAGTCTATGCCAGAGGCCAGAGTCTCGTCTGGGGTGGTAGACAGCTACCCGACCCCGTTTTTACGGTGTCTAAGGGGAAATTTTGCTCAAGCCTAAGGGCTCGGATACACAACAATAAACTCGGCCTTGTGCCACATACGACCGCCTGGGGCGGTAGGTGAATATCATCACTCTTCGAATTACTTCGGAGGTGTGCTTGTCGAACTCTCTGACTAGCGTCAGAGAGGAACCCAGACGAGTGTATGCCAAAAGGCAGAGGCTCGTCTGGGGTGGTAGACAGCTAGCCGACTCCGTTTTTACGGGGTCTATGGGGAAATTTTGCCCGAGCCTAAGGGCTCAGATACCCCACAATAAACTCGGCCCTGTGTCACATCTGACCGCGTAGAGCGGTAGGTGATTATCATCACGATTCCAATTACTATTCGTATCACTATTTGGTGCTTACATTTCGAATGAGTATTATCGGGCAAGTGCTATTAGTGCGAATGATCTGACACCAGTATTGTTCAACGGCGTTACTATAGTTGTATCGGCGATTATAAAGACATTACAACGAGCATTGCGAAAGTGACAACGTGTATTCGTTGACATTACAAAAGTAGCAGCGAGTGTTCGTTGACATCACAAAAAGTTGAAACTCTTCTTAAATTTCTAAATTTCTGTCTTTGATTTCCAATTTGTAGTTCTTATCTTTGACTATTCCTCTTGCTGATAGCCGCGCATTGTTTCCAAAGAATGTATGGTTAATTTTATTTCTCCTTTAGAACGGCGATAATACTACTAGGATACAAGAGTAAATAGTTGGCATCTGGACAAATATCTAGTTGGGAACTGATGACATCGGGAAGGTCGTTGATGATCTTGAAATTGCTTTTTCATGTCCTTTATTATTTTGGCTAAGTAAATTTTTTTTTAAATAAGTAAACATTTTACCTGTAATTTTTTTTACTCTATCAACTAATATGGCGTTATCTGTGATTCTCATACTAAAGTTGTACCCACCAATATTAAACCCAGCTAGTGGTTCTATTTTCCTTAGGATCTCGAAAAAAACTCTAAGAGAGAAGGAGAATATCTTGGTCATATCGCCTTTTAAATGTTTGAGTACTGTGGGGTCAGTCTACCCGGATTTTTGGTGGGAAAATAAAATCTGAGTGTCGTGCCCACAAATAAAACACAAATTTATAAACAACACAGTGAAATGATCTTCGTAGAAAAAGACCAAGTTAAGTATGACAATAACAATTGTACAGGCAGATACATATATTTACATGTTAAAAATCAATGTTCTTTGTTGTGGCCATGAAGAGATCAAATGTTGGAGTGTTCGAAATGATTTATTGCAAGTAGGTCTGCAAAAGGCAATTTCGTTGCAAGTGGGTCTGCAAAGTCGGAGGCAATTTCGTTGAAAGTGGTTCCTCAAAGTTCCAGTTGATGTGTCCGTCAATATATTTGTGTGTGTCTCTGGGAAGCACACGCTATCGAAAGACGCGTGACAGTTGACGGATTGTGTAGGATAGCAGTAATTTTATATACGGTGAACAAAGGGGAGAACTGACTTGATTTCGTCACAACTTTTTATATTTTACAGTGGGAAAATCGTCGCAGACCGACGTGTTGTCATGATAACGTGGGTTGTGGCTGGTTCTTGTTCGTTGTCTGTTCTTCCACTTAATGACTTTGTTCCTGACGCGCCGTTCTCATCGCTTTCGGTCAGTTCTTCATTGCTATCTGAGTTTTGCGCGCGAATGTACTCAGTAATCCTATCCCCGACACTTTTGCAAGGTTATTTGGTGTTCAACCGCGTGGACGTAGTAGAAAGCACATCATGTGACTTGTGTTATCAAATCATTTTCCAGAAACTACTTATTTAGTATGGCGCTCTGTACAGAATTGTAAAATTGTTTTATGATATGTACTGAATTTTATAAGAATTATTTGTAGGCGTCACTTCCTTGTTCGCGCTTAACTTATTGGTCGTAAAATAGAGGGTTTATGTCCTTTAGTAACCTACACAATACATTTTTAATTCCTATGCAGTAAATGTTCTGCATTATCGTAATTATATACCAATAATATCGATTTCTGGATCTCTATCTATAAAAGGCAGCATGTGTGTGTGTGCGTGTGTGTGTGTGTGAGAGAGAGAGAGAGAGAGTGTGTGTGTGTAACGAATGCACGGATGCAATTTTCGACGGATTTGCACCAAAATTTACATGCACATGCTCCATCAATAGTGGAAATAATCGATTTTTTCTAGGGCAGTTTTCATTTAGCTTGCGGCCATTTTCTTCTGGCCAGAGTGAGAGCCTAGCTGGCTGCCACGAATCGGCAGGAAGATTCTATTGGCCAGCGTGAGAGCCAACAGCTGACTGACACGAATATTAACTAGCATGCTAGCATGTAAAAAAAAAAATCGATAGCTGCATTCGTCACAAGTGGGAAAAATTTAACTCTGCATGACACTTTACTCCAATTGGCTCATTCGCTTGCTTAAACTCAACGTTGATTCTTTTTCTGCAGAACTGGGTTGGGTGTGAAAATGTATTTGTTGTTAACATTCTTTTTTCATTAAGTTTTTCCAGTTATGAGTCCTTTTTTAAAGCTGATCGTTTTATGTTCATTTTGTTTGGTTCTTTTTTCGTAACAGATTTAATGTTTAGTATAGAGCTTAGAAAAAATTCGCAGCGTGAGATAGGCAAGAAGTAAGGCATGTAACAACATCAGCACGTCAAAGGACACTCCTTTAAAGGCGAGGTGATAGCGTTTGCTGTATGTCGTACGATTTTTTAATCAAGCATGAGCAACGCCGGGCCATGCTACTAGTATGACGATAAAATACATCTAGCAGCAATAACAATTAAAAAAAATATTTTTTAACAAAATGGCAAACAATATTTTTTATAACAGGATGCCGAACGATACATGTTATAACAGAATTACCAACAATGTATCTTATAGCAAAATTAAAGCCATTCATATGATTAAACTCGTTTCTTGTATGTTTGGTTTGGTTTGTTTTATAGTATACCAACCTCAAGAGTTATTTTCTGCCGACAAGAGTATTTCATAATTGCATAGAATGTTACCTGACATAGGTTAGGCGCATTGCTCCGTTAAAACACGCCATTGACACGTGTGCGTCATGTTAAAGTGTCTCGTGACCATTTACACACATTTATGGAGCCCATGTAAGTCCAACAATGGTGGATAATTCCAGCAGCATAATGAAGCGTGACCTAGAATTGGTTTGAATATCATTGTTGGATTCTTACAAATGGTGCGTCCAGCATGAATAGGATTTTCAAAAACTGATGTTAACCGTAAGACATTTTTAGGGATCCATAGTTTTGAAAGGAAACTTCATAATGACAGGACATATTAAACGCAAGAAAAGCATCGAGTGATTTACTTGAGTTTGATTAAATAGACGGCAAGAGAAGTATAATTCAATATGTTGAAGTAGCAAGAATTACTAAAAGAAAGAAAAGCATGTGTGTCGTTAGAATCGCCTACGCTAAAATTCCTGCCATATCAAAGAATAGCTCTCCTTCAATTCTCTACTGTTTCTCTATGTATTCGTCTGTTCCTCTTTGTCTTTGTTTCTCCATATGCTATTCTTTTTTTCTCTTCACCTTTCTCTTCCTTATAAACCTTTCCCTCGTTTTCTTTTTTTTCTACTCCCTTTTTCTTTTCGTTTCCTTCATTTCCATCGTTTCTTTTCTGGCACCTTCATTTCTCTTCCTTCGGCTTTTCCTCCTCCTCACATATCTCCTATAACACGGGTCTCTATTAGCAACCTTTATTCTCCCCTTCTTCATTCCTTTCCTTTCCCTTCCCCTCATTTTCTCCTTTCCTCTCCCCTCCCCTCCTTTATTCTTTTCCCCTCTATTCCTTTATTCCTTTCTCCTCACCTCCTTTCTTCCTTTCCCTCACCTCCTTTCTTCCATTCCCTCCCCTTCCTTTCTTCCTTTTTCCTCCCCTCCTTTATTCCTTCCACTCCTCCCCTCCTTTTTCCTTTCCTTTCCCCTCCCTTTTTTCTTTTCCTTAACTCTTCCCTCCTTTTTCCTGTACCCTTCCCTCCATTCTTCATTTTCCCTGCCCACCTTTACTCCTTTCCCCTCCCCTCCTATATTCCTTTCCTCTCCCTTCCTTTTTTCCCTCCCCTTCTTTATTCCTTTCCTTTCCCCTCCTTTTCCTTTCCTTTCCCTTCCCCGCTTTTTCTTTTCCTCTCCTCTTCCCTCCATTTTTCTTTTCCCCTCCCCTCCTTTCTTCCTTTCCCCCTCCCCTTTTTCTTCCTTTCCCCTCACCTCCTTTCTTCCTTTCCCCTCACCTCCTTTCTTCCTTTTCCCTCAACTCCTTTCTTCCTTTTCCCTCACTTCCTTTCCTTCTTTCTCTTCCTTTATTCTTTTTCCCTCCTTTCTTCTTTCCTGTTATTTCTACAAAAAGCTCGAGTTTCTCTCAACTAGGTTTTCCCTTTAATTTTACGAATTATTCTCGCTACCACGTGATCTTCAAACGCGCGAAAATAATCCTCCATCATTTGTTAATTATCTTTCGACGCCATCTTTTTACTTGCTTCCGGGAGAAGTAGAAAAATTCTGCAGAGAAACATCAACTTTTATTGTTTACAGAAAAATAAAGAAATTTTGTGCGATATCTCCGCATTTGTTTGTATTTGAAAGAAGAAGACGAAAAAAACTGTCAGAGAATAATTGATTGAAAAACAATGGTAGATCGATATTTAAATGGCTTCTGCAAAAATTGCGTAGAGAATGTTGACGGTGATTTCTTTTTTGCGCAATGAAATCATTTGTTATTAAAGAAAATTATGCAGATTTTGGCATATTTTTTTTTAAAAAATATTAATAGTTATTCTTACATATCGCGGCAGTGAATTTATACTTGTTTCTGTGTATCTATCTGACCAACTAATTCTGTCCCTCACACTGTTTCTTCCCGTGTTTGTCTATCTTTCTAGTTTGTTATAACACATAGTGGCACTTGCCTGCACGAGCACACACGCAAGATCACACACACACACACACACACACACACACACATATATATATATATATATATATATATATATATATATATATATATATATATATATATATATATATGCACATTTCATTAAAAACGACAGAAGAGGTGTTTTGATTTATTTTTTGTCTGTCGTTTTCAATGAAATGTGGATGAAAGAAAGATTGCTGGCTAAATACGCACACACACACACACACACACACATATATATATATATATATATATATATATATATATAATGTATAAAATGCGTATTTTTATGATTGATTCGTTTTCTACGGCTTATCAACCCGTTGCAGGTTATCTAAAGCCAGAAAAAATATTTAGATTGTAAGATTTGATTTTATTTACATAATAATGGTTTAGTAATAAGTTTGAATAATTAACTCAAAGTTGGAGGGAGAAGACGGATTCTTCACTTCAGCAAGGGAATTTCTTTTGCAAAGAAATATAACAAACCCAACAGGAATTGGAACTCAGCTCTCCAATTAAAAATTCCGACTCACTATCCATTCATTGCACCCTACTCACACATTCAAGTTTACAGCACCTGGTATTCTCAAACAGTTACCAATCTAGGTACTCACCAGTTTCAACATTGCTTAACTTCAGTCATCTTACGGGAACCCGTATTTCAATGTGACATGACCGTAAGCTTGGATTGTAATTCTTTTTACAAATATCTTCCCAGCCATTCGAATGTAAATTTTTCTCAAATTTCTTCTGAGAAAATCATTTTTTTTTTTTACAGTACATGCGTGAACTATTGTGAGCTGAACCCTTTATTTAATCTACGGGGGTAGACTTCTCTTTTCACTGCTCATGTTTAAGGGTATCTCGTCTAGTACTTATTTTCATTTAGTACTATTAGATTATTGTTCGTCTGTTTCCACTGTGTTCCCGATCCACGGATTGAACTCACAACCACTGTTACCAAATTCACAAATCCACCATTTTATCTACTGTATCCATTGTTGTAGCGGAGTTAGACCCTTAAAACTAACCTGACTGCTGATTAGGTTGCTGCCTGTTGTTCTGCTTTTATTGCTGCTGAGGTTGAAGATTTGTATGTCATTTGTCTTTCTGTGCTTACGAGCGACACCCATTTTGTATTTATTTCTGTACTACGCCGACTAAGAAGTTCAGTTCAGAATTATCTTTAGGTTACCCAAATCGAAATACGCCTGAGTAAGGCCGGAAGACACAGCGCTCGAAACGTTGTGATAACAAGGATGAGGACAATAGCCCGAATTGTTTTCAGTTTTATCTCTTATCCAAGAATTTAATTACTTCTTTGCTGATCGTTTCCATGTATGACAGCGTTGATGACTAAATTCGCCGTCAACGAGCAGGTTCTGAACTAAAACTTCGTTTCACCAAAACCTGCTCCCGTCATCTATTCTTTGTCGAAGTTTGTCTTCAATAGTTGGTTGGAGGTGAAAGAAAATCAGAAGTGTCGATGGCAGGAATTTGTTTCAAGACCTCGACTTGTCAGGTAGTTACCCACACCTTTTATTTCATGACCTTCCCCTGCGGCACATATGAAATGAGACATGTAATTACAGTCATGAAACTATAACGGACTCTAGCTGTTATATTTGCGAGTGGCGCCTTCTGTACCATGGCCGTCATGCGTAGCCGTCTTTATCCGCTGGTTCAACAGTTGAGATCTGATGGAATTGTCATCCACTTGTTCCACCATTTGGGTCTTTGGCCGAATGTAGTGTAAATAACGGTAACACGTCATCACAGAAATTCAGACATAAAGAAAATCATTTATTCGTATCAATTCTGGACTCATTAATACGGTATTTTTTACTTGAATTTTCAACGGCTTATAATCCCCTTTTAAACAAATCGTGCCTTCATCATAAAGAAGACCATACGCTTAATTTCTAGTAGCAGACATACTAGGCTTAAATTATACAAATTTAGATGCCCAGAATTTGGCAGCTTATCTTTTCTCTGTCATTCTTCACACAGCTTCATGCGGGAGGAACTGACTTGTAATATTCAGTACCGTTAAAATCAAACTAGTAACTTTTCCTCATCACAAAGTAAATACTGGCCTTTCCCCAAACATGTTGAACGGTTGTACTCACAAGGAACTCCCGTGCCGTGAACGTCTATCAGAACTCCAGATTACCCAAGACCTCAAGTGGAACTCTTATATCCAATCTATTGCTAATGATGCTGGGAGAAATAGTCGGCTCATTGTACCGCTCTAGTATTTAATTCCCCCGGCTATAATCTACCTTTACAAGAGGCACACCTCACTAAAAATGGTGTTTGGAAGAACTCTTCGATGTGGTATCTAGACTTTGTGAATATAAGTGCAGATTGGCGTTAAGTTTTCTTCAATTCACAGTTGAATTGGCTACATATAAGCTATGATCTATGCTAACAGTTTATTTTCCTGCACTTAGAAGTTGTGGAATTTTCTTCCGGCTCCATGTTTTGCGGCCAACTTTCATCTTCAAAACTTTAAATGCAATGCCAATTGTTATGTGTGTTCTTGATGCTTGTTTTTTTTTTATTTCTCCTCTCTCCTTAACAGTATATGTTCACATACTCTCTAACAATCAGTAACCCCTTGTGTCTTAATGACTTTATTGTCTTGCATGGGGTGAAATGATTAAAAAAATTCCTTTCGAAGGTATATCCCCAAAACTAATGACATCACATTCTTGCATTCGTTGCACATGTACCACACACTCTTGTAGGTTGAGTTGTCATTTATTGACACTTCTATAGTTCTCATAATAAATGCGAATGTCAGTCTGTCCCTGCGTTACACTTTTGAATTAAAGGGACACAACTCTCTAACTTTCAATAGCTCATGTTACAGAAATTATGAATTCCCAAGGTTTTGTTACTGTGATTGTTTTCGGCAGTATTTTAGGGATTTTTTTTTTCTACGATGACAACTTTTATAACTTGGAAATAAATTTGGGATTAATTGAAATTAAATGCGAAATTCAGCTAAAATCACCCATGGAATAAAAATAATTGTTTGTACGTAAAGTAAAGACCTACCCACATCAAATTGTATTCTGAACAAGCCCAAGTTCCAATCAAGAGCCCTCCACAGGAGCTAGCTTAAATGCCACTCGATAGGGCAGCTTCTAAGCTAGTTAATATTTTTCTTCTTTTTTTTTTTTGTCTTATGCAGTAACTTTAGAGGATTTGGCGTCATAAGATTTTTACAAAAATAAAGCACTCTTAATTGTCATTGTTTTCGTAGATAAGGCATTATTATCTATCTATATTATACTGGGCAACGAAGGATTAAAATCATACGACTCTTTATTTAAGTTGATTGAAGAAAGTTAACCGATGATTTTTGTGGTGGCTGTTTTGAGTGTTTAATTTATGGTTGCTTATATCAATAATTTCAAGTATGTCAAAGCTCTCTAGCTCTGGTGACGACATTTAAAATGATTTCAGGAACGTGGAGAAGGCAACACTGATTCGTTTTCTACGGTTTATCAACCCTTTGATGATTATTTAAAGCCAGAAAATATTTTTACATTATAAGAATTTATTTAGATAATAATGATTATTTGCGATGTGCGTTACGGTGTAATGTGTATCGACTCCAAATGAAAACTCGGAGAGACGAGATTGAATTCCAGTCGAGTTCGTTATATTTATTTACGCAAAAATACACATGGGAAAGTATGAATCTATATCTTTTACCCCAGCTGTTGGTTGCGTAACAGGAGAAACAGAGTCCTAAAGCCTTGGTTGGCAACCAGTCTACCGCCAAAAAGAAATGACAACCTACAGCGGAAAAATCTTGTTTAGTTGGTCATGAGCCGAAAGAGACATGATCGCCGAAGCGTGTATCATGTATGGCACTTAAATGAATGACTGAATGATTTTTAATACGGCTCTTACTAATTAACCCATAACAGGGGGAGAGGAAGTGGATTAATACCTTTCCCAAAGGTTTTTGCCTGTAATATAAAATAACCAACTGGAATTTGAACTCGGCTCTCCGAGTAAGAATTCCGAGCCATTATTCATTAGCCCAACTCTACATTCAAGTTTACAACACTTGGTATTCCGAAGCGGTCACCCATCTAGGTTCTGTTCTGCTTAACTTCAGTAATCGTAGAGGACCCGGTGTTTTAACGTGGTATGACGTTTAGCAGAAGCCAACAATCTATTTTATTTCCTAATAAGGTACTTCATTGATAATTAAAAATGATTACTTACGACCTGAAGGAAGATGGCATCAAAAACAGTCTTTCAAGATCACGGGTGTGATAAACGATATTCAACGTTAATTAAACTTGAAGTGGAAATAATTTAATATATATAATCTATGCTAAAAATTGCTGCCATGAAAGTGTTTAGTAAAATAATTATTTGAAGAGTAATGGAGTCAGACATTGGAGATGATTTCTTTTTTTTCTCAGCTTTAAGTTTCGATGCCTACGAAGGTAAGACAAAAATTATCCGCGCATTCACTGTAACATATATTTAGGTTTGGTACAATGACATATCTTTAGGTTCGGTACCATTGTGGTTACCTGCTCGAAGTTTGAGTTTGGTCGCGTCAGTTTTCTTGCTCCTGTTAAAGCATAAACAACGCCGAACCGCCGGCAGTTTGCAGCAAAGAGCAGCGAATCGAATCTGCAACACATATGCTTGTTCATCTATGATAACTCACTGGTCTGCCATTGCCATCTCACGACATTGCTGAATATTATTGTTCGTGGTAGAGATTGACTGGCGTCTTGATTCTGCTTACACCACGCTTGTCCGGCAATTTTTAAATTCTTCAATTCATTCAACCTCTCTTTCTGTCTCTAACATTTTCTCTCTCACTCTCACTCTCACTTTCTGACTCCCTCTCTTTCTCTCTCTCACTCACTCTCACTCTCTCTCACTCTTATTCACTCTCACTCACTCTCACTCTCTCTTTCTGATTCTCTCACACATTTTCTCTCTCACTCTCTTTCTCTTTCTGACTCTCTCTCTCTTTCTGACTCTCTCACACACTTTCTCTCTCACTCTCTCTCTCTTTCAGACACTCTCTCTTTATCTCTCTCACTCTCTCTCACTCTTACTCACTCACACTCTCACTCTCTCTTTCTGACTCTCTCACACACATTCTCTCTCACTCTCTTTCTTTCTGACTCTCTCTCTCTTTCTCTGGCTCACTCTCTCTCACTCTTACTCCCTCACACTCTCACGCCCTCTTTCTGACCCTCTCATACATTTTCTCTCTCACTCTCTCTCTCTTTCTGACTCTCTCTCTCTCTCTTTCTGACACTCTCACTCTTTCTGACTCTCTCTCACACTTTCTCTCTCACTCTCTCTCTCTTTCTTACTCTCTCTTTCTCTCTCTCTCACACTCTTACTCCCTCACACTTTCACTCTCTCTTTCTGACTCTCTCACACACTTTCTCTCTCTCACTCTCTCTGTCTTTCTGACTCTCTCTCACACTCTCTCTCTCTCTTTCTGACTCTCTCTCTCTTTCTGCCACACGGTAGTGCACAGTCGCCGTATTGTATTATAAGCCTCCTATGAATTTCAACCCCAGAAACACCTCCCAACCAGAGAAATCGGCATTCTTTAGACCGATCAAACACACATCACATCCCAGTAAGGTACTATTTACACTTTTAAGGAATGCACCCACCTTCGTTCAAATTTTCTTGAAAGCCAATATCCGTAACGTAAACAAAGCAATTTCGAAAGAATTGATTTTTATCCGACATTCTTATTACGTCAGATGTTATTTAGTGTCTACCTGTGTTTTAAGTATATGCCGCATTTTGCTTAAGTGCATTACGTCTACGGGCCTGTCGTGGGAACATGATACCTTCTAGCCCTTCTAAGGGTATAACTTTAGGATAAAGAAACCTCTAATGTTGCACGTGCCACTCCTTACCAACCGATGCACATACTCTCTCTCTCTGACACACACACATACTCTCCCTCTCTCTTTCTGACTCTCTTGATTTCTCTCACTCTCTCTCACACTCTTACTCTCTCTTTCTCTCTCACACACCTTCTCTCTCAATCTCTTTCTGACTCTCTCTCTTTCTCTCACAATTTCTCTCTTTTTCTGACTCCCTCTCTTTCTCTTTCTCACCCTCTCTCACTCTTACTCTCTCACATTCTCTCTTTCTGAATCTCTCACACACTTTCTCTCTCACTATCTCTTTATGACTCCCTCTCTTTCTCTTTCTCGCTCTCTCTTACTCTTACTCTATCACTTTCTTTTTTTGACTCTCTCACACACTTTCTCTCACTCTTTCTCTTTCTGACTCTCTCTCACTTTCTCTTGCACTCTCTCTCTCTCTCTCTTCCACTCACACATTTGCGAAGGTAAACCTTTTCAGTATTTGATATATTTTTTTAAATTTATCTGAAAATAATATCTGCTCTATTCCTCATTCCCTCCCTGGAGAGTTTGAGATAATGACTCGAGTAAAAATCTTAATATTTCTGTGTAATTTTTCATTTTTTCTGATTTTTTTTTTTTTTTTTTCACTTTAGAATCATCTTGGGGGGTTTCGGACTATTTTCGTCTGCTTGAATTTGGAATTGTATTAGGTTGGTGCAAAAATAATGACGTAATAATGTCGTTTTTTGACGTATTTTTTAACGTCTAAAAACGAAATCATTACGTCATTATTTTTGCACCAACCTAATATTTAGTACTTCAGAAATTTTAACCATTTTTTTTTTTAAACTTTTGGTTTTCTTTAACATTCACTGAGATACTTTCGCTTGCTTCCTTTGTTACTTCTCGTCTAAGAAAGACGTTGTGGCATGCGTTTTTTTTTTATTTTTTTTTTTTATTTTCGCGTTCGCTATATTCCCAAGATCGATTAATAATAAAGGTGTGTGTTTACGGCTTAAGTTTAACGGAGGTGCGAAAGAAGTACAGGAAAATCTCAACTAAAAATTACCTTATTAAGAATCTCATTCTTCCAGTTTCTGTTTTTAGGGAGAAAGATTCTTTGTGGTCTTCAAGACGAAAACATGGTGTAATCATTTTTACAAATTATGTTAAGTTCGTTAAAATAAAACAAAATCTCAAATCCGGCAGTAAAAAGGATAATAACCAGTCACAATGAATACTGGTAAAATAATAAAAAATACCTTATATATGAATAGTGATATATATATATATATATATATATATATATATATATATATATATATATATATATATATATATATATATATATATATATATATATATATTATTATTATTATATATATATATATATATATATATATATATATATATATATATATATATATATATATATATGAAAATTTCTCTAGCTAACCTGTAGAAAAGACAATATTTATAAATAGGAAAACTGTAGTTATATCTGTGTGTATGTTTTTGTTTTCCATGTCGACAAATATGAAAATTTCTCAGTTAACCTGTAGCGATTTTCCAAGAGTAGCTCAGATGTGGCACAAGGCCGAAAGTAGGGGGCACCCAGTGTGGAACGAACTCACTATTTAGTCGTAATTGCTCTAGTGAGAAAAGCTTGCTAACCATTACACCACAACGAGGTGCCCCGCAGAGTTAATATGTACAAAAGACAATATAACTAGTTTTCCTATTGTCATTTATATTTATAAATATTGTCTTTTCTACAGGTTAACTCTGAGAAATATATATATATATATATATATTATATATATATATATATATATATATATATATATATATATATATATATATATAGAGAGAGAGAGAGAGAGAGTTAAATGTTATTAATACTGTTTATTATAAAACAGCATTTACTTAAATATTTGTATCTATAACAAGAAAGTATAAGCATAAAAATATCTTAATATATGTATATATGTAGATAGATAGATAGAAAATATTAGTGGTAAATATACACATACATATGCAATCATATATCTAAAATATCTAAATATATATACATATATACATACATATATATATATATATATATATATATATATATATATATATATATATATATATATATATATAATTGTAAGAGGATAGAATCCAGGTAGAACTCAATGTCCAGGACAGAGTAAGGATATAATAAAACGCCTTAAACACTAATATTCCATAGTTATAATTTATAGGTCTGATGAATAATGGATCTTATTTACGATTCCAATGAAATAAATTATGACCATGGGATATTAGTGTTTAAGCCTTTTTATTATATATATATATATATATATATATATATATATATATATATATATATATATATATATATATATGTGTGTGTGTGTGTGTGTGTGCGTAGAACTCTCGGTGAGTTGGCGTCTCGTATCGATCCCTCACAAATGTGTGCGGTAATGTGTCGCCCCCGTTTTCAGGGGTTATCCTAGAGGTGTTTCTCACATTGTTCGCCGTGACAAGAACGGTGGTGTGGACGTCCTGAATGAAGGCAACCTTGTGATACGAATGTTATTCTCATCAGGATCTGGTCGGATTCTTTGCACATCAGTTCAGAATGAATATCAGAACAAATAGAAGGCTTTTATTCGGCGAAAGGTGGCTAAAAATTGGCCACGTTAATTTGTGTATTCGGGGCCAGCCTTGACATTTTTCTATAAAGTCCCCTTTGGTGCAACGACGCGGTTTCCTGTGAACCATCTTCTGGTTAAGATAGACTCTTTGTTTACCTAGTTAAATGTGAGTAAGTATTGTTCCCAGCATTCACCTTTGTTATGATACATGTTGAGGTTCACAACCTACCCAGTTTTTGTCCCTTTTCTTATTTTTGTTTTTTTTTTTCATCTCGATAGGATTAGTGTTTGATTTTTCCACTCCGTCATTTATTTTTATCTTTCCCCACTCTATTAGAGGGCTTGTTGCTAGGTTCTATCTACTAGCAGAAAAGAACGGCCGCTCTTGCTTTTGTGGTATGGACGGGTCCTATTAAAATCTGTTATTTTTTGGTTGAATGTTTTATTTTAGTTCTGTTTTTTGATTCGTCCTTGCCCCCTTATTTTATGTTCATTATATTTTTATAAGTAAACGAGAAAAAAAAAGACATATTTTAAATTTTGATGTTTTTGTCATAGCGTTTTTTTTCTGTTTTTTGTTTTTGTTTTTTTAGTTTTTTGGGTTTTTTTTTTGTAAGTGGTATTGTGGTATATGTAGAATTGAATGGAGATGGATGCGTTCTTGTGGTGAATGAGTAAAATATATTGAATGAATGGGTCGTAAATCTGATTAGCAACATTGAAAGTGTTGACCAGCCCTACCCCATTGCTCTTTCGGCCTTGTGCCAAAACTTTTAATTTTGGTAACAATAAATCAACATTCCTATATAATTTTTTTTCGCTCGTTCATTTTTAATTGAAAAAGACAGAAAGTAAGTTCGAATTTTATCTACGTTCAGTCACTTGTACTGTTTTATTTGTCCTCGCTTGTCTTAATATTCGTGTTGTTCTGCCTCGATATTTTTTGTTGTTTTGTGCGTCGGTATGGGACCCCTCTACTATGGCGTCGTCCTCTGAAGAATAGTTTGAACCCTCAGGAAAAATATGCGCCGCATATAAGGCAACGCTACAATTGGATCTTTACATGGAGGTGTAATAGATGCCTCCACTGCATTCCTCCTGGCTGAAACGAGGGAGTGAAGAGAAGAAATCTGGTCGAAGCAGGGCGGAGAAGCGCATAGGTAGAAGAGAGGACCCAATCCGCCGCTGCTTCGCCAGTAAGAGCCGAAACAAAACAGCTGCTAGGTAAGGCAATGAGCCTCCCCTATTCCCCTTCTAGGGCTCTGTCTTTTCCCTCTCCCAACACTTCTCAAGGAAAAAAGAAAAAAACTCCCCAAGTGGAGAAAATGTCAGTCTGACTGGCAGGCCGTTGTGAGGGAACTTTCCTCTCAGAGGAAGGCCCTCTTATGTCCTTTTTTTCCTTAGGTCCTCCGTTGACTTCCCGTCAGCGGACGACCCAAGGAATTTTCCCAACGCACCCGGAGGGATTACCCTCATGAGAATCACTAAAAATTTGGGATCACTTGGTGAGGGCGAAAGACGCATTCACGAATCTCAGCGTGGCACAAATAGTGTCCTGAGCACAAGAAACTATCGTGAGTCTGAGCAGGGTGGGTCCCTGTTATGCTCTATATCACCTTATATAGGGCGCTAAAGCACATTTTCCCGACGGATGTCGGCGGTATTGGCTCAGACGGACGAATTGCGCCGGATATTGTTACCGGTGATCTGTGACAATCCGTCTGGGCCGTGACAACCGCCGATGTCTGTTCAGTCCGCTCATAAGGGATTATCATTGAAAATGTCTATCAATCTAGCCAGTTTGAATGCTCGGGGGATCGGAGTAGTGCAGCCCGCCTGTTTTGTGATCTTTTGTCCTTTGGTATATATGTAGCCACGATCCAGGAGATACTTTGTTTCCGAAGTTGATACTCGTGTACTGTCTAGCTGTCTATTCAGCTTACGGGGACAAGGGGACCAGAGGTGTTTTCTTGCTGGTTAAGCGTACCCTGGGTGCAAAGGTTAATCTTGTCCATGTCGATGCTGGAGTAGGGCTATTGATCGTGTTTGATATTAACGTGAACAGTATTTGGTTTCGGATCGTTGTGGCTTATGCGCCCAAAGATTAAACGGAGTGTGTCTCATTTTTCCGTCGGTTGGGGTGTTCCTGGTGGATTCGTCGTACTTAGTCTTAATGACGAACTGGAATAACATCCTGGACCCCAAAATAGACATGGGACGGGGAACTAGCGGGTGCTCTGGCGATCGTAGCTTGGTTAATCGTATCGTCGAGTTTGATGTCGTCGATAGATACCGCGTGGATGTGGGCTCTAAAGGGGACGATTACACTGGGAGCCAGCTACTTGGATATAATGTTAGTGAATGTATCATGTTCGACTGGTTAGCCTATTAGGACGGTCTATTAGGATAAAGATGGTAGGTGGGGATTTAGATAATTAGATGCCAATAATTCTGTTCAACACAGTTAATAATCTTTGGCCAAGATCCTGATAGAGAGTTTGCAGTCAGTTTCCGAGATTCTGTTGGGAGCCGAGCAGCGCTGTGACGTGACGAACAATTCAGAGCAACAGATCCGCACACGGTCAAGAGGGTTTTAAAAGACGACAATAAAGTTGCCCTAATCAATTTGGATCAGTCCTAGTGCGCTTGATAGGGTCGACCATCAGGATCTGGCTGCTGTCCTGCATGCCGCTGGATTCAAACCTGATTTCTGCAAGTGGACAACTCTCCTGTATCACGCACCAAATGGCTGGGTACAGGTGAACGGAAAGCGGTCGCGCGCTTTTGCGCTGTCACGTTTCGTCAGGGTTGTCCGCTGTTTTACGCGTTGGCGTAGGAGCCCCTCCTTCGACCTTGTTGAAGCCAATACATTTTTAATTGAATAAACTTACTGTTTAGTATTTCAAGATATTTTTGTGTAATTTTGATAAAAATCTGTTAAAATGAGATGTCAGTGTTATTTTCGTTTTTGCGTAATTTAGACGGCAATTTATCCATTATTATACACCGGCTTAAGTGCCTTGGCAATGAATTTTATGGTCTCCTAAAAATGACATTACGCTCCGTCCACATTAATATGCCTAAATCTATACTGGGAAACAGAGTTTCTTTGCCAATATCAACTATCGTTTTACCAATACTCGTATTAAAGCCACATCAGTAGCAGTTTTCGTTAAAAGTAATATTCGTGCAATAAGGATAAAAATTGTGATATTTTCTTTATTTCTGAATATATCGTGGCAATGCAATGTTATTGATAACAAAAACTATTTTGCTGTGAACTCCAGATTTTATTATTTATTAAAGTTATATTTCAGAGCAAACACCGGAATATTTTATTTTTATCAGCTGAATCACATTTTTTTTTTTTTTTTTTAAAAACAAACAAACTAGAATCATATACAGATTTCATGTGGGAGAAGAAACATACTGGGAGATATTTATTTCCATTTGGCCAAGTTTATCAAAAGGTCGTTGGTGCAAAATGTCAATGAAATAAAACATTTCAGAAAAGACTTGTAGATAGTTTTACGACACATAGTAAGAATTTGAACTTGGAGTTAAAACCATTATTTAACTGTTGATGCCTATACCTACATATCTGTGAGTATAAACGCCTTATCTCCTGTAATGCAATCTTATCCCATTAATATACTAAAATTTTATTTGGTAGTCTCGATATTTTATGTAAATAAGTACAACAATTCTAAATTTAGTGGTTGAAAAAACAAACATGATTTTGGCCAATAGAAACAGAAGGGAGTGAACGCTTGACTACATAAACAATCTTTTCAGTATTTGTCATTTTATGCAATTATCATAAAAACTCAAAAAGACAAACTATTCTTTAAAGAAAACGAATTATAAATCTAGACTTGATTATATGGGGAACAATAAAAAGCAGGATAGATATACATATATTTTAAGACATTTTTATGGTTATACATTCTTTTTATATATACAAATATTTAAGTAAATGCCCTGTTTATAATAAACAGTATTAAACAACATTTACAGGCCTGAATGTCCAAGAAATTTTCACAGAAAATATTCTTCCTCCGACAGGATTCGAACCTGTGTCTTATACGGGACAGTCATTTAGCTTGATGTGCCTTTAACTGATTTGGCCACAGAGGAGCGTCCGGGCAGCAAGGTCGAAATTTACTGTATTTGAACTTCAATATTCTATGAATCTCTCACGTACATTCATATCTGCTCATGGCGTATCCAAATGTAAACAAATGACGTCACACATTAGAGACATATGAAACATTAGTGACATATGAATATGAATCACATATGAAATGGACAAAGTCCGACAATTATTTTAAGGCATTTTTATGTTCATACATTCTTTTCATAGATACAAATATTTAAGTAAATGGTCTGTTTATGATAAACAGTATTAACCCTGTCGGAGGACGAATATTTTCTGTGAAAATTTCTCGGACATTCGAACCAGCAAATGTTGTTTAATATTGTTTATTATAAACAGAGCATATACTTTAATATTTTTATCCATAAAAAGAATGTATAAAGATAAAAATGTCTTAAAATAATTGTCGGAGTTTGTCCATTTCATATACATATATACATATATATATATATATATATATATATATATATATATATATAAGTTATAAGGAACTTGGTAAACCGAATTGGTAAATCCAAAGAGGATGAAATCCTGAGAGCTCAATGTGAGGACAGAGCTAATATATATATATATATATATATATATATATATATATATATATATATATATATATATTAGATAGATATAGATATAGATATATATAGATATGTGCATATATATATTTATATATAGAGATATGTGCGTGTATATATATATATATATATATATGTGTGTGTGTGTGTGTGTGTTTATGCTCTACTTTTGAATCGAGTACTATTTTTAAAAAGTAATAACAAAAATACTAAAGAACTTTGGATTATTTACCTAACGAGTTCTTTCCTATTTTCTATATATTTTTATACACACACACATACACACATACACACACACACACACACACACACATACATATATATATATATATATATATATATATATATATATGAGAATGAGAGGAGGTACGGTGTAGTAGATAGCGGATCGAGTTGAAGAATCGGAGAGAAAAGTTCGAATTGCAGTCGAATCCATTGTATTCACTTACGAGCCCTTCAGATAGGTATTAATCCTCTTCTCCCTCCAGCTATGGGTAAATAGCAGGGCAGCTAGCATTGGATGTCAACTCGTCGAGGAGAAGGAAAACTGAATTCAAAACGGTTGTTTGGGAACTTTGTGGCACGTAATGCGCCAGGTCTCTTTATTCGTGTAACCGCCTTTCACATATATCGGCTTTGTTTTGCATCTACCTCTAATCTTGTTTTTTTTCCCCTTATTTTAAATAATTGGTAAGAAAACTCCAAATCATTGGCCCTAAACTAAAAATGTCACTTAATCCGCCAGGTATTTGAAAGGAGTATTTATACAGACATAATCTCACTTGAGGGTTGAAACTAATATTGATAATGCAGAGTTGACATCTATTGCCATACATGTATATCTATAAATGTTCCATCTCCTGTAGCTAACAGCAAATTTATATGTAATATAGCAAATCTTATATATGTTAGTCTCGATAATTTATGTCAATAAAAATACTATAATTCTAAAACTAATGGTTGGGGAAACAAATGATTTTGACCAATAAAAACCTGTACTGATTACATACTTGATTTAAGAAAATGCAATACATATCTAGATCTGAATATATCTGAACAATAAGAATGTGTGTGTGATTTCCAAATGAAGCCTGAATCTTTACCTATCGCGATGAAAGTGCTGTTCTCTCGGGGTGGTGGCTAGTCTTGAATGCGTATTGGAACAACCTCAACGTAGATCTTAAGTTGAATATGTACATACAATTTATCGTTTAGGATGTTGAACAAATTGTCGGTTTACCTGAACTGCTCCAGTGTATACTTAACACCTCCTGCTAGGCCCTAACTCTACAAGAGCCAGATCAAATAAAAAAAAAATGGAGTACTGTTGCTATATATGGTGGAGAGCTGTCGAGTTTTCACTTGGTCGTCTTGATTGTCCAAAAGCGTCTCTGCGTCAGATTGGGAAATGAATTATTTTGTATCCTCGAACCACTTTCTCGAAGACCAATCATCGCAAATCTTTCGTTTCACTGTCGCTATTTCCATGGAATGTGCTCAGACGGAATACATTGCTTAGTTCCATCTGTTTTAACTTTCACGACTAAAACCTGCTCGGCAACGCACATTCTAACGAACCACCCTCATTCCCTTCGTATAACATGAATGAGATCACAGTTCCACTCGAGTAGCTTCATCCCACGAACCGCAGCTTTGTGGAATCCACTTCCCCACTCACTACAATCTTCACCTGTTTCACTCTGTTATCTTCCTTACCTCTTACTCGGCAACACTCTACCTCGAGTGGCTCATTGACCTTGGACAGTGTAACATTATTGTAAAAACATATATTTTAAAGAATATCATCGTCAAAGTTAATTTGTGCGTTCTCTTTTTTGGTTAATATATTCGCTAACAGATAACATTTCTTCCAAAATCTTACGATTCTTGAAAATAGTCCACAGGTTTTTCATGGAGCTCAGAGCCCAAGAACAAAACGGCCACACAATATGTCTCTCGATTATAAGCCCTAATTTACCCAAGAATTCATTAGATGCCAAGGCAGAATATACTTATTCGATCCCGTGTATGAAGATCACATTTGTCTCTTTGATGAAACTATTATTAAGTCATATCAGAATATTTGGCATGTAGGATTTTACGTACATTTTAGATAAATATTGTTAAATTTTCACTTCAAAATGTTTAACTTATCTATTCAATATTAAACACCGAGTTAAGTGCCTTGACAAAGAATTTTATTCTAACAGTGATATTACTCTCCGTCCACATTAATATGCCTAAATATATATTGAGGAACTGTGTTTCTAGTTTTTCCAATATCAGCTATTAGACAAACATCAGTAGCAATTTTCGTTAAAAATAATATTCCTGCAATACTGATAAAAATTGTGATATTTTTGTATCGTTCCAGAAAATGACGAGGCAATGCAGTGTTATTGATAACAAAAACTATGAACTCGAGATAGCATCTTTAGTTTTTAAAGTTATTTCAAAGCAGACAACGAAATATATTTTTTTATCAGCTGAATCACATGTAGGTGGTTATTTTCAAAACTAGAACTATATACAGGTTTCAGGTGGTTACAAGTTTCTTGCTGTGTTCATAAGCGCAACTCTTGACAATACTGCAGTCTCATGGGCTTTAGATCCAAGGAATGAAGCTGACATGGCATAACCCTCTCGTTTACAAACCCTAATTTACCTAAGTATTCATTAGTTGCCTAAGCAGAATATATTTAGCCGTTCCCATCTATGAAGTTCATTTTTGTCTCTTAATTGCCCCTATATTATTCTTAAATTATATCAGAATTTTGGGATTTAGGATTTTATATTTGGAAGATATTTTTTCCATGACATATTGGGTTGGTGCATAATTAAAAGGCGTTTTTGTAGGCGAGTTATTTATTAATAAAAAAATTATTTTGTTTACTTTTTTTAATAAAAATATTTATTTTGAGGCTATAAAAATGGCTATCGATAATCATACGCTCCGGAATATGCATTTAAAAATGCTATTGTTGAAATGTTATGTTTCCTTTTTCATAATATTTTTTAAAAAACGCCTAGTAATTATGCACCGACGCAACAACACTTACTTGCTGATATTTCAACCAAACTAGCTTAAGGTCTTTCTTCTTTTAGCATCCATTGTACCACTTGTCGAGATAATCCCTCATCACCTAACTATTGTCCTTTTTTAAATGTACAGGGTGCCCAGTAAAAAAAAAAAAAAAAAAAAAAACATTAAAAAAAGCGGTGAAATTATTTTTAGAGAAAAGACACCAATTCTAATTGCTCTATCTCAGTGGCTCTCTTAAAGCCCGAATGTGAATGGTATTGATTACTGTATCTGGAGTATACGCCTAACTCACTTGCCACAACCGTTGTCGTGACATCATTGATATTGATTCATTGAAATGGAACGTAACTGAAACTTGGAATGAAATTAATCTTGATACTATCCACAAAGCTACCGCCTCCTGGCTACCAAGCTGACCACTTTTTGTTGTACATTTAGGCAAACATTTCAAATATCTACGATGATTGTTCAGTTGGTGCATAAATCCTGATATTAGGTTGGTGCCAAAATAATGACGTAATAATGTCGTTTGTTTACGTTAAAAATACGTCAAAAAACGACATTATTACGTCATTATTTTTTCACCAACCTAATATCTAAATAAATGTCTCGCTGAATTTATGCATATTTTTTTTTTAATGGTCAGCCCGTATATGACTAAATTTGAATATCGAGCGAGTTGCCAAACCTCCAGGTTAGCAATAGGGGATATGAGATCAAATCTCACCGAAAGAATTTTTACTGAATTTTTCCAATTCATACTGATGGGATAGACTGTTCTTGATTCACTGGATATCTACATATATCTCGTCTAGTTCTTAATTTTAGTACAACTCATTAATTTCCCCGCCTTTTTTTCACTGAGCTCAAATACAAACTGTCCGATCCGTGGATTGAACTCATAATCACTATGTCTCCAAAATAGTGAACCGTCGTTTTAATTGGCTACTTCTTGTGTTTTAGTTTTTTTATAGTCGCTGAATGACGTTGAATAAAAATCAGTTAATTAAACTATATGGTCATTTTTCTAACCGTAGCCTAGATCTGGCACAAGACCGAAAGTGTGGAGCACCCAGTTATGATCGAAATCACTACTCAGTTGTCATTTATAATGAAACTACAGGGTGCCCAGAAAAAAAGCGATAAATTTATTTTTCGACAATATACACTCAGCCCTCTAAAAAACCTTGCAAGTGTTAGGGATTACTGTATCTAGAGTATACTCCTTACCCCCTTGCAAAAACCGTCATTGTGACATCATCGATATTGATTCGTTGAAATGGACCTTAACCGAAGCTTGAAATAAAATTCTTTTTGACACTATCGACAAAGCTACTTCCTCCTGTTTACCACGCTTACAACTTTGATTTCGAACATCTACGACGATTGTTCAGTTTGTTCCCGCGTCATGATAGCTAAAGAAATTTCTTTCTGAATTAAACGCTTTTGTTCTTACTGGTCAGCGTGTAGTATTATCCGTAAATTCGTCCGGCTGAAACGCTTGATGGGGTGATTTGACTTTCTCGGAGAGTGAATAATCTGTCTGTTCACAGACCCAGTTGTATCGAATGACTCTTTACTGCGCCTACTCGGGTGGTTAGGAATCTCAACTTTCACTTGCATTTCCATTCGCCGAGTAAAAGCCAGATATATTTGAATCTTCTTTGTCAGGTCGAGCACTGTATGCAAACGGATGTTTAACAGATTCCGTGATCGTCCGATGGTCTCTTACAAGGATCATCAATCATTTAAACAATCTTTACTTTGCTATCATTGTTCCAGCTTGCTTTACAGATTAGTATATTTTATGTTGCATAAAAATATGGAACAATGTCAACCGAGAAATGTTAAAAAAAAGGTTGTTATTTCTTTATATTGCACCAGAACACGACATGATCGCAAAAGCCTGTGCTACCAAAACGTGTACGGCATTAAATTCAAATACATGCAAAGAATAGTGTTAACCATGCTCACCATAGTTTATGAATATAGAATCCAGCGCAGTACGTAATCTGTTCAATGAAACAACGTTAAAGATTAACACTCACGCGTCAGACACTCTACTGAATCGGCCTATTTCGCCAATACCACCAGCAGCTGTTCTGTAATTCTTCAGTTTTCGATATCAAAGGCTGGCTCTCAGTAAATATTCGAAGAAAAACATGGCCGCCTTTATACACGTCGCATTGAATAGTTTGAGCCTTCTGATTGGTTAAGCCTTCTATTGGTGAACTATAAAAGGAGTCAGCTCATTTTGGCTGGCTCACTAGTATACCCAAAAATTCCAACAAATAGGACATTGGTGTACGATGGAGAAAATTCTGCAGATAATGGCTTTATTGATACTAATTAACCCATACCTGGGGGAAAGAAGGGACTCGTACACTTATACGTAAGAGAATATAAGCAACTCAACTGAAACTCAGTTCTCAGATTAACAATTCCGAGCCATTATCAATTACATCATACGCACATCCGAGTTTACAGCACCTGATATAAAAATCGGAAAAAGAAAGATGAAATCTCTAAGACGCGTAATGAGGAAAATGGTTGGAAAGTTTGACATTCACAAGTCCTAATGAGTACAGGAGGGAAGCCGCAAGTAACCGGCTTAACGTGCTTGTGTAAATTTTTCTCCACAAAATATTTTTACATTATTTGGACTCTTGTCCTCATCTTTGTTGCCATATTTATCACAACAATATCGTGCCTTGTACGCTCTGGCCTTCTTCAGGTAGTTGGAATGTCGTACTGAACCCTTTATTTCGCTCGTTGGTGTAGACTGTTCTAGTTGCAAGTTACATGTCTAATGGTTGTCACTAATCAGTTATCTCCTGTTAATTCACCTCACCAAGTTCTCCACCGCCTGAACCAGGTATTGAACTCTTAACGTTTTGGGTCATGTCACTGGATCTAACCAACGTCTTTATCCACTGTGCTATGTGTCCTTAAATAGTGTTCATAATACTTCATCTCAGAAATATTGACAGATGCAGAATCTTTTTATATACTTATGTCTACCATTCTTCCTTGCTTTGAATATTGCTGCCACATCTGGTCTGCTGCTCCTATTATATATTTAGAGTTTCTTGGTAAAAACCCAAAATCCTCGAATGTCAATGCTCCTGACATGACATCTCAGCTTCAGACCCTTTCTCAACTCCGTCACGTTGCTTCCCTGTGCCTTTTCTATAAATACTTCGATGGTAAGTGTTTTGATGAATTTTCCTCTATCGTATCTAAATTGTATGAATTTAATCGCCGTACTCGATGGAGTGAACGGTCTCATGAATTTACATTTGAAATGGCTACCTGTAACCGTAAGTTCTATGCTAACAGTTTATTCTATCGTAGTTTCCGCTTGTGTAATTCTTTCCGTCTTTTTTGCTTCCCCGTCAACATTGAAGATTAAAGCCGACTGGGAAATATTTGAATGCGATCTCACTCGTTATCTTCTGTCTTAGTTCGTATTCTTTTATTGAACTCTCTCTTTTTTTTTTCTCATATTCTCTAATATGAAGTAACCTTTTGCATCTTAGTCGCCATCTTGCCTTCCTTGGTGTGAAATGATAAAAAATGGATGTCAGAACAGCGAGGGAGTGTAAAAAAACAAACATTGCTAAGAGCTATGAAGTATAGAAAATTCTGGAAAAGAATGATCTCTCACATCCCCAAACGAAGTGAGAAATATAAGTGATTTTTCAAAGATAAGCATTCAAAGTTACTGCCGCTATTGTAAACACTATAACTTTCTTAATAGTAGTTTTTCTCATATTCTCTTACATTAAGTAACCTCCTGCAACTTAGTGGCTTTGTTGCCTTCCTTGGCGTGAAATGATAAGAAATGGATGTCCGGACAGCAAGGGAGTGTAAAAATCCAAACATTGCTAAGAGCTACGAAGCATAGAAAATTCGAGAGTGGAATGGTCTTCCACATCCTGAAACGAAGTAGCAAATATAAATGATTTTTCAGATATGCATCCAATGTTACTGGCGCTATTGTATAACTATAACTTTCTGAAGTGAGCATCGCATTGTTCGAAATCTATGTTTGAATGCAAATTTTGTATACATTAGGTATCGAATGCGTATTTTAACCATGACTTCACTCAATAGATCTCTTTAATAATATTGACATCCGGTTTGAAGCATACTCCGAGATGTTCGTTTGCCAAAAGAACGAGGAGGAGCTTTAAAAGATATTGTCAGATTTTGGTGACGTATTATCCCTAAAGTGTAAACCGTGAGCAAAGCAGGCACCATTGACATTAAGACAAACCAAATGCAAAAATATCCGAAGAAAACCAACAAAAGACTTTGTTTGCATATACTTGCTTTTCTAAAGACCTCTTCAACAATTAGCAGAAAATTCATGTGGATACTATGAAAGCCAATAACAAGCAAAATAAGTAATATATTTTGTTTTGCTTGTATAATTCTATTCATGTTTCTTTTTTTTGGTCATTCTACTTTTGGTTCCTCTTCCTTTTTATCGTTATTTCATTCTTTTTCTTTTATCTTTTGCGCATTTTTTTTTCTTTGCTTGTTCTAAGTTGTTTCTATTTTTCTCTTTTTTCCATTGCGATGTTCTTACTGACTTGTGTCTCTCTTTTTCAAGTCGCATCTGATCTCTCGTCTTTATTTAATCCTCAATTCGTTTTTCCCTTTTTTTATCGTGTTTTTTTGTCCATGTTACTATTGATTTTCTTTCTTGAATGCTATTTTGTCCAATTATTTCGCTTTCCAGTCTATTTTAATTTCCCACTCTGCTTGTCTCTCCGTCTCCTCCCTCTGTCTGTCTCTCTCTCCGTCTCCTCCGCCTGTCTGCCTCTTTCTCCGTCTCCTCCCTCTGTCTATCTCTCCGTCTCCTCCCTCTGTCTGTCTCTTTCTCCGTCTCCTCTCTTCTGTATATCTCTCCGTCTCCTCCCTCTGTCTATCTTTACGTCTCTTCCCTCTGTATCTATTTCCCGCCATATTTCTCTCTCTCTCTCTCTCTCTCTGTCCCATATCTGTCTGTCTCTCTTTGTTCCATATCTGTCTGTCGCTCTCTGTCCCATATCTGTCTGTCTCTCCGTCTCTAACTCTGTTTGCCTCTTTCCCCATATTTGTCTCTCTCTTCCCCATATTTGTCTCTCTTTTTCCCCATATTTGTCTCTCACTTTCCTCATATTTGTCTCTCTCTTTCCCCATATTTTCTCTCTATCTCTCTTCCCCATATTTGTCTCTCTATCTCTCTTCCCCATACTTGTCTCTCTATCTCTCTTCCCGGTATCCATCTATCTATTTTCCCCATATTCCTCTGTCTCTCTCTCCCTCATATTCCTCTGTTTCTCTCCCCCATTTCTCTCTCTCCCCATCTCTCTCCTCATCTCCCTCCCCATCACTCAGGTTCATTATTTCAATGTCAACCATGTTACTGTCCACCATTTTACTCTCCCCCTCTATCTATATAGGTCTCTCTTACTCTCTTCTCCATATCTGTCTCTCTCTTTCCCCATATTTGTGTCCCTTCTCTGTCTTTCTTTGTCTCGCTTTGTCTTTCTTTTGTCTTTTTTCTCCTTTTTTTGTTTTTGTTTTTTACTTGTACCGTGACACTTCTCTCTTTGTTGGGGGGGTCTTCAATTAGTAAAGATGCATATCAAACTTAGGAGCTACATATTCAGTCTCATACAAACATTGTTTTTAAAAAAAAAACCTCAAGCCCAATCCTCACTTCAAGGTTTCTCTTTTCTCACAGACCAAAAGCCCCGTCCCTATATACATGTCACGATTTGAGGAGCTATATTCCTCCACCCGTGAACTTCACCACTGAGATCAACTATGAAACTTATATTTGGCTAAACAAGTCAAATGCTCCAGAAGCCTACTTAACGAATTAAGTACATTGTGTGTGTGTGTCCAAGCAACTCCTCCGCTCCTACTGACCCGATTCAATGACCCATAACTCATTCATATACCAAAAAAAAGTTAGACGCAGGCAACGATTTTTCGGTATAAGGACTTCTAATACAGATAGAAGCTTACTTTTTTTTTAAATTTTTCAACGTAGTCTCCCAGCACTGTCACACACTTTTCCCATCTGTGCATAAGCTTCCGTATTCCCTCAGCGTAAAAATCTTTGGTTACTGATTTCTCAGCCAGTCGCTCACAACACTGTTGACTTCATCGTCACTTTTAAACTTCGTACCTCTCGTGAACGCTTTCAAAGGACCAAACGAGTGAAAGTCTGAAGGGTCAAGGTCAGGGCTGTAAGGGGGATGAGGGAGCAGTTCCCAGCCCAGCTCGTTGATGGTCTGCACCGTTTGGCCTGATGTGTGAGGCCTTGCGTTGTCATGATGCAAGATGACTCTTTTTGACTGATGTCCCCTGCGTTTGTTCGTTATATCTTTCTTGACCTGCCTCAGCAGTTCACAATAGTTCAGACTGAATGAGGTCATTGACTGATTCGATCACCTCAGGAGACCTCACTTCTGTAGGCCTCCCAGGCCTGTCTTAACCTCAACACTGCTCCGTACTTCTTTAAACAATTTAGCCCACTTGTAGACATTTTTTGGCTGAAACATGTGGCACCATACACAGTTGACATTGTCCTATGAATTTCAACTGGTTTGCACCATTCAGCAACCAAAAACTTGATAACTGACCGATGTTCAATCCTGGAGCATGCTTCTTGGTCGGCCATCTTTGTTAATCGCCCAAACTCTCAAAGCTGTTTCTTTTAATCTGCAAAAGAAATTAAATCCATGTGAAAAAGAAGTAAAACAAAAAAGTAAGCATCTATCTGTATTAGAACTCCTTATACCGAAAAAATCACCTTATTTATTGAATGACCCTCGTATATATTATTATACTAGTCATTATCCTCGCTTTCATGGTTCAAGGGAAGTAACACTTTTTTTTTGTATCCAAAATCGCAGCGAGCTTAAAATTTTAAACTAGTTAAAATGTTAAGCACTGCTTAAAAGCCGCCCTCTCTGTCGACATTTAAGCTAGCACCTGCGGAGGACTCTTGGTTTGACCTTCATCACAATACCTAGGGCGGAGATGCGATAGGCATCAACAAACTACAGAAGAACTCAAATTGATTGCTGCATTTAAGTAATGCATTAATATTTAAGCTTACCTTTTAAAAGTTCAACGATAATTCTTCTTCCGCCACTTAATTTAAAGACAATTAGATGTACGTAGATCCTTATATTCCGTACAAACAATTATTTTGTTTCGTGGGTGACAGACCAGCGGACAATTTATAAGATAACATTAATATAGTGTAAAGATGGGAAAATAGAAATTAGAATTAGTTATACATTCAACATTTGAAGAGTTAGAGAAACATAATAGCTAATTATGTAAACACTTATATTATGGAATGTATATGAATAAATGCGAAATTGGAGCTCAATTTCCTCACGAATTCTGACTTTATGAAGCTCCAGTTCTACTTTATAGTAATTTGTTCACTAAAAGTGTAATATCTGTATTATATATTACCTACTTCTAGGTGATATCACTCTTCAGGTTTAACTAATTATATATAATTATTATCCCAAATTGCAGCTAGCTTAAAATTTGAATCGGGCAGCATTTAACCTAGCTCCTGTGGAGGGTCTTGATTGGTCTATCATCACAATAGTTAGGAAGTAGCAGATGTGATAGGTATCAATATGTTACATAAGAATTCAAAACTGATCGTTGCATTTAAGTATTGAATTAAGGTTTAAGCTTAACTTTTAAAAGTTCAACGATAATTCTTCTGTTGCCACTTAATTAAATTCATGAATCATTCATACAAAAAACAAATACAGAGGTTAATGATTTAATTGACGAGAATCCATCGTCACAAACAATTCAAATAAGATACATAAACCCCGAACCTGTACATGAATATGATCCTCGTTTATAAATTTCAGTTACATAAGGTCTTTTTTATTTTTACAAGCTTTCGTCTCTTCTTGTTTTTACTCTCAGTAATAAGAGGACAACGAAAATAGAGATATAATCCGAAAAAATTCCATGAGAAATGTGTTATTGTTTTGCAACGTGCAGTCGCAACGCTAAGTTTGAATTTAAATTTTAAGGTTGTGCGTTTTTTTACAAATATAGCAATAAGAGGATTCTTTTTTTACTGGTAGATTTTCCGTCAAAGTGGCATGAACATGTAATTATTGAACAATATAATTCATTAAATTCATGCCACTTTGACGGGAAATTTATAAAGGAGGATCATATCATTCATGTACAGGTTCGGGGTTTATGTATCTTATTGTAATTGTTTGCGACGATGGATTCTCGCCAATTAAATCAATAACCTCTGTATTTGTTTTTTGTATGAATGATTCATGAATTTATAAATTAATTGCACCTTTATTGAAATATATATATATATATATACACATATATATATATATATATATATATATATATATATATATATATATATATATATATATATATATACCCTCCCTCACGAATATGCACTCATATCATACTGATATCATACTCACTCACTCCCTAATGAGCCAAATAACACACACCCATAGTAATATACACGCTTACAGACATCATACTCACTCACTCCCTAAGAACCAAATAACACACACACACACACACTTAACAGAGACACATCCCCTTTCCAGGAACCAATAAAACTGTCAAAATGACCAAGGGAATTCAGAGCAGCATGAATCCATCTGGCGGTTATCTCAAATAACAACTTAAAAGAGACTGTTTAACCAACACAAAGACTAGCCAAAATTCATGTTAAAAAAAACAAAAAAAAACAAAAACAAATGGAAACTACAGACAAAAGTTCATTTTCTCCATCAAGACATTCATTTCTGTAGTTCACTGCTACCAGCAAGCAGAATTTTTTTCTCCTGGTGATGGCCATGTTGTGGCCGAAACTAGTCGAGGAATCTAAATGAAATAATAATAAAAACTAAGGAATATTAACACTTCCGCTGCTAACTAAGGAGATCTTCGTTTTTCTTATCTTGCTCCAGCTGGCTAAGTACGGAAACCTACGTTTTTTGCATACCGCTGGTATGAGTGTCCATTTGCGTCAATCACAAAGGACAATGCTTCTAAAGATATCATGTGTATACCCATTACTGATCTGGTAAGTCATTCCCAGGTATATCCATGAAAATGGAATGCTTTAAGACACACTGGTGCCAGTTTTCTGTGTAATCAAATATGTAGGTTGAAATTTGGCATTTTCTTTTAAAATGGCTGGCCGGATGGGGGCAGCACCCGGCAAATGAGTAGCAGTGAAAGTGTTAATATACAACCCAGTGTATCTGAAGATTTTAATTTTTTAATATCTTTCATGGTTCAATATATATATATATATATATATATATATATATATATATATATATATATATATATATATATATATATATGATAAAGAGAGAGAGAGAGAGAGAGGGTTGCGCCAGTATTTTGTAATACATTCTGTTTGTTTTTTTTCATTTATTGTTTATTTTGTTCTTTTTGAAAATTTAATGCACAATCTCGTATATACATGTGCTCGCTTTCAACTCATAATCTGTATTACCATACAAGGTTTCTCACTCCAGCGTTTTATTGTCGCTGCTCGAAAACGAAATTTTCTCAAAGCCCAAACATTACGACTGAATATTTAATTTCCTTTCCTCCTATTTATAGCCATAAAATTTCTCTCCCGATATTTATATATGAAATTAAGAGTTAATTGTTTCTCCGGGGCTGCATCCTCAAATTCCTCGACCTGTTCTCAGAAATCAATTATAGGTTTTAAATTTCCGGCCTGTAGTTTTATAGACTATCATAAAATAGACTTTCCCCTAAAGAAGTAAAAGATTTTATGTAGATATTAAACGATATTTACAGATTTAATATGAAAATGGTGTCGTGGGGTGGGGTAGACTATTAAAATAGGAGCTTTAACATTTTGTTGGATTCGTAGATTGTATATATTGCTGGTGGAGTTGTTGTTTAATAATATCCTTGTATGGTTTTCCATACTAATTTCGCAGGAAGAATAGAATCGGAAATGCCTGATATCCATAGAGTGACAGACACTGGAGAGATCAGTGGATCCGGCGGTAAATTATGTGGAACAACAAGGAAAGGGGATTGAATCCGATTGATCTGGTGAAAATAGCAGCAATTTACAAATACGAAAAAAAAAAGTATTAAGAGAAATCAAACGAAAAGAAAAACTCGATAAAATGCAATTCGTTAACCAAAAATCTGATCTTAGGAGAAGAAGGGAAAAAAATACACGCTGAAAAGTGATAGATCAAAAGTATAAGAAGAAAATAAAAATCTTCGCTCTTCAGTGCCTATCGAAGACAAAACATGCACAGCGATTAAAGAAATGGGAGAAAAAATACAACCAGAGATTCAGTAGTATAAATCACAGATCCATTACCTTAAGACCCAGCAGCCATTCCTTCTCCTTATAAAGGAAAGGCTTACAAGACTTAATATAAACAGCACCCTGATGGTAAATTTATGCATCCTGTGGTAAAAAGTGGAAAGACGGGACACAAGTCGGATTATTTATTAAGCGTTCTGTAATTATAGAGTCGAAAGTATTAAATATCTATGAAAAACTTAGTATTGCCCTCGACAGGTCTTAGTTGGCATGTGTTGATAAATCTTCGTCTCCATCCTCTGATTAGTTCTACCGAGATATTCAGCATCGCACTTACATTTGTAATTATTAATCACTGAAATATCTTGTTGGATTGACGGTGAACCTTACAAATGGATTTCAACAGTATTGGTTGGGAAGTGGAAAACAAGCCATGCTTTGACGGAAAATAACAACTGCACACTTTGGCACATTTACGTGGTGTACGAGATCTGATCAAAAAGTAACAGGACTGTCTCTATGGCAACAGAACTAAAGTACGCAGTGAAGACGCTTGGCACATATTGGCCTTGAACTCTGTCGGGCATGCAGACTAAGTTATAACTTTCTCGCTCAATTCCGTTCTTTATAGCACTACCTGGAAGGAAAGTGTGTAGAGTGTGGCCGTCTCAACATGCCTGAGGTTTCATTAGTAACCACGACTTGTGCAGCATTTTTTAGCCAAGGATAATGTTTGCTATGTCCGACAACTACAACATACTCTAGATCTCGCTCCCTTGCGACTTTTTCCTCATTCCAAAAATCAAATCCCTTTCAGCGTCAAGGTAAAAGCAAGAGAATGCGACGAGGCAGCTGTTGGCTATCCCAAAATCGGTGTGTGGTTTCAGAAGGGAACTAATTCGAAGTAGGTTAAATAGCAAATTGATACGTTTTATTTTTATAGCACCAATCCCGATAATTTATTGATCAGTCCTCGTATATGGATCTTGATCATACCAGATTTTTTCGGTCTCTTCTGGAACTGCAGCATTGTTGCAGTATAAACCGCATTGTTTTAAAGTAATACAAACATGCCGGAACTCGCATACGTACCATGAATTAAATTGGCATAAAAACAAAAGGAACGGCACTCAATAATATCAACTATGAATATGGACACAATCTTGACCGTGTTTTGAAGATGAAAACATTGTATAAATACATACATACTTACAACAATCTATTTCTTGCTAATAGTTAATATAATTCAACCTTGAAAATGGCTAAATGCATAGCTGAAAGCGCTTGGAAAAAAGAACACTTGGACAGTTTTTTATATAATTTTCTCTACCGAAAATTATACACACACATTATATATATATATATATATATATATATATATATATATATATATATATATATATATATAATGTGTGTGTATCTATGTATGTTTATATTATTTACTAGTTTCTTAAAGAGAACCCTTATTTATCAACTATAAAAAAAATTATGCATGAAATCCACAAATCTTTTAGTTGGGCATTCGGTTATATTGCCTTTCTACCACCCTCCGTTTTTATTTTCTTTCTTATTATAGTTGATTGTCTGGTATGTATACATTAATTGTAACCATTTGTATCAGTCTTTAAGTTAATGTCTGGCTGTTGTTAGATGTCAAAATATGACTCCGACACATTTCTAATATAATAATTTCTGTTTTTTTTTTTTGTTTTTTTTTCTTTCGCTTCGTTTGAATTTAATGTAGGCCGTTCGATTTCTTGGTCAGGATAAAGTCCCCAAGCCTTTTTTAAGAAAAAATTGAGGACGTATTTTGCTTTTGAAACCAATTTAATTGTTAACTGGCCAATAATTTACAATCGCCTGAGGAGACGCATCATTATGCGTTGAAACACGACTGCAATTATGTAGCGATTCTTACATGTTTTTGTTATAATATGCTAAAATATATTGTGAGTTCAAATTTATGCGATTGTCATGGAAGCCGCGAGAATAAATAAATAAATAGAAGTAAGAATTACACATGTAATTATTGGAACTGTAACAAATTCTTAGATATATCTTCCCATCGTATAATTTCTGCCTCCCCTGAACCCCAGCGGTGTCTGACCGACTTGTGATATTGTTCATGAATTGCTAAACAGACTGTCTACAATGCAACTTCGCTAAAAAAATCAGGTAAAAGATATCGACGAATTTGGCAAGGAACCTGAAAATTATGACATCGTCGCTTTGTTTTTTCTTTTGTTTTTCTTTTTTTTTTTAATAAATAAATTTTTGCGTCAAAAATTTTAAATAGCAGAAATAGATTTGCTATAAAATGAATAATGCAATAAAATATAGAGACCACCAAAATTCAAAGAAACTGTCCTTCTCTCTCTCTCTCTGTCTATCTATCTCTATCTCTCTCTCTCTGTATATATATATATATATATATATATATATATATATATATATATATATATCCTCTGTTTATCACTCTCTTTCTGTCTCTCTCTTTCTATCTGTCTCTCTCTTTCTGTCTCTGACTCTTTCTGTCCCTCTCTCTCTTTCTGTCTCTCTCTCTCTTTCTGTCTCTCTTTTTCTATCTGTCTATCTCTCTCTCTATCTGTCTCTCTCATTTGTAGATTGTCTTTTTTTATTATCCCTCCCCATGTTCTGCTCTTCCAGCACAAGCTTGTTAGTTAGGACCCCACCCTTGTTTTCCTCATTTCCTATGAGTATCAAATCATGCGAGCCTTCTTTTGGCCCCTGTTGTGGATTCCGGGTTGAAATCCGGTACCAATAAATAACAAACGCCAAGAATGAATATAGGAAAATAATGTGTTAACGTAATAATACAAACTGGTAATGCAGGTTAGTAGTTCCGGGAATACGGGTTAGTAGCAAAATATACATACTGTCTTTGGTATTGAAGTATCGCTGGATAATTACTGCGTCTACGTGCTAGCTCACTGTGACTCCTACAACGCTGTTACCTCACCCTCACTCTTCCGGTTACTCGACTCTCTTGCTCTGTCTTACTCTCATATCGCTCTTGCAGTAGTATATATATATATATATTGGGTGAGTTCATTTGTATAAAAAGGGGTGGACCCCTCAACAGTCCCAGAAACTCCTGATTTAATAAGTTTTCTTTTAGCCCAACTTTTCTCGAAACTTCCTCATTGATCGCATGTACCTTTCATGATATTCTCGGCCTTATTCTGTAGTATCAGATCTCCTCAATATCTCTGAGAAAATAGTCCGCATCAGCATCTATGCGTTATTTACTGAGGAAATCTAAATAATTTTACGCAATGTTTTGCCTTCAACAAGAAATATTTTGCACTTAATTATATACTGCTAGAAGAAACATATGATCTATTGTAGGTGTTATGTTTTGATATAACGTAATTCCCCATGTATAAATCCATAATACGCACACCTAAATTATGCTGAATGTGTGGGAAAATGCTTCTACTCATGTATAATACGCACCCCTTGTTTGATAATCAAACCCTATAAATTGCACATCTCCAATTTCATTACAGCCAGCGTTTTATACTCTTATTAAAAAAAATGAATTTTTAAACATAGAATAATCAGTTTATGCGCCATGTATGATACACGCTTAGGCGATCATGTATCTTTCGACTAGGCAGATTTATCCCGCAGTAGGTTGCCATTTCTTTCTGAGGTAGTCCAGGGACTATGCAAGGTCGGTGAGTCCTGCTATTTACCCACAGCACCGAAGAATTCACACCTTTCCCAAAGGTATTAGCACATAAATGAATATAAGAGATTTGACTAGAATTCGAACTCGGGTCTCAGATTCCTTAATCCGAGCCGCTATTCATTACGCCACGTCGTAGAATAATAAATTCTTATTTAGTTTTATGATAATTCTTATCTTATTTTACGGCAAATTTTTTAAGATTTTTTGTACATAATACGCACCCCTGATTTTTCTCATTATTTTTTTTTTCGGAAAAAATGCGTATTATACATGGGGAATTACAGTAGGCCTATTCATTTATGGTAGGGAATTATGTTGACAATTTCACTATTTTCAAATAGTTTTCTGATGTTTTCCTTTTAAACGTTACGGGTTATAGAGATTTAGTGATTGCTTTGCTTATTCTTTTTTAGCGACATATCAACCTCTGTTTAATGCCGAAGTGTATTGGAAGTTTTTTTTTTTATTTCTTTCGGTTACATATTTTGTGCACAATTTTAAGGCCACATATACGCTAGATATATCTTTAGCTTGAAAATATAAAGTATATGTATATATATATATATATATATATATATATATATATATATATATTGTTAAACCTAGAGAGCCAGACAAAACTACCAAGGTTTCACCTAAACAAACAAACAATGGGGGAGGGGAGGGGAGAACCATTTATTCAAATAGAGAGAATAAAAAAAACTGGGAGAAGAAACCTTGTCTAACAACCAAAGTTTTCTATGTCTACATTTACTTAGAATTTAATAAATGTTCAGGTTCTTTATATGAAGCTATAGCTAATTTTTTCTCTAGACATAGTTGACAAATTTTATGAACTGCTCTATATTCAGAACATCTTTTTAATATTTCCCATTTCAGGATGGAGCCTTTGTTATTGTCACATCTAATTTTCCATATATAGGTAGATAGTGTAGTACTATGCTTCGTATTTTCATTATTGAAGCTACTCATATGGTTGTAATATCGTTTTGTTACCTTTTTAGCCAGCTTTCACTGACGATCCGCTTAGATTAAAACCTTGGTAGGTTTGTCTGGCTCTCTAGGTTTAACTAGGTCTGCTCTACTCATTGTATCGAGCACTTTATTTAGTTATTTTACTTACTCGTAAACGGTTTTTTTTTCTTCTTTGGACTTTGGACTTGCATGCTAGACGATTATTTTCGGCTGACGTACATGTTCTTGGTTCTTTCTTTTTTTACACCTTTTTTTCCCTTTGGTATTGGTTTGATTATTTGCAAATCAAAACACTGAAGGTTTTCCAAACGAGTATAGTTTCTTATACTTATAAGATTACTACTACTAATATATATATATATATATATATATATATATATATATATATATATATATATATATATATTATATAGTGTGTGTGTGATGAGTAAATTTTTGCAATTTTATATTTTTAGTTTCGCGCAGAAGCGTTTTTTTATTTCTTTTTTTTTATCTCATTTTGGCGTCTGCCCCAAATATTAATGTCAGCTGGACATCGTCTGTGATAAAAAGAGTAGCATAACGCAATTAACCCCGCCAGAAATTTCGAAAAGGTTTTCTGCTTGACATTCATGCTAGAACCTCCAATACGAATATTTCAGAGTGTTTGCCTGTCAACCCAAGGATTTGGAAAGAGCTGGATGATATTCAGTCAACGTCAGATTTTTGGAATGATGGCAATGTTATACCTTCATTCATTTTAACACAGGTCCTCAAACTCAACAGGGTGCCTTGAGGAGGTAGTACTGACCTGAGTCAAGAGGGTGGCTGCTGAAATACACTATGCCACACGAGCAGGATAAACCAGCCATGGCTATCAGACAATTTCAGCGACCACATCACACCCTTACATTTATTCACCTAACCCCGGAGACTGCAACAGCGTTGATTATTATGTGTAGGGCGCAATTGAACCAACAAAACTCTTTCTAACAACAAATATGAATTGAAAGCAAGTATTATAGCAGCATTCACCGACTTAAACAAGAAGACCGTCCAGAAGAGTTGCAGGTGATTTGGAAGTCGTCTGGAGACCGTAGTTGGAGATAATGCCCAGTTTATTGATAAAATTAGTTTTTAGTATTTTATGGTATTTTTGTGTAATTTTCGTAAATATATGTTAAAAAAAATGGACGTCGATGTTTTTTTTTTGCAAGTTTTAAAAACAATTTATCACTCGGACCCCGTAGATTTCGTTTGGTTGATTATGTTTCGCGGAATATCAATCTGTAGCGGTTATTTAAGCCGAAATTTAAATACTTGGAACGCGATTTTATGCTTTAACTACAACTACAGTGTAACCAGGATATAAGAGAGTTGTCGGGACCGGAGAAGAAGTCTCTTATATCCGTGTTTCTCTTATATCCGTGTTTGGTCTATTTTGTTTAGGTAAGTAATGGCTCTAATTTGGGACCAGAAAAATCTCTTATATCCGGGTTTCCCTTATATCTGGGTTACACTGTATAATAAATAATTTTGTACTTTCAGAGTAAACGTATATTTAATTTTATATATAATTTTTAGATAATCTATTGTAGATATTAAGTTTTTGTATAGACCTATTTCTTCAAAATAAACATTGTTGAGAGTTTCAGCGTTTTCAAGGGGTTAAATAAGTATTTTCAGTTAAAATATGTTTCTTTGAGATTGCAGACTACTATAAAGTGTATTGTCCTTTTACTATAAAATTGTATTTTTAAAGTTTTATGGTATTCTGATTTTTATTTCCTTTGGGAATTCACTATTTCGACACAGGTGTTACTACCCCGGGTCAGAGTCGTCATGGAAACAACAGCAATTAAGAAGTGGTTCCAAGCTCCTCAAAAATGTCTAATCTCTCGATCAGGGACCTTGTTGCAGAATGTAATTTATTAACATGACCAGGACTAGAGAAAATTGTCCAGCATTTCCTTCTATATAAGAAAATTGATATTACGTAGCTGTTCACTACGGTTTTCAATGTTTCCTGCAACATTTTTCTGTTTTCTAAATTGTTTTTTATTTTTGGTTTTGATTTGTCTTGCAGACATTTTCTTTATTCATGTGCAGTGTGAGTATAACACTGTCGCTTAACCCGTCGTCTGTTTTGAATATATCTCACATATTTAAATTTCTGCAAGTGCTTCAATGTGTAGATAGCATCTTCGTTTATTTTTTCTCTCTCTTTCAGACGACCATAAAATTCTGTCTGTTTACATTTAATAGTCAGTCTTTCTCCGCGTTTTCACTAGTTAAATAAATGTCTGTCTTTCAAACGACCATACAATTCTGTCTGTTTACATTTAATAGTTAGTCTTTCTACGCGTTTTCACTAGTTAAATAAATCTCTCTCTTTCAGACGATCATAGAATTCTGTCTGTTTATATTTAATAGTCTTTCTCCACGTTTTCACTCGTTAAATAAACTGTGGAATGTTACGATGCATTATTCTAAAATGAATGTTTGGCGTGGGAAAATGAAGTTAGAAAAAAAAACATTCAAGTAGACGAGAAACAAAACCGCATATTACACAGCCGGATCTAAAAATACACCTATATGATATTGTTTTTGAATATTGCGAAACAATAATTTCAAGCGCTGGCTATGGTATATGAATATTTTATGAGAGCCTGTGTCAGATATTTATGGTATTATGAAATGTAATATGATATTTCCTCCAGAGAAACGTCATCTCGTGACTCCAGTCAATAGACATACTGTTGGTATTTTACGACAACATTCGTCACTGTCGGATTATTTCAGCACAGCGATCGTTTGGCAAGTAACCAAGCATCTGTGGAAACCTCACTAGCGTTGGAAAAGTCCGGCAACATTAAAATTGATTGATTAATTTTCTACGGTTTATCAGTCTTTTGAAGGTTATTTAAAGAAAAATATTTTTAGAGTGTAAGATTATTTTATAGATGGTTTAGTGACTAAAAAAAATACTAATTGGCACATAGCTGGAGGTGATGAGCAAGATTCATACATTTCTCAAGCGTATTTGCTCGTAAGAGAATATAACGAACCCAACGGGAATTCGAACTCGGCTTTCCGATTAACATTTTCGCGCCATTATCCATTATACCAACCAAGTTTACAACAAAGTGATTTTTTGTCAAGTAACAAAATATCTGTCGAAACCTCACTAGAGTTGGCAAAGTCTAGGAACAATAGAGTTTGTTGATAAATTTCCTACGGCTTATCAATCTTTTGAAGGTTATTTAAATTCAGAAAATACTTTTAGATTGTAAAAAAATATATGTATGTAAGCATGTGTGTGTGTGTGTTCATGTTTATGTGTGTGTTTATATATTTGTGTATATGTGTGTGTTTGTATGTCTGTATATATGTTTGTATATGTGTGTATATATATATATATATATATGTGTGTGTGTATATATATATATATATATATATATGTGTGTGTGTGTCTATATATATATATATATATATATATATATATATATATATATATATATATAGTGGCCACCTGTCTCGATAGTGGCCACCTGTCTCGATAGTGACCAGGCTTGTCGTTTCTTAACTTCGGTGATCGTACGGGAACCGGTTTTTTTATGTGGTGAGGCAGTAAACCTCCAACAATAAACTGTTAGTGTGTACGCATGCAGGCGTGAATATACGAACATTACGCAGCAAACGATCACCTCGAGATATCAAACTGGGCTTCGATAATCCAGAAAGCTTTGACAGACAGATTACATATGGTTACTAGTTATAAGAATTACTGCTATAATTACTTTTACGCATCTGGGTTAAGTTGATGAAGCCCTGCAATCTAGCCAGTGTAATTTCCTTTGGTTTCATTGTCATTGTTCGAAAATTGTCCTTTCTTCAGTCACGTGAACAGTTGCAATCTCAACGACGCTTCACTGTTTTGAATGTCTATCTCGGACTCAGATTCATTCCAGATTTCAAACGAAACTCCTATATAAAACCGTTGCTACAGATGCCAAACAAAATGGCCGTATCCTTCTACCGTTAGAGGAAGTATCTTGCCATGCTTTATATCTTCAACAGGCAGATCCGCGTAAAAATGGAGTAAGCCTGTCTCTACTGTCTAGCTATTTCCATGGCGAATGTTCAGACCCTTTAGTTACTCCAGTTCAGACATTTATATCGAGGAATCACAATGTTACGTCCACGGATTCGAATCAACCATATTTCGCTCACATTCCAAATGTAAAGAAGAAGTTCCGCCCACACAGTATTTTTTTCTTGAGAACTGTCTCCTTTTTGGAAGAAACTTCCAAACAATTGTTAATTCCTGAAGATCACAATATTTACCTTTTTCAAGTCAAATGTCAGATGTTTTCTATCCTCATCTTAATTTTCTTCTCCCTCCTCTTACCGTATACTTGCACATTATTTAAAAAAATCAGTGAAATGTAATACATAAATTCAAATGTGCATACGCTTTTACAGTTTGCCAATTTACCCTACCTAACTACCTTGTGTAAAAGGGTAGCAGAACATAAACTGGGATGGATAGGAAACAAATATTGCCTATGATCTGTCCCGGAAAGGGATATATTTGAACGAAGTAGCTAAGTGGTTTTGGCTACTATAACCAAGTAGAATACGGTAGCAGTAATCGACTGGTACACGTCGTCGTCGCAGTTAAGAAGTGTAGATCAATGGCGTAGTCCAATGGGCGTCGTTATAGACTTAGCTCTCAAACTAAGGCTCTTGACTCTCCTACATGTCCGTCGATATTTGTGACTGACATCAGACAATTATATTCCAGTGAGGGGGAACACAGCTGTACGCATATTCCATTATATCATTATCTATCTATCTATCTATCTATCTATCTATCTATCTATCTATCTATCTATCTATCTATCTCATATACTAGTTCACTCAGTCACTCATTCAATCTCTCTGCCTCACTCTTACTTTCCTCATTATATAAATGAAATCTAACCGGTCTCCATTATTTACTATCTATCTATCTACCTATCTATCTATCTATCTATCTGATATGTCCCGGAAAGGGATATATTTGAACGAAGTAGCTAAGTGGTTTTGGCTACTATAACCAAGTAGAATAAGGTAGCAGTAATCGACTGGTACGCCTCGTAGTCGCAGGTAAGAAGTGTAGATCAATGGAGTAGTCCAATGGGCGTCGTTATAGACTTAGCTCTCAGACTAAGGCTGTTGACTTTTCGTACCTACACGTCCGTCTGTATTTATGACGGACGCCAGCCAATCATATTCCAGGGAGGGGGAACACAGGTTTATGCATATTCCATTATATCAGCCTAGGACTTCGAAAAATAGGGAGTTGCGGTGGACCATGATTGTCCATGTTCCAAAGGGATGTAGCAGGTCACATTTTTTTAGTTTTCTCATTAATAGTAATTGGACACTAGAATTCATAATCAAATAACAGTTACTATCGTTCATAATCCAACAGCCTACCCACTATTTTTTGCTGGTTTTTAGTAAAGCTGTTTGGTTGGTTTCAGTTCTTCCTTGGAATTCCAGTTCAAGCCAGAACATTGTGGCCATTGTTGGTGGCCACAAGCAATGACCAATGCTGGGCGAGTGACCGAATCTCTTCTCAATACTTCAGAACTCTCCGTAGTATTCGTTCAGATTTTTCGATTCTTCTTCGGATTTACATATCCCATCATAACAGTCAAATAGTCATTTTCTAGCAAGTTTCTTAAATACTTCAGGACTCCCCTCAGTATTATAGATGAGAGCTGTTGTCTGGACACGTCGGATTCCAAGTTATTTCATTCTCAGCAGGGCAATTACGTTGCACATTCTTAATTCCTAGGAAATATTTTAGATTGTTTATATTATCAGCTTTTCGAATCATAACAATTCAGTTTGCCCATTTTTTTTTAACTCAACATTCTCACATTTTTTTTCTTGCTCCATATTTCAATTCATGTTTTCACCCTAACGTTTTTAACATTTTTAACACTTCCAATTCTCCATTTGCTATACGAAGTTTTCACATGAAACATTTAACCAAATTTTATATTGCCAGTGTCGCAGCTGTGTCATAAATCGTTATATGCTGTCCTTCTGATTACTCTTTTCGCTACCCGTTATTATTAATATTACTGTTCCTAATTGTTCCGCATGCTGTGTCTCTCGCTCCAAATGTTGTTTTCAACTACCCGCTCTGTATATATATATATATATATATCTATTTCGCTCGACTCCTACCGCACCTCAGGACTTATCAATATTCATTAAAATTGCTTATTTTTTCCAACCTTGGAGAAACGAAACCAACTCTCAAACAAAGTGGTCAGTTACATAATAACAATACATTTTTCGACAACAATAATTTCCGATAACAAACTTTTGTGTTTAAAAATTATTTCTATTTTCGCTGACGTCAATGGTTTTACTCTTCAGGTTTAACATTTTTCATTCTTTATATTTATTGGCTTTGCGGATCATAACAATTCCATTTGACTGGTTATCAGAAAGGAAAAATATTTCTCTTTTTTTTTTTCGTCGCTCCATATTTAAATTCATGTTTTCACTTTAACATTTTTTGACATTTTATTTATTAAAGACATTTTATATGTTTAACGTTCTTTTTATAGATACAAGTATATAAATGTAAACAAATGACGTCATACATTAAGAAATGGACAAAGCGCGACAATTTATTTATTAAAGACATTTTTATGTCTATAAAAAGAACGTTAAACATAAAAATGTCTTTAATAAATAAATTGTCGGACTTTGTCCATTTCTTAATGTACGACGTCATTTGTTTACATTTAATACGCCATGAGCAGTTATGAATGTTCGAGATTCATGGAAGATTGAAGTTTATAAGCAGTAAATTCGACCTTGCATACCGAACGCTCCTTTGTGGCCGAGTCGGTTAAGGCACGTCAGCGTAAATGACGGTTCCGTAAAGGATGAAGGTTCGAATCCTGTCAAAGGACGTATATTTTCTATGAAAATTTCTCGGGCATTCAGGCCGGTAAATGTTATTTAATACTGTTTATTATAAACAGAGCATTTACTTACATACTTGTATCTATAAAAAGAACGTTAAATAAATAAATATATATATATATATATATATATATATAATATCGTATGATACTAACGCGATGATTCTTACATATAAATTATAATTGTAGCATTTTCTTGTTCGGGGTTCGTGATTGCTTGTAACTTAGTGACTGGGGTTCTTGGGGGTTGCCAAACTCATCTCTAGAATATGACCTTTCAGTACAAAGATGTATAGCGATTCTTTTGTGCCTATAATTTATCTCGTAACTTTGTCTACAGCTGATAGTAAATAGCGCTATTCGATAAATAACCAAAAATAACTGAATCTAGCTTATCTAATATTTTCAAGATAATATTCTTTGTAAGATAATTAGATTCCTTTATTAATGTAATTGAGTCATTTATCTCTGCCTAGTATAACAGATAATTTTATTGTTTAGTTTTTCATGTAGATCGTCTCGCATTTGACTCAGGAAGTTCAGCCTAAGGTACGGGAGTTAACTGATAAAACCATTTCAGAATTCTTCTTTATTTTGCCCGGAATATCCATTGCCACCATTTTTAATGTTTTGCTTATAAACAGAAAGAGGCTTGAATGTTTATTATTACATGAAGACTCGTAAGACATTATATAGTTTTTAATTTTTTTTTTGGTTCTTTTTTAAAATAGTTCATGATATTTATGAAGTAACAATATTATCAATTTTATTAATAACTAGCTGAAAAAGTGCCTTGCAAATATTTTTGTTAACAAGTTTATTTATAAATAAGTGTGTACAACTGAAAACATTAGAAATTGAAAACTTTTTTCCATTTCACTTAAACATAACTTAGAAAATATTCACTTTGTTTTATTTATCGCTGAAACCAAGTAATGTCACGTGATTCCACGCAGTTAAAACGAAATAGTCCATTATTTATTAGGTATTGGCCAAGTGTAACGGCCATACTAACTAACATTACAAAATTTTATTAATTTCGAAATAAATAACGGCGGCAAACCAGCCCGCCTCTATGTATTTACTATCAAGTCAATTGACACAATTAAAAAGAAAAACTGAATTTCCCATTTGAAACGTTGTATAAACAGATAAACGGACCTATCACAATAATATGCTCATAAATTATCTGGGGTATTATATGTCATTTAACCTGCACTTCTGGAAAACACTTACATACAAGATTAGAATATAAATATTATATAGATCTCTTGTTTCATAGTAATTATTTAAATCGACATTCTACGATATTTATTAAATAGACCATTAATAAAGAATGATTATTAACACGGCTTTAAATTTAAGATAATTTTCTGTGTACACAATTTTCTACCAGCTAGGATGGCCGGGTGTAATTCCAGTCTGGTTACCACTTACGCGTAAATACCATTAGGAGTGGCATAAATCCATTTCATCTTTCCCCATATATGGAATAATTAGTAAAACTTGTATTAGGAAGTCATTACCTCAAAAAAAAAAAAAAAAGATGAAATTACAATCTAACAATATTTTCTGGATTTAAGTAACCTGCAAATCTTATATATAAAGTACAGTGTATTTGTGTGTGTATGTGCTTGCAAATCCTCCGCTCGCATTGGTCTAATTTCAATGATTCATAGCTCATTTAAAAAGCCCTAGAAAAGTTAGGCGCAGGGAACGATTTTCGTTGAGCTCAGATTCGGGTTTGCCAGATTATGCGAACGTTAAAATTATATATTAATATATTATACTATCTGTTATCGTTGGTTTCATGGTGCAAGGGGTGTAACACTTATTTTTCTTTTTGTATCCCAAATTGCAGCTAGCTTAAAATTTTAATCAGGCGGCATTTAAGCTAGCCCCTGTGGAGCGTACTTGATTGGGCCTTCATCACAATAGGTACGGAGGAGTAGATGTGATAGGTATAAAATATGGTTAAGAAGAATTCGAAATTTATCGCTGCATTTAAATATTGAATTAACGTTTAAGCTTACCTTTTAAAATTTCAACTATAATTCTTCTTCCGCCACTTAATTTAAAGACGATTTGATGTACGTAGATCCTTATTTTCCCTACAAACATTTATTTTTGTTTCATGGTTGACAAAACAGGGGTAATTTATATGATAAAATTAATATAGTGTAAAGATGGGAAAATAGAAATTAGAATTAGTTATACATTCAACATTTGAAGAGTTAGAGAAACATAATAGCTAATTATGTAAACACTTATATTATGGAATGTATATGAATAAATGCGAAATTGGAGCTCAATTTCCTCACGAATTCTGACTTTATGAAGCTCCAGTTCTACTTTATAGTAATTTGTTCACTAAAAGTGTAATATCTGTATTATATATTACCTACTTCTAGGTGATATCACTCTTCAGGTTTAACTAATTATATATAATTATTATCCCAAATTGCAGCTAGCTTAAAATTTGAATCGGGCAGCATTTAACCTAGCTCCTGTGGAGGGCTCTTGATTGGTCTATCATCACAATAGTTAGGAAGTAGCAGATGTGATAGGTATCAATATGTTACATAAGAATTAAAAACTGATCGTTGCATTTAAGTATTGAATTAAGGTTTAAGCTTAACTTTTAAAAGTTCAACGATAATTCTTCTGCTGCCACTTAATTTAAAGATGATTTGATGTACGTAGATCCTTATTTTCCGTACAGACAATTATTTTTATTTCATGGGTGACAGAACAAGAGACAATTTATAAAATAAAATTAATATAGTGTAAAGATAAGAAAATAGAAATTAGAATTAGTTATACATTCAACATTTGAAGAGAAACATAATAGCTAATTAAGTAAAACCTATATTATGGAATCTATATGAATAAATGCGAAATTGGTGCTCAATTCTCTCATAAATTCTGAGTTTCAGAAGCCCCGTTTCTACTTTATAGTAATTTATTCGCTAAAAGCGCAATATCTGTATTATATGTTATCTACTAGGCGATATCACTCTTCAGGTTTAACTAGTTTGCATATTGATTTAAAAAAAAAAATTATTTCATTAATTAACTGTCACTCGTTACTGTACTTTTATTCAAGGATTGTTTTGATTTTCATATCAAAAATAGTTCTGTTTTTGAATATCGTCTTATATAGTGGAGAAAAGTGGTTGAAAATTGCAATTTACTTGACCTTCAACAAGTTGGCATCTATTTGTAAAATTTTCCTTAACTGTAACAAGCCAATTTAAGAATTAAATGTTAAAATGTTTCAGTGAATATATGTTACTTTGCGAAGCGATGCCTAGCGGGCGAAGCCTGCTCGTCGTTGATAAGACGTAAAAACAAATCTATTTAAATTATTTCCTAATATCGTTCACGATTTTATCACTTTTTTCTCACCTATATTTGCTTTCTTGATTTTCTTTTTCTGACAGCAATATATTCTTCTTTTATATGACGTGTTCCTTCAGGAAATGGGCTATCATGACTTTCGACAACTTCTTGCTCTTTCTAACTCTGGGCTTTTTTATTTGTTTTTGTTTTTACAATCATTTTCACCTGATTTAAACAAGCTTGTTAGCTAAATTTCTCACTATTTATTTCTGTCACTGCTGTCTACGATACGCCTTGGTAATTAAACAATGACAGATCATGATCCAATTTTCTCTAGTTTCCAGGTATCTACGAAGACCGATTGCTCTAGTTTTAACATACAGTTCTAGTTGAACTAATCCTCTGCCTCCTTCGGATCTGGATACATACAGACGATCAAAATTGGGATGATGCATGCAGTGGCAAGTGAGAAGTTTTTAGGTTTAGGCATCCATTCGTTTAATGTCAACTATGGTCCATTTAACGATGTTAAAACTGTATTGCACCACAGGGACAGCCAAACGGTTCATGGCAGATCTTCTGCTTTGTGAATTCAACACGGTATTTCACAAGACACGCACATGTCTGTAGTATTCTTTTCTTTTTTCTTCATTTTCTTGCAGTCCAGGTTTTTTGTTGAATCCTAGATATCTATAAGCTTCTTCACTTTCCAGTTCCATAATCTTTGTTAAAAAATCTAAATCTATTGAGTGTTTTTGTAATACTCCGTTACTGTCGCCCTACACCCTCCCCGGTTGTCCAAGACGTCCGATACCTGCAGCTGATTGATGGAGATGATCACCTCGATCCAGTTCTGACCTTGTCCCACGTTGTAATTTGTTTGATCAGAAGGTGGCCAAGAACGAATCTTCTTATGTTATCTTCGTATTCGGCTGGTCCAAGCAGGTCGAAGACGCACAGTAAGAAGATAACACTCGAATAAATTAAAAGAAATGTTATATACTGTTTATATATCTAGTCCTTCGTACAATAATTGTTTGAATCAAGAGTTCGCATGCAACAGTTATCGACCCAACCCGTTTCTAACTCTGACGTGACACTTTTGTTGATTTGCTAAAGTTTGCTTTGCTGATTTGGTAAAGCTTTCTTTGCTGATTTGGTAAAGCTTTCTTTGCTGATTTGGTAAAGTTTGCCTTGCTGATTCAGCAAAGTTTGCTTTGCAGATTTGGTAAAGTTTGCTTTGCTGATTTGGTAAAGTTCGGCACACGGCTGAAGTTGGAGGGTTATCTTCAGCATATAATATCGCGACCGGTGTCTGGAACGAACTCTCTTCCGTCTGACGATCTCGATTCGGGCATTCATATTTATTGACGTTCGCCTAAACCGGCGTGGGGCATGGCACAGGTGGAAAGTTCGGTGTTTCCCCCTCTGCTGTCATATTCCTTATTTCATAATTTTGGGGGACTCGTTTCTTCCACGAGTGATGGTTGCAGGAATCATTCCGCCTGATAACTTCCATTTTTTCTTATTATCATCTCCTACTAATTCTCCTCGGTGAGCGTGGGTGGCTCCTCCACCTGCTACCTCGGCCAACTTCCGACCAGGAAAGATTAATTCTAAAGTTCGTTGTTTACGAAAATAGAGTTTCCAATTCAGAGCTCGTGTTTTTAGCTGTGTGTGATAAGTGTCAATCATTGTTGCCCTTTTGGTTTGTCGCTGTTCCAATCCACGTTCCCTCTATTTTTTCACATGTTTAAAACACTGACTCACAATTCAGGTAGCTGTCTATATGACAATTAAAATCTTTATTTTTTTCTCGCGGGTTTTATTCATTAAACCTTCTTATTTCTCAGGGGTGTGTCATTGTATCGTTCCTTCTATTTTAAGAAAACATTCTTATGATTTCCAGTAACAAAATATTGTCATATTTCTTGAATGTTACTCATTTGTCTCATCCGAAATCCATACCGGTGTCGACACTGAAACATTTTATAGTATTGAGGATACCCTTCAACTCTTTGTCGTTCCGGCAAAAATTTTGAGATCATCCTTTCGTATCGCCGGTAATAAGTGTAGACCAATAAAATAGCTAATGGCGTAGTCGAATGGGCGTCGTCATAGACTTAAACTCTGTCGTACCTACACGTCCGTCTGTATTTATGACGAACACCAGCCAATTATATTCCAGTAAGGGGGGACACAGGTGTATGCATATTCCATTATATCAATATATATATATATATATATATATATATATATATATATATATATATACATTAAGAAATGGACAAAGTCCGACAATTTATTTATTAAAGACATTTTTATGTTTAACGTTCTTTTTATAGATACAAGTATTTAAGAAAATGCTCTGTTTATAATAAACAGTATTAAATAACATTTACCCGCCTGAATGTCCGAGAAATTTTCATAGAAAATATTCGTCCTTTGACAGGATTCGAACCTGCATCCTATACGGAACCGTCATTTACGCTGTCGTGCCTTAACCGACTCGGCCACAAAGGAGCGTTCGGTAGGCAAGGTCGAATTTACTGCGCCATGAGCAGTTATGAATGTACGAGATTCATGGAAGATTGAAGTTTATAATTAGTAAATTCGACCTTGCATACCGAACGCTTCTCTTTTGGCGAGTCGGTTAAGGCACGTCAGCGTAAATGACGGCTCCGTATAGGATGCAGGTTCAAATCCTGTCAAAGGACGAATATTTTCTATGAAAATTTCTCGGACACTCAGGCCGGTAAATGTTATTTAATACTGTTTATTATAAACAGAGCATTTACTTAAATACTTGTATCTATAAAAAGAACGTTAAACATAAAAATGCCTTTAATATATATATATATATATATATATATATATATATATATATATATATATGACATGTCCCGGAACGGATATATTTGATCGAAGTAGCTAAGTGGGTTTGGATACTGTAACCAAGTAGTACACGGTAGCAGTAATCGACTGGTACTCGTCGTAGTCCCAGGTAATAAGTGTAGACCAATAGAATAGCCAATGGCGTAGTCCAAGGGGCATCGTTATAGAATTAAACTCTGTCGTACCTACACGTCTGTCTGTATTTATGATGGACACCAGCCAATTATATTCCAGTGTTCCAGTGAGGGGGGAACACATGTTTATGCATATTCCATTATATCAAAATACTTTCTTGGTTACAGGGGATTAAGGACAGACAAAATAGAAGAGGTTCATTTCATGTCGGATATTCAGGGAATTAAAAGTCGCAATGCCTTTGCTGTGATCTAGGTATAATGTGGTTTCCACATCCCCATGCTATACTTAAAGACTTATTATCACGGAGAAACTTTGTACAATTGTAAAGCCATTAGGATCCAAGAGTGTGACACATTATGAAAGGCTTTTGCATTAATCTATCCATATTGTTCTGAGATTTCTATATTTTTTCTGTTATCATCTAATCAACAATTATTATAATTAGTGTTAATTGCTTCTCGTACTTGAAGACCCCGATGATACGTAATTCGTTAGTTAATGACTGAATGACCTCATGACGATTTCTACAATAATATATCAGTAGAAATTCTCCTATCACCTTGTTAAATATTTGATTTTAACAACTTAGAATATTGCAATAACGATCATAAATACGATTGCTAGTCCTTATTTTAAGAAGTAAGGAGGTACAAATGAAAAAATATTGTACTTGACGACTTTTCGATTTCAGTAAAACAGATTTTAAAACTTCTGTTGTCTCTTTCTTTCATCTTCTCACTGAATCCAAGTTGTGCTTCTAATATGTCTTTTGTCTTCCACGCAATCAAAACGGAATAGACCATTATTTATTAGGTATTCGCAGAGCATTACGAATTCGCGAACTCGGGATCTGGCGAATGGAAGGAGAAGCGCCATTAATATCATCGTATAAAAACTAGTTGTCGTCATCATCTTAGTAAAACGATTCGTTGTCGTCATCATCTTAGCAGCACTAGTTGTCGTCGTCATCATCATAGCAACACACGTCCCCGTCATCATCATGTTAGCAACAGGAATCGCCGTCATCATCATATCAGCAACACAAGTTGCCGCCATCATCATGTCAGCCACACGAGCCGCCGTCATCATCATGTTAGCAACACGAGTCGCTGTCATCATCATGTCAGCAACAAGAGTCGCCGCCATCATTATGTTAGTAACACGAGTCATCGTCATCATCATTTCAGTAACTACAGTCGCCGTCATGATCATGTTAGCAATACGAGTCGTCGTCATCTTCATATTAGCAACACGAGTCGCCGTCATCATCATGTTAGCAACACGAGTCGCCGTCATCACCATGTCAGCAAGTGTAGTCGTCATCATCATGTTAGCAACACGTGTCGCCGCCATGATCATGCAAGCAACACTAGTCGCCGTCATCATCATGTTAGCAATACGATTGGCCGTCATCAACATGTTAGCAATACGAGTCGCCGTCATCATCATGTCAGCAACTAGAGTCGTCGTCATCATCATGTTAGCAACTAGAGTAGCCGCCATCATCCTGTTAGCAACTAGAGTCGTCGTCATCATCATGTTAGCAACACGAATCGCCGTTATCAACATGTTAGTAACACGGGTCACCGTCATCATCATGTTAGCAACACGAGTCGCCGTCATCATCATGTTAATAACACGAGTCGCCGTCATCAACTT
>OZ010610.1:43455373-43470373 GCA_963932145.1 Acanthosepion lycidas
TTCTCGTTCGATCCGTCCGTTCCTCATTATTTACAGTAATTATAAATAACTATCACTCTGTTGCACTATATCTGGATAAAAAAAAAATACATCCAAATTAATCACTGAAAAATCCATGCTAAACTATTCCCTTACCCTTTCTACGATGAATTGTGATTTGAAGGAAACCAGATAGTACGCGTACCCTCGACTGCTAAGAGCAGCGCTAAATGTCTGCTTCAAACAAAATCGCTACCTACCGACGATTATTCAAGGTCGCAAATATGGATCACCTCGTGAAAGATTAATGGGGAAATGAGAGCAAGTAACTCTAATTTACACGAGACTAAGAGGCCAAAATGTCTCGCTTGCACAGTCGCAGCCAAAAATTGCAGCTTATTCAAGGCGCACATGCGGTTCTAACTCTTAAAATCATCGCTAATTGGCATGTCTAATCAAAAACCTATATAAAAAGTGAGTCGCACAGACAAGCGGCCGAATGACTTCTCTTTGTTGCTTCTACTACACTCGCTACTCAATTGTAATTGGCGTCCTGGGTAATACGATAAACGACATCCACGTCCTGAGTAAGACGATAAACTATATCCGCCTCCTGGGTAATACCATAAACTACGCCCAACAGCAAAGCCTCTGATCAGGATGTTTTGAGGAACGTGAAACCACCTCTGAATTGCTGGTGTTCCCAGGTCCACCCTGACTGGTGTAGTAGCACCTGTTAGGGTCCCAGCTATGAGAAAATAGTTAACCTACACTAAAACTGGGGTCAAAACTGGCGTTGGTTAGATCCAGTGACTAGACCCAAACAGTTGTGTGATCAATACCAAGCCACAGCAATGGTGAACCAAAACTTGGAGAGTTGAATTAAAGAGAAATAACAGACATCAGGAGGAGGCATGGCACGTAGAACTATGACAATCTACACCGTTGATTCGGTTCGAAATTCCAATCACCTGAAGAAGGCCGGAGCGTACAACAGCCGAAACGTTGTGAATAAGGCAACGTAGATGAGGATAGCAGTCCGAATAATGTAAATAATGCCAATAATCATAATACCTCACCTCAGAGATTTAATCACCAGAAGAAGGCCAGAGCGTACAACGGCCGAAACATTATTAATATGGCAAGGAAGATGAGGATAACCGTCCGAATAATATAAATAATGCTAGTAATCATAATACCTGATCTCAGAGATATAGACAAAAATAAAATTATAAGATGGAATAAGTGCCATAATAGAACTAGAATCTTTTAAATTTAGTATAGCCTGACTTTAAGCGGAGGGCGACAGCGGTAATGATTTTAAATGACAATTTTGCATTATTGAAGTTAAATATTGTTTATATAATGCCATGCATGTATAAAAAGATACGTGACAAACACGAAAAAAACAACCTATTGATTTAGATTTTTCTCTTGTTTTCGTTCCATGATTTTCGCTGCCTCAACCATTGCAACCCAGTGACCTTTAAGTATATTTTTTTTTCCTACGAGCAGAGAGTTTTGTTCGGTGTTGACAGTGCTGGAGTGGATACCGTTGTTTTGCATAGTTTTCTTTCAGTCGTTTATTTTGGCGCGAACAGAGATCGGCAGAGAAAATGACGTAACAGCATAACCACAAGTAAAGGTTAAACAAATCCATACAGCGTCTGATTAATCTTATTGTTGTGACATTAATGGCGGCCCACAGTTCAGAACTATGATCAAAACCTTGTAGACGAAAGTAGTCTGCGTAGAAAATAAGCACGGTATAATATCGAGGTGAAAACGTTTCGAAAAACGACATAAGGATATTTAGTAGGTATTATTGTAGACTGATTAATTTGAACTGTTGTTCCTTTTGCCCGACACGTTTTTTTTTCTTCGAGGAGGTGATGACATCGTGGATATATGAATAAAGTATAAATGAATAAAGTGACTTCGTTGCCATGGGTTTAATACACTAGCAGCAAAACATAAAAAAGTTTCTTCACTCTAAATTTCTGGGATGAGGAGTTACCATTATTTAACTATTTATGTTAGGATTATTGCCCTCATCTTTTTTGTTTTAACCACAGCGTTTCGACCGGTGTTCCCTCCGGTCTTCCTCAGGTGCATATCGATCTGGTTAACCGATAGGGAATTCGGAACTGAACCCTTTATTTAATCTACGGGCACTGTAGGTTATTTTTATTTAGTACTATTCAGTTATTGCTCGATCGTTTCCACAGTAAACAAGTACACACTGCCCAACCTAGGGATTGAACTCACAACCTCTGTCATCCAATTCTCTAACCGACGCTTTTATCCAAAAAAGTCATCAAAATAAGGAGTAGACAATATCTCTAGACATGAGCAATGGAACGAGAAATCTAACCCCATTGATTTGATTCAGAATTCCCTGTAGGTTACCCAGATCGATATACACCTGAGGAAGGCTGGGAAGGGGGGGGGCGCGAAAGGATTTGATTAAAAAAAAGCAACAATTATTAATGTTAGTCTCTAAAAATTTTAAGCTTAAATTTCATAATTTGACTTCAGCTTTTTTGTTCTGATTCCTAGCATCACTTTTCATACAGTTTCTATTCACCTAAAAACATGTATGATCTGTCCATGTTATTCTCAGAATTCGCTAGTAGAATATCTTCCAGATATTTTTTTATATTTAATTTCTAAAAGCTGGCTTTTCTCTGTTCCTGTAGGATTTCTTTGGATTTGGGACAGTTTTTGGTCGTCATTTACAGCATTGGCCAACTAATTAAATTTGGTTCCCTACTTGATTTTGAAATCGATAATACATAACTCATTCGTTAGATTGACTATTTTACTCACAAACATGCATTGACTCCATTAGTCTTTCTTATTCCGAACATAGTTACTACGTTCACTAATATTGCGTTCAGTTTTCTCGCTTATTCTGATATTAACATTGTTACCGTCTATATTTCTGAGACGAGGTATTATGTATACTATTTACATTATTCAGAGTATTGTCCGCATCTTTGTCACCATATTTATTACAAGGTTTCGGCCCTTCAGTATAAATCTGGCGACAAAGATGAGGACAATAGTCCGAATAATGTAAATGATGTACATAATACCTCATCTCAGAAATATAGACAGATACTGAAGTTATTTTTTTGTAAATATCTTTTGGCATTTTGAATGCTATTGTTTGATCGTTCATTGTATCTGGCGACAAAGATGAGTACAGTAGTCCGAATAATGTAAACAGGGAACATAATATCTATAGATATGAGATGAGGTATTATGTACACTATTTACATTATCGGACTATTGTTCGCATGTTTGTCCCCATATATATCATAACGTTTCGGCCCTTCAGTATCTGTCTATATTTCTGATATGAGATATTATGTTCCCTGTTTACATTATTCGGACTATTGTCCTCATCTTTGTCGCCAGATACAATGAACGATCAAACAATAGCATTCAAAATGCCAAAAGATATTTACAAAAAAAAAACTTCAGTATCTGTCTATATTTCTGAGATGAGGTATTATGTACATTATTTACATTATTCGGACTGTTGTCCACATCTTTGTCGCCATATTTATTACAACGTTTCCGCCTTTGTACGCTCCGACTTTCTTCAGATGGGTGGAATGTCGAACTGAAGCCTTTATTTCGCTCAATGTGGTAAACTGATCTAGTTCCACGTGCCATGTTTAATGGATGCCAGTTTTCAGTTATCTCCTGTTAATTCCCCTCTCCAAGTTCTCCACTGTCATAACCGCGTATTGAACTCTTTGGGTTCTGTCTCTGGATCTAAGCAACGCCTTTATGCACTGGGCCATGTGTCTATAAGAACACATGGTACAGTGGATAAAGTTTCGTGTGTCCTTGAGGTGAGTTCAATACCCGGTGAGTGAAATAAAGGGCTAAATTCGACATTCCAACCACCTGAAGATGGCCGGAGTGTACAACGGCCGAAACATTGTCATAAAAAGATGAGGACAATGGTCCGAATAATGTAAATAGTGTAACATTTTTACCTGCTCATTATTATTAATTAAGATTGCCCAGCAATAATAAACAGAGGTGTGCTTTCTAATTCGATTAGTATCACAGTCGACCCTACGTTTTCCTAAATTACGAGCAGTGACGGATCTACAAAGAAACTAATAAAGTTTAAAATGAATGGAAGGCAAGCATTATGATAGCATTCGCCAACTTAAACAAGGAGACCGTCCAGAAGAGATGCAGAAGATTCTGCAGTAGCTATTGGCTTCAGTCACGGCCTCCAGCCGACTTCGGATCTAATCTCGTCTGGACTCTCTGATTATTCAAGTTGGTGAATGCTGACATAATCCTTGCCTTCAGTTCATTTTTGGTGTTACAAGAAATTTTGTTTGTCTCTCACTCAACTGCACCCAACACACAATAATTAAGGGGGTTGGTGTCTGTGTGGGGCAGTTAAGTGGCTAGATGTAAGGATGTGGTCGCAGAAATAATCTGACAGCCTTGACTGAGATCTCCTGCTTGTGAGTCATGGTGCAATATCCTGATGTCAAACATAGGCTCTTCCAGCAGTCACCCTCTTGACCCATGTCAGCATTACCACCTCAAGGCACTTGGTGTGAGCCTACGTGTTGAGTCTGAGTCCATCGCCAACAAATTCGGGAGTTCTTTTCTGATCACAGCGAGTTTCCCGATTTGCCGTCCCTTCGTAATCTTCATTAAACTCATGCAACTCTTTCCGAAGCCTCTGCGCTGTCATCAGATTGACATACAAACTCTCTGAAATATTCGTATTGGAGCTGCCGGTGCGAATGCCAAGCAGTACAACATGACGTTTCCAAATATCTGGCGGAATGAATTGCGTCGTTTTTTTTACAGACGGTGCACAACTGACCCAAGTATACCGTACAGTCAACAAAATCACGAACAAACAACGGGCATGCAAGAAATTTAAAGAAAAACACAAAATGCCGATAATTTCTCCAATCACGGTCAAGTGTTCAAAAATATTTTAAAATACTTTTCTGATTCTTATAATTTCATATGAAAGGATACGTTTCTGGCCATTACTTACCTGTTATGTCAAACTGTTCGTTGAGAATGTGGGTCTTTCCGCGTGGTAGACCTAAGATGGATAAAAAGACGAGCATACTGTTTATTCCTCTTTTCCTTTTTTGTATCGTCTTGGCTGAGGAGGAAGTGACGTAAGTTGTTAATGATTGGTCGTTTGTAATTTCAAGATCAGTAGTAGCACTTACTTACTCTGTCCATTTGTTGTGTGCTTAGCAGATATTTTTTTTTGTTTTTTTTTTTGCTTCAAGGTCGCCTACCGGAATAGTACTGTTTCGGTAGGGTCTCTTGCGTGAACAAGTATGATGTTGCAAGACCCCAAATGTTTCTTGACCCTAAGTCATAACATCACTGACGAGGCGATCCTATGCACTCGTTGGAGGGTTTTCATGACAAATTTACGTATATTATTTATAGTCGGACAAGTATTCTGTTATAATGACAGTGTTTCGAACGTAATACGCTACAGCTTTCTTCAGGTATTTGTCGATGGATGTAATCTTAAGGAAATGCTTGCTTTATATATAACCTGACTGCAAATTATCGAAATAAAAATGTCTTCATCATATAAATTCAGACAGAAATGTTACTTTTAAAAACTGGTTTCTCATATAACCTATCATTCGTCCTTGCTTTGAATATTATTGTCACGTATGAACTGGATATATATTTAGAGTTTCTTGACAAAATCCAAAGAAGAATCTGCAATATTTTTTTCCTGACCTGGCATCATGGCTTCAATCATGTTCCCAATATGTAATATTGCCCTCTCGCTGGAACATATTAACGTAACACATTTTTGCTCCAGCTTTGTAGTACAATGAGTTTAATAAATATCAATAATCGTTTATAGATTTCTATATGTCCGAAATTAGGTATTATGATTACTTTCATTATTTACATTATCCGGACTGTTATCCGCGTCTTTATTGCGATATTCTCAATGTTTCGGCCGTTGTACGCCCAGGCCTTCTCCAGGTGAATTAGAATTTCGATCTGAACCCTTTATTTCGTTCACGGGGGTAGATTGTTCTAGTTCCACGTGCCCTACCTCCTTCAGATGTCTCTGTTATTTCCCTTTAACACAACTCTCGAAGTTTGGTTCACCACTGCAGTGGCATGGTATTGAACTCGTAACTGTTTGGGTCTAGTCACTACATCTAACCAACGTCTTTATTCACTGGGCTATCTGTCCTTGAGCACCTGAAGAAGGCCGGAGCGTAAAACAGCCGAAACGTTGTGAATATGGCAATGAAGTTGAGGATAATAGTCGGAATTATGTAAATAATGCAAGTAATCGATTATATGGCTTCAACATTTTGGTTCTCATAAACGACTTAGCATTTTCTTTTTTTTAACTAATCTCCGACATTAACCCGAAATTATTGATGTTTTTCCAGACGAAGCTTTGCCGAGGGGCAGGGTTTCGTCCGGGGAGGTAGACAGGGCCTGAACCCGTCTAGGCGGGTTCAAAGGCTATATTTTTGGCCTAGCCTACGGGCTCGGAGATACCCACATTAAACCGGACTTGTGCCACATTCGGTCCTCCTGGGTGGATTGATAAATACCGAGCAAGACCGAAGAGTCGAGTCCAGAGTAAAAGGTTGTAGGTAACCGGAAGAGTGAGGGTGAGGTAACAGCGTTGTAGAAGTCACAGTGAGCGAGCACGTAGACTCAGTAAGAAGTCATACAGCGATACTTCAATACCAAAGACTGTATATATATTTTGCTACTAACTCGTAATCCTGGAACTACTAACCTGCTTTACCAGTTTGTATGATTACGTTAATACATTATTTTCATATATTAGTTCCTGGCGTTTGTTATTTATTGGCACCGGATTTTATGCGATTAACAATTTATTTAATTGTTATTCGCATGTAACTTTAGTAGTTACTAACTGTTGTGGCGAAAATTAAATTCTTTAAAGATCGGCCTCGACGATTACTTCAGGCAGACAAAACGAAGACAAACAAACAACAGTATTATTAGGTTGGTGCAAAAATAATGACTTTTTCTAACACATGTCGCTATGTGAGAAAACGACATTATTTTTGCACCAACCTAATACAACTAGCAATAATATTACTACTGTCTCAAATACTAAACATTCTCCAGCCATTATGGCAACTGATACAGAGATACAAGAATATGACAGTAGAGGAGTGTGAGGATGGGAGGGAACATTACAGGGTAACAGAAACAGTGGACCACCACCAACTCCAAATAACAAAAAAACATAAGTATTTCAAAGGACATTTAAAAACTGCAAAAAATCAGATACAATGAACGACCAAACAATAGCATTCAAAATGCCAAAAGATATTTACAAAAAAAAAAAAAAAAACTTCAGTAACTGTCTATATTTCTGAGATGAGGTATTATATATATTATTTACATTATTCAGACAATTGTCCTCATCTTTGTCGCCATATTCATTACAACGTTTCCGCCATTGTACGCTCCGGCCTTCTTCAGGTGGTTGGAATGCCTAACTGAACCATTTATTTCGCTCACTGGGGTAGACTGCTCTAGTTCCACGTGCCATGTTTAATGGATGTCGGTTTTCAGTTATCTCCTGTTAATTCCCCTCTCCAAGTTCTCCACTGCTTTGATCGCATATTGAACAATTTGGGTCCTGTCACTGGATCTAAGCAACGCCTTTATTCACTGTGCCATATGTCCTTAAGAACACATGGTAGAGTGGATAAAGTGCCATATGTGCTTGAAGCGAGTTCAATACACGGTTAGTGAAATAAAGCGTTCAGTTCGACATTCCAACCAAACTAAATTCGATCATTGCATCTTAAAAGGCATAGCAGAATCAAGGCCCTCAATTATGCCATTCCACTTCACAACATGGATAAGTCTTATAAAACTAGAAGCGGTAGTAAAACACGGAACAGCTTACAGAGTAAAAGCATTATACGCAACAATATAAGAAGTAATAGCACAAGAGATAACAATTAAAAAAAGGAACCGAAAACTACGTACCACCACAGTATCCCTATATTGATATCTACGAAGATTACGGCAAATGCGTAGGATTCGGAAACTTACTAGAAATATCACACATACCAAAAAAAAAGCTACGTACCACCACAGTATCCCTATATTGATATCTACGAAGATTACGGCAAATACGTAGGATTCGGAAACTTACTAGAAATATCACACATACCAAAAAAGCTACGTACCATCACAGTATCCCTATATTGATATCTACGAAGATTACGGCAAATACGTAGGTTTCGGAAACTTACTAGACGTATCACACATACCAGACAATACTACGTACTATCACCATATCCATATTTTTACATCTACGAAGATTACGGCAAATACGTAAGTTTCGGCATCTAACTAGATGTATCAAACATACCAAACAATACTACATGCCATCACCATATCCATATTTTTTCCATCTACGGAGATACGGTAAATACGTAGGATTCGGAAACTTACTAGACGTATCACACATACCAAGCAATACTATGTACCATCAACATATCTTTTTTTTACATCTACGAAGATTATGGCAAAAATATGTAGGATTCGGAAACTTACCCGACATCACACATACCTGACAATACTACATACCATCACGATAATCATATTTTTATATTTATGAAGATTACGACAAATACGTAGGATCCGGAAATTTACTAGACATATCACACATACCAAACAATACTATGTACCATCACAATATCCATATTTTGACATCTACGAAGATTACGGCAAATACGTAGGATTCGGAAACTTTCTAGACATATCACACAATACTACGTACCCTCACCATATCCATATTTTTACATCTATGAAGATTACAGCAATTACGTAGGATTTTGAATCTTACCAGACGTATCACACATACCAAACAATACTATGTACCATCACCATAATACTATTTTTACATGTACTAATATTACGGCAAATACGTCCGATTCGGAAACTTACTAGACATATCACACATACCAATCTATAATTGGAAATAAATAGAACCAATAACATTCAACAAACCTAAACTACCAATCTACTCATACCGTTACTGATAGCCTAAAGTATCATAAAAGTTTTATTCGACATTACAACAGCAGAGTTAGTACAAACAGGCGCAAAACGAGTGTACGACTGGAGAGAAATGCCGTCCAAAAATAAAAATTAGGCAAGGAGACTCAATCAATTTCAAATGGGAAAATAAAAGCCTCCAATTCAAACCACTAACAAATATATACATCAGAGCGAGAGTAATAACAAACAATTGCTCAGTGACAGTACCATGCTTATAAAATCGGATTGGACGGAGGATTAGACATCACTCGGATCAATTGAACAATTCACGGACTGTGTAGATGCTTACGAAGAACTTGATCATGACCCTTCCAGAAAACGAATGAGAAAACCACTCAACGCAGACATGCACATAACAGAAATAAAGTAAATCGCATCAAACGCATTTCTAACTTGGAAACCATCAGGAGGAATATAGAGTTAAAAAAAAAAAAAAGATATGGGATCCTCAGCAAGTAGAACAGTACTGGACGATGTGCTATTTACAGCAGAAAACTACCAGCATTACTACTAGTACATACACCACAAATAATAGAATTATCAAGTTCCAGTTTAAAATACAGTCGGGGAAAGCAGGGACGATGACTTCTTTAGCTGCTTGTTTTGACGTCCAAACGCGTAGAATTTAAACACTCCCCACTCATTTATGCGCCATTTTTATAGCGAAGGCAGATTCATTTTGATAAGGTAGGTAATTGTGGATTACTCTACATACCCCATTTTTAGTAAAAAGTCCTTTCAATATGAAAGTATATTAGAGTGTCGAACCATGCGACCATATCTGGTTTATACTGAACGGCTGGTGCCATTGGCTTTTGAATTTCAGTTATTTGGTTTCGTGTTGATCCCCTAACAATTCAGCTGGATTCGGTTTCTTCAAGTAACTGACATCCGAAACATTGTTTGACTGACGCTGCAGTGTATTGGAAGTTTGTGGGTTGGTAACTTTGTTGATGATGGCTATTCATTCTTTCGCCTTAGTTAAAAAGTATTTCGTCGTTGAATTTCACTGGCTGTCTTACTTAGAACAGACATTGGGTGAAATAGCTTTTACCACTGCTGGTAAAGTTTTTGGTGATTTTGCTGGACATATATTTTCTTTTCCTAAAGTTGTAACACATCATGGACTCTTTTTCTTTATAAGTGGCAAGCTTCGTGGGTACTGGGTACGCATACTCTTTTAAATATATTATATATATATTTTGGAGTCTACTAATGCCTTTGAAAGTTCTTTAAATTCTTTTCTATATTTGTGGCCTTTACTTTTTATAGAATTCACTCTCCTCAGTAGGTTAATAAATTTTATTGCTGGTACCTCCAAATTTTCAATAACAAACCCGATTTAGACTTTGCGTTTGAAATTTCTAATAAAGCTCGACAAATGACCGATAATTTTTATTTGGTAACTTGGTTCTTCCCAACTGTTTCTTTTCTTTAAGCATCAGTTAAAGTCTAGATCAGGACGGAAAGGAAGCGACTCAATCCGAAGGAATGGCGCGAAAAGTGGGCGAGTCTTGCGTGTCTCTGACGAGTGAAAGGCGCTGACTTGGAGTGGCATTCTGATGCAGGTTAGGCATTAAGAATATTGGGATTGCTGGGTTGAACATTGGCAACCCCTCCCGTGTATAGGTTAGTGTAGGTCGTTTTTGTTTTAGTTTTTTTCTTTCTTTCTTTTTTCAATTTAATTTAGCTAGGGTATCTATGCTCATTGACCCTTTTTTTTTTTTTTTTTTTTTTTTTTTAATTCCCCATCCCTCCCATTGTTAGATGGATATTGATATTAGTTCTCTTGTGGGTACGGGGCGTTTTTTTGTTTTGAGTGTTTTTCGTATTTGTTGTTGTGTTGGTGGTGAGTGCACAGCTTGTACGAATGTTTTTATATTCTTAAAGTCCCGCATTGATTTAGTCGAGTTAATGGATGTTTCTGCCACATTTAGGGCTGTTGGGGGGTTATTACTAACACTATTTTGTTTAGTTCTTGTATTCAGTCTTGTAATCATTGTAAATACTCATTGTTTTTTTTTATATTTTTAATTATTTTATTCCCCCACCCCCACAGACAATTAATTGTATAAATAAAGACTAGTTAGGACTTCATAGAGTTTCTTTATTATTATTTGGCATTATGTTGGATGATTTAAGAATGGTAAATAAGAATGAGTTTTGTTGAAAGGAATATGGTTTATATGTTTGGGTCAGTGTTTGTGGCTAGCTAAGTTTAATGTTAGACAGAAAATGATCATCCTTTTCCCACTTTTTTCGGCCTTGTGCCATATCTGCACACATTGGGAAATAAATATTCTGGTGGTAACTTGGTGTATACAGTTGCTATTGCATTATTGAATAACTGGGTAGTTTTCCCTAAAGTTACTACTCGAGACAAGCGTTACATTTGCTCCATTATCCAATTTGACAATCGTGACAGCTATTAGGGAGATGGGATTAAATATACTTTAATTTAAAAAAAAAAACATTATCCATTATTGTTTGCTTCATAAGCATAATATAGCACAAATGGCTATATTGTGGGAAAAGGGAATTTTTGAAAATATACGCACTTTTTTCGTATTGATGCTTATTTAACTGTTATCAAAAATATTCTTGTACATATAGTCATGGATAATATAATACATTAATTACTATTTTTTTAATTAATAATTATGTTTTCAGTTATTGACATTAATAGCTATCTGCTGATGTGTTAAAATTTTGAAATAATGCAATAAAATTTAAATTTCATCTTACTGAATGATATCGAGATCTGTTAAATTAATTACTATCTAGCTTTGTTGTAACTGTAATTTCAGCTTGCTTGGCTTCTTCTGTGACCGCGTTAAATCTGTTCTTAGTAGCAACAGACCAACGGACTTAGTGTGTTTCTTCGTCCTTAAATTTTTCGAATTCTAGACCTGCCAGTCCGACATTTTTTTGCATAATTTTCTTTTCTTGAACACTTTCCACAAATTGTATTTTTGGCTGGACAGTTGTTTTGAGTGTGAGATGGAATATTGCCACGTCGTATGCATTTATTTGTAATGCTTTTATGACGTACTGTTTATTGAGGCTACTTTTTATTTTTCTTTGCTTCTATTACATTTGTGGTTAAAGAAATATTTTGAGTTGCTTTGAAGTTTCGTAGACTGTTTTCGAATTAGTCTTTCATTTTTCCAAAATTGTAGCATTTTGCTAATTACCGGAGCACAGTGAACAATGTCTCTATAATCTCTGAAGTTTCTTGCTTTCGAATAAGAAATTTGGAAGTTTTGTGTGTTTCTCCAAGAAAATTCTTTCTCCTCCTAATTATTAAAATGTAGTATTTGTCTTCTCTTACTGATAAACAGGCAGATACTTGGAATGTTTTGTCAGGTTTTTTGTTGAGTCGACTGGCATTTGAATAATTTGGAAACTATTGAATAAACCTTTTCCAGCTAGTTGCCAAATTCCCAGATAAAATCATTTTTTGCAGGAAGTTGTGCATTTGCCTTAAAATGCCTTTGGCTATCGTGTCCTTATTCAGAATTTTGCTACTTCTCTTGCACTTCCCGACAGTTTAACTTCATTTCTCCTATTTGCTACATTAATAGCTATAATTTTCAAATGTAATATCAATCGATATTTTCTGATGACTTAGCCCTGATCCCTGTTTTTTTTTCTATATCCTTTCTTCAAACAACTTTTTACTCTTGCTTTTATTCTCTGTAATCTCTTGCGTGCTAGTGCCACTCCCGCCTTGCTTGGGGTGAAATAAAAAAAAGTGCGGTTGTAGCTAAATACTGATTTATTTAATTTTGAAGTCTTGAGTTATACTTAATCATTAACGGCCACCGTACGTCAGAAAAAAGGTGAGGACGATAGTCCGTATATATATATATATATATATATATATATATTATCTTGTAAATAAGAGCTCCTCATCCCAGTAATTGAGTAAAAACTAATATTTTTGTGACTCAAAATACTACATGGCTGCTTTCCTAAACACTAAAATGTCAAGAGTTACTCATTACGCCCTGTCTTTATAATCTTAATTTCTTTTTACCTCTTTTCAATACATACATAGTAACCATCTAATTTGAGAGGCTCTCGGGCCATGTATTCGATTAATTTTTCATTTGCTGGTGGGTTTCCGTGATTAAACACTGACAATTTCTCGAGCATCTGAAGAAAAAGGGCCAGCAAAAAATATCGCCCGCAGGACATACTGAGAGTGAGAAATTGAGAAATAGGGAGATATATATGTGAAAGAGTGATATAAAGGGAGAGACAGATATATAGAGATATGAGGAGAAAGTTTTATAAATGTGTGGAAAAACAAAAATCCGAATATGCAAGTATGCTGTTTTAATGTTGTTTCAATGTCGACGTTTCGGTCTAGTAGACCTTCTTCAGGACATGTAGGTCCGTAAAATCTCTGATTTTTCGAACATAAACGAGATATTCGCCTCGGTAATTTAAACAATGCTTTATTTGTACACATAACTAAATCTGATAATTTCGATTTTGATTCTGTGAAGATTTTAAAATATATTCATGATAAAAATCTTAGATTGATTTATGAGGCAGGTATAATATCCATCTCATGCACGGTGAATACTAGATCTGGCTTCTTTAATATTTTTCCTTTTCTGGCAAGTTTAATGCTGGACAAGCGTACTTATAAACTTCAGATTAAAATAAAATTCTTTTTAATTTAAAATAACCTTTATTTTAGGAATACGTTTTCACAACATCGCCCACGTGACGCCGTCGTGATCGTATTGCGAAACGGAGCGCTGATCTTAAAAAGTTCAGTTATTCTGTTTTGATTAGTCTTATGTCTATCGTCTTTTCATGTTTCATGAATATCGTCTAATTGTAATTGTTTTAATAACTATATCCTGAAGAAGACCGAAACGCCTGACGTCGACATTGAAACAATATTAAAACAACATGCTTGCATATTCAAATTTTTGTTTTTCCATATTTTCTTCATACTGTCGGATCTATATCAACATATTTGTTTACATACACACACACACACACACATATATATATATATATATATATATATATATATATATATATATATAGAGAGAGAGAGAGATGTGTAAAGATAGATAAATAGATATAGTATAGAGTGAAAGAGAAACGAAAACGCCGAATAATTTACACAACGAGGTTATGTAAATAAATAATCGAGAGAAAATAGTTGTCTTTTTTTTTTTTTTTTTTTTTTTTTTTTTTCTTTGCTAGGATTTACAAATGATAGGATGTGGGGAAACATGATTGCCTTCATCCTGAAGGGACACGCTACAAAGAGAAAGAAATCGTCTTCTTTAACGGTCGTAGAATGTTAAAAAACAAAAAATAAAAATAAAAAATATTATTATATATATTTTTGCGTTTGATTAAAAAATATAGAAGAGAGACTGCGGAAAGCTAATTTTAAGTTACATTCTAATATCTTCTCAGAGTTTTAAGCTGCGTAATGTTCAAGATAAGGCTTTAAACCACTTAATTATTCCAGTTGACACCTAATGTTGTCAACAACAGTGCTGGAAAGTGGATAACCAAGGACAATCTTAAAAAAGACATTATTAATAATGGCGCTGAAATCTGCGCAGTTCGTCGGTAAGATGTTAGCTTGATCAAAGGGTCGTTTCTCCGCATCGACTTTTCTTATTTTTCTTAAGATTCTTTTAATCATTGTTGCGATCTTTGATCTAGAAGGAGCTTAAAGTATGCCCTTAGATCATTCTCCATCTTGAATTTGAAGATCTCGAGCGACATGATCAACTCAAAATAAGGTTTGCCTATTTTTTAAGTCAACATTATTATTATTATTATTATTATTATTATTATCCAGCTCACCCTCTACAAGGCAGTAAAGCCACTGAGACACAAGGGGTTAATTGGTGT
>OZ010610.1:43480373-43490373 GCA_963932145.1 Acanthosepion lycidas
GCACAGGGAGGCAACCTTGCGGCGGTCGGAAGGTAACTGAAGTCGAGACACCAGAACAGGGCCAATAATATTGCTAGTTCTTCTTCAGATTTTATCAAGAAGCTCTAGGTAAATAGCAGGAGCACTGAACCAAATATTCTAGACCTGGACAAATGATAGACTGATAAATATGTAAGAGAGAATTCTTGAGATTAAATTTGTCAAGCACTGCACAGTGAAGCAACTGTCTATGCCGCTTACCTAGCAATGTCGTCTTTCCACCTTATATCAGCCGAGTACGTTATCCAGAGAAGAGGCAAGGAATCACTCTTCTCGAGGTCAGCATTAGCCATGCTGATAGAGGGCAGAGAGGTGTCGTTCAGACGCTCAAAAGCTGGCATTTTGGAGGTGTTCAAATTAACAAGCTTTTGCCCCAGTTAACAATAGACTGAACGTCATTTTTGATGTCAGCTGTTATTTTGACCTTATCAGACTTACTATCGAGAGAGGATTAAACGCTTTCAGCAGCGTAGATACAAAGTTGAGAGGTGATGCCCACGTGAAGATGATTAGTGAAAATTTAAAAAAAATACAAAAGTATGACCTCGGATTCAGCCCCATCCCCCGAGGTGGGGGAACAACTGCTTTAGTACGAAAGGTATTGGAAGAGATTACTTCAGGATTACTTTCGTTTTACGATTTCATATGAAAGATTGGATCAATTCAAAATTTGTCCGGCTTCACCATTCTTATTGAGATTTTAATAGACTCTTTCCTAAGTTAGTACATCAGCTGTTGACTTGGAGAAATGAAAGCCATATTGCTCGTCTGAAGAAAATGTCCCTGTGATGTGAGATAATGAACGAATTTTCCATTGATTAGGGCCCATAAGAGTTTCTCAAGAATAGGCAGTAATCTAATAATAGGACGATAGTTGTAATTGTCAGATGGTTCACCTGAGTTCTTAAAAGCTGAGACAATAGATGAGGACCAAGAAAGCAAGCGACGGTGAGACACTTTGTTTAGAGAGAAGAGAAGACAGTTCGGGGGCACATTTGATGATATCGGGTTTACATTCTTTGTCGGGATCCAGTTTAGAGTTGATCGAAAAAAAATCGCACAACGAGTTATATGCATATCACTCAACAGAGATATGTGCATACTGCGTTTCCAGACGATATTTACCGCTTATTATCAAGACCTACCATCATTATTCCTTTGTTAATATACAAGTAATTGGCAAATATGAAGACATCTTCTACCGTTGACCTAAAGAGTTGCAATTTTTTTTTTTTTATATTCAGATGCAATTAATTTTTTGTCCATGACATCGAAATTCTATTGGGTTATGAGAACTAAAAACTGTCCGACTTTAGAATAAACCATTTCAATGTGTTCTAATATATTACTATGTGATTTGCACACAATATATGACTCATTACTAATGATGAAAGTGTCCTCTTTGTTATGTTTACATCAATCGCTTTAAGAATTTTGTTCTCAAATACGTGGCGCACAGTGTGTTTATACACTGAAACGGTATTAGGTTGTTCGCAGAATAAAGTCCGATTTTAGAATAAACCTTTTGTGCTCTAATATATTATTATAAAAGATCTTCAAAAGTATATTAATCAGTTCTCATGATTAAAGTATTCTCTTTGCTAATGTATATCCACCTCTTTCAGATTTTAACTTTAAATATTATACTGATTTTCCAAGCTTAGCCTAGCTGTGGCACAAGGCCGAAAGGAGGAGGTGCCCAGTGAGGATCGAACTCACTACTCAGTCGTAATTGTTCTAGCGAGACAAGCTTGCTAACTATTAAACCCCCCTGGAGGTACCCCAAATTTAAATATTATATAGCCGTTATCTTGAATATGAAAAAAGAAAATATGCGTTTACTTTTTTGTTCGGTCGTGTTTCTAAAACTGTTACCGACATTAAAAGAAAGATGAAATGAAGCATCCGACCAGAGAGCACAGCACTGGTTTCTGAAGTTCCGGCGTGGGGATACGAGTCTTGGAGAACAAGGTGGTAGACGACGTCCGTCTTGGGGTGACAATGGACATCTGAAAACACTAGTCAAACAAAACCCACGTCAAAGTATCCGATAAATGTCTCCGATAATGTGTCAGTATTTCAACACTATCGAACCATCTGATGAATACTGAATAGGCGATGGCTCTCGACAAATAGGTTCCACCTGAACTCGATGGAAGTCAACGAGTTAGACGTTTTGAAGGGTCTTCGATTCTGCATCTGCGAAATAAGAATGATCTATTTTTTGGTCTAATAGTGACTTCAAATAAGGCACGGCAGAGTAATGGATAGCGTCTCGCATTGAGAAATCGGAAAACTAAGTTCGAATTCCAGTCGAATCCATCACATTCACTTAAGTACTAATAAGCTTGGGAAACGTATGAATACTCTTCTTCCCCTCAGCTATAGGTAAATAGCAGGACAGGCCGGTTTCTATAGACTTGGATAGCAACTGGTCTGCCGCAGAAAGAAATGGCAACCTACTGCGGGAAAAAAATCTGGCTCTTCAGTCATATATCGAGAGATACATGATCGCCTAAGCATATAACTGACTGACTTACTACACTTTATAAGAGCCAGTGTGTCTCATATTGTAATGTTCTAACCACGTTCCCATGTCTCTTCTAATTATTACATTCTAATAGCAGCTCGGATTGAGGAATCGGAGAGCCGAGTTCGAATTTCAGTAGAATCCATTATATACACTTGCGTGCCAATACCCTGGGGAAACGTATGGATCCTCTTCTTCTATGGGCAAATAGACCCTGTTCTATAGCCTTGAATGGCAACTGGTCTACTGCAGGAAGAATTGGCAACCTACTGCGGGAAAAAATCTGGCTCCTCAGTCATATATCGAAAGATACATGATCGCCTAAGCTCAGAACTGACTGACTTACTACCCTTTATAAGAGCCAGCGTGTCTAATATTGGGAATGTTCTAACCACGTTCCCATGTCTCTTCTAATTATTACATTCTAATAGCAACTCAGATTGAGGAATCGGAGAGCCGAGTTCGTATTCCAGTAGAATCCATTATATACACTTGCGTGCCAATACCCTTGGGAAACTTATGAATCCTCTTCTTCTATGGGCAAATAGACCGGGTTCTATAGCCTTGAATGGCAACTGGTCTACTGCAGGAAGAATTGGCAACCTACTGCGGGAAAAAAATCTGGCTCGTCAGTCATATATCGAAAGATACATGATCGCTTAAGCTCAGAACTGACTGACTTACTACCCTTTATAAGAGCCAGCGTGTCTAATATTGGGAATGTTCTAACCACGTTCTCATGTCTCTTCTAATTATTACATTCTAATAGCAGCTCGGATTGAGGAATCGGAGAGACGATTTCGAATTCCGGTCGAATCCATTACATTCACTTACGCTTGGGAAAGGTATGAATCTTCTTCTCCCCCCTAGCTATGGGTAAATAGCAGGACACACCGGGTTCTAGACTTGGATGACAACTGGTCTACCGCAGAAAGAAATGGCAAACTACTGCGGGAAAAAGAACTACCTCGTCAGTCATAACTGACTGAATGCATCACTTATGATAATTGTAAAAGCGTACAACGAAACTGCAGAAAAAAAGAAGATTATGATGACGGTCGGAGGTCCGACATTAGCGTTATTATATTTAGAGCTTTCTAGAATCTGACAATGATTACTGCGAGAAAAATTAATTTAAGCAAAATCCGAACGACGCTGGTTCATCGACGATTCTGCTACATAACAATGCCAAGCCACACCTTGCCAGAATGACGCAGCAGTAGCTCACCAACTTTGGATATGAGACTTTGCAAGATATCCAATATAATCCCCTGATTACATCGCCCACTGACTACCATTTTTTTCAAGCATCTGGATAACTCAAAAAATTCATTAAAACAAAAGGCATTCCGTTGCAAAGAAGATGGAGAAACTACATTCAAATATTTTTGGGCTGGACGGCAAGAAGCGTTCAAATGTATTTTTTAGTTTTTTTTATCGTAAATGCGTGAATAACATCACCTGATAGCAGGCATTTATCGATGTACACGGTTCCTATTTTGGCTGATTGAAACATTATTTAAATACATTAATTCAGGAATAAGTTTTTATTATAAGATTCGAAATTATTTTCTGAAAAAAAATCTATTATATTTGTTTCATTAACGCCATTCCCGGCGCATATGTATATATACTTTTTTAACGAAATTGTCTTTTTGACGAGTAAACACATCCAAAACACTGTTGAAAAATCACCTTACAGGAGTATTTATACATCGATCTTGAATTTTTTTATGCCATTCTGTGTTTGAAACTGTCAACTCGTACGTCTAGTATGTTAGCCATCGCTAGGGTACTTCAATGTGCCTCAGTTTCTTAGTAACTATATTAAAAACAAATGAAGAAATTCGCCTGAAAATGAAACGTTTTTCCTGAAATAATTGGGGACAAAGAGGCTAAAATACATGAAATCCTTGATAGTATTGCAGCAGATTTTAATCTAAGAAGAAATAGTTGCTCTTGTTCAGTAGAGTTGCATAGAAGAGATTATCATATCCATCGATATGCTGACATCACCATCAAAGTCTCTGACGATGATGGTGATTCACGCTATCAAACCGTATTGTTCTTTATGGTTAAATCCGATATTATTTTGTAGTCGTTTTAAATCTTTTATTTAAATTTCGTTTACGAGAAGAAACAGTCGACTGAATTGGTTTAAGAAGGAACTCACACAAACCACAGTAGGATGGTTTTTCTTTTAATTTTTTTTTTTTTTTTTCAGATAATTGTTAAAATTTCTTTGCTAAAAAATTGTCTTCTTTTTTTTTGCCTTCCACGGGTAATCTTGAAAATTAATTATTGAAAACAAAGGAAAGATATTACGACGCCAAGTGAGAGTGATATTTTAATCTGAAGGAAAATCAGCTTAGTCGCTTTCTCAGCCTCAAATCGCGATGAAAATTGGTGGACAAAAACAAAGAAACACGTCATATTTTATTCTTAATCTCATTTCAAGTCGGATTAGTTTTTCCGAATCCGTAAAAGATTTCCGTGAGAGATTTGCATCACTTTGTCCATGAATTAAAATCTGATATAAAGTTACTCTATTTAAACTTGTATAAAATGAACACGTTCACTTGTACTGTTGTTTATCTACCTATCACTCTCTCTCACTCTCTCTCTCTCTATATATATATATATATCTTGTGTGTGTTTATCTACCTCTCTCTCTCACTCTCACTCTCTCTCTCTCTCTCTCTCTATATATATATATATATATATATATATATATATATCTTGTGCGTCTTTATCTACCTCTCTCTCTCTCTCTCTCTCTCTATATATATATATATATATATATATATATATATATATATGTATCTTGTGTGTGTGTGTTGAGACAAGGTGGACAATTTGTTACCTACGCGTTTCGTCAGAACGTTTGCTCGGTTTGACTTCTTAGGTCTTGAAGGAAAGATAAACATGTATGTGATAAAAATGCCTTGGTATCTCTGAAGATAAGTCCTCATGAATCAAATTAGATACATTATCATGTCCAGTGTCCAGACTCGAAATTATGTCCGTTTTTTTCCATATTATAGACGTTTAGTTAGATTTTAAATTACCCGCCAAAAGTAAAGAAGAATATATATATATATATATATATATATATATATATATATAGTGGATGTTAGCTCACAAAGTGAGTATTGCTATCACTGACATGTCCAGTCCATCAGTTAAACTTCCCTCTAACGTCGCTGCATTCATTTTTTGCGTGAACGACAGTGGCTCATAAAGCCAGCCAACGATCTGCATTTCTTGTTACATATATGGCATATCAAATCATCTACGGGTGGTGGAAGTTGACTTTAAATATCATTACTGCCAATGTGTCTTTTATATGCCTTATCACACCCGAACTGGATTTGCACACTCTAGTGCAGGTCGGGCATTCAAAGCATGCTATTACGAAATAGACTGTTGGTGTTGGTGTGATTTCTGGTCACTGATCAGACCTGCCCCAGACACAAATATCCGATTGCATTGGGCACATGTTCAAATAATATATATATATATATATATATATATATATATATATATATATATATATATATATATATTAGGTTGGTGCAAAAATAATGACGTATTAATGTCGTTTTTTGACGTCTTTTTAACGTCAAAAAACGACATTATGACGTCGTTATTTTTTGCACCAACCTTATATATATATATATATATATATATTTCTGTATTTAGGTAGCAAATTCTCTTTTCGCATGTCTGATTAAAAAAATTACAGACATTATGTATGCTAATTTTTAACATTGAAAAATTAGGGTAATGGATAACAATGCTCAATTCTGTATAAATACTAGTACTATGAATAGTTTTCCTACTTGTACCCCTGAAGATCATCTTGGAAGAAGTTCGAAAGTACTTGGGAAATGAAAACAAAAGAAATTTAAACCGGTATAGCACATTACCCTCATCGTTTAACATCAACACACGGAAGGTTATTCGTGAGTATGAAAGGGTTTTGCTAAAAATTAGCAGACATAATGTCTGTAATTTATTCAATCAAACACACACATATATATATGTGTGTGTGTGTGTGCATGTCTATATATACACGCAGTTTTAAACCTCTTTTTTTTTCTTTTTTTTTAGGTATAATAATGCACATATATACATAAATAAAAGTATTTTATATACAGGCTGCCATTGATAAATTGTCGTCTAAATTACGCAAAAATGAAAATAACACTGACATCTCATTTTAACAGATATGCAGGGTGCGATGGATAAATTTTCGTCTACATTAACGAAAAATCAAAATAACATTGGCATCTCATTTTAACAGATATAGAGGTTGCGATGGATAAATTGTCCTCTACATTCGCAAAAATAAAGATAACACTGACATCTCATTTTAACAGATATATTTACCAAAATGACACAAAAATATCTTGAGAGTAAATTTATTGAATAAAATTGTCTTTGGCTTCTTGTTAATGGTGTTTTTTTGTGTGTTTTTTTTATCCTGCTCTATTCCAGTTCAAATTGTTCATAATCCTCTGCGTACTATATCAACTGAAATATTTAATAATAATGACGGCATGCACTACTTACTTATAAATTTCTGTTTGTTTCTTAGACTCTACCAAGACTATCAAATATTCTCTCATCTCTATTGTCCAACTTTTGCATCCTCCCCTTTCTCATTGCATATAAAACACTTCCAGTTGTAGGTATAACGACACTTGGGTGATTTTAACAGCGTTTATAGAAATTCCAAATCACCTGGATATCTCTCGTTGAGTTATCTTCCCTTTCAACATCGCAAACTTCATCTTCTTTTCAGCAGAAAAAGCAAACTAATGTTCAACTACAATGATTTGCATTTAGTCATGTTGATAAGATAGCACAATTCCTAATTTAGAGTATTTATATTATCATAAGTTTCTAATCTCAGATCTTTTATTTTACCAAGCTGATTAAAACAGTATAAAAACACGGAACATTCGAAAAAGCAACAATTAATTTTTAAATTCTCAAGGTTCACAGACACTACTGAAAAACGCATAATATTAAAATGCTCATTAAAATAAAAGTGTATAATAATTTCATGCAGTCGGTGCAATATTTTTGCATATCCTTTTTTATTTTATCCGTTTACCGATTGTGTTACCGCTTTGAATAGCAAACTTTTATTACGATTTTAATATTATTGTATTAATTATATTATTTATTATATTTAAGCTTTGTCAACCTTGGCATTGAGCCTCGTTTTATTTTATATTTTAGCTTATATTTTATTATTTATTTATTTGTGAATGTGTGTCTGTCGGGCGCCGATAGCTTAGGTCAAGTATGTTACGAATAGTGTCCGGTAGGTCTCCATGAATATTTAAATGAGATCTAATTGAGCTATGGTCAGAAAGGTGTAGAGAGAGTAACATGCCCGTTGACAACACTCTTATAATAGCATCATCTACATGCAAAAAAAGGCTAAAAGTAATGGAAGCCTTATTAATAAAAACCACATTTAATAATATTAATTTTGAACATGGGCACAATGTCTTGACCGTGTTTTGAAAAATTAAAACACTTTATAAAACATATATACAACAAACTGTTTCTTATTTAAGAGTTACAATATTTAATCCTTGAAAATGGCTAAATGTATAGCCGAAAGCGATGGGATTAAAAGAAGATTCCGACAGATTTTATGTAATTTATCATCTGAAAAGAAAAGAAAAATAAGATCGCATGAGAAATTGTATAAAAAACCCAATAAAAGCTCCTTGTCCGTCGTATTCAATGAATATTTATATATGTTCGACGTATGAGGGTCAATCAGCTTAGTTACTAGGAACCGACAGCCAGACACCAGCACATATGATTTGATTATAATGAAGGCTTTGTGCAGAATCAACCACACTTTTTGAAGGGCTGAATACAGGGACCTGGTGCACTACGTGACACAAGGTCCTCAAACGACCTTCCGCTTATCTGTGTGTGGGTGGGTGTATATGTGTGTTTATAATCTTCAAAGATGCATGACTAAATTCCCGTTCTACGACCATAATGGCTATATCTACGACTCTTAAATGTTCACTTCTTAACACCTTCTATTCCATTCATGCTAAAGAACACACTGAAAAATTCCTCTCAAAAATTATTGTTCCAATATGTTGTTATTGTCCGTGCTGACCCAATTTTGTGATGTCAACGAATACTCGTTGTCACTTTCGTAATGCTTGTTGTAGTAGAGACTTTGCAATCTCAGATACAGCTATAGTAATGCCGTTGAACAATACTGATGTCAGACGCCTTCGAATAACACTCGCGCTAATAGTACTTGCTCGATAATACTCGCTCGAACAGTAACCACCGTATAGGGATCTGAAGAGAAAAATAGTATAGTGAATAGAGTAGCGAATAATGGTCGGCATAGTAATAGAGGATAGAGTAGAAATAGCGATCCAAATAGTAAAAGAAGATAGAAATTTACATCGTTTGTATGATTTTATTATTATTATTATTTATAATTCAAATGCCACTTAAGTTACTGTGTTCCTGATCAAACCGTATTTCATAAATAATTACATCGGACACACGACTACATTCCAATCCAGATGTCTTACGTTACACCTATCTAACCTTGCCAGACTCCATTAGAAACATACTAGTAGAAAACACAAACATAATAACCTCATCCATCTGTAAAAAAAAAAAAGATTAAAAATAATGGAAGCCCTAATAATAATAATAAAAAAGCCAAAACTTAAAAAAATGAACACCGAACACGGCCACGATGTTTTGACTGTGTTCGGAAAATAAAACATCTCTATAACATTAAAAAACATACACACAACGCACACAGTCAATTAAACTGAAAAATAAAATCATCCTTGATAATGGGTAAAAGTATAGCCGAAATCGCTCGGAATTAGAAAACATTTGGTCAGTGTCTACACACACCGAGTCCAAAAAAAAAGAAAGCACTTGATCGAACACAAGAAAAATTAAATAAAAAGGTTAATCGTAGTACCTTGTCTGTCATTCTTAATAAAACATGTATAAAGGAAGTATTGCTACCTAAATATGCAATAGATATATATATATATAAAATTGAATAACTCACAAACATTATATCTGCTTGTTTTTATCATAATCATTCATATTCATGCAAAGTTTATGATAAAAAAAAGCAGACATAACATTTGTAATTTATTCAATCAGGCATGCCTAAAAGAGAATTTTCTATCTAAATACACGAACATATATACTTTCATATGCATATGCGTGTGTGAAAGTTTGTTAGAATATAAGATGAACATAGTACCCACGAGGGATACAGAGGCTTAGAAATAGCTCGTTTGTTACTTATATATAATTGAAATGAATGACTTTTGGAAAGCGTCCTGCTTTCGCCAGTTTACTGGGACCTGAGCATTATCCGTTGATGGAATCCAAGCTCAC
>OZ010610.1:43495373-43525373 GCA_963932145.1 Acanthosepion lycidas
GACTTAGTGAAGAAAATGTAGTTTATCTGTAGTTTTCGTGTTTTCTATTATTAATTTTCGTCATCCCTGTGTTGGTCAAACGGCCACTTTTAAGCTATTTTTATTATAAAGACCGTGGAGATTCATCCGACCCAGAATTCCCTAGGTCATATATATATATATATATATATATATATATATATATATATATATATATATATGAGAGAGAGAGAGAGAGAGATAGAGACCCATGCTAAATTTATTACATCACAATACTTGTCTCTCTCAGAATCGCTGAATCAGAAATGAATATTAATGGAAATCGTTTCGTCGAAGAAATTCAGAAACCCGAACACTGTTACTACTACGATACCGAGATCTTTACGGGCGATAGCATGGTTTATGGTAATGCATTCAAAACCCTCAATAACTAGAGTTTTGTAGTGGATCTCTGCTTTAAACTAGCAAGCACAGAAATAGGGAAAAGAATTGACTTGTAACAATAAATACTCCCAAAACCAAATAAACCCCATTTTTTCCAATCTTAGTTGTTTTGTCAATGTGGTTCCCTGTTTTAAATCTTTAGCCTTCAGTACCCGAAGGAATGCTGACCAACTGTAGCAAAGGCAGTACCCATTCGGACCTTCAAATCCATAGTAGGCTTTTCAGGGGATATTTCGATTCACAAGAGATTCACTGCCTCATGTATGCAATCCAGTTTTAATTCAGTTTTCTTGTTCTATACTTTTTGCCACCCAAGTCTATAGGTCCCAGAATGACCAATTTTACCCATAGCATGAAAAGAAGAGATGGATTCATGCCTTTGTCAAGGGGAAGCACATGTGAATATAATTAACTCAACTACAGTTTGAATTATGACATCTATGGCTACCACTATGACAATACAAATAATGTCTAAGACACGCTAAGCAACTATTAATAATAATGATGTTGCGTCTCAGCCGCATCTTCTTTTTCATTCATATTACAGAACACTTTGAAAATGTCATCTCAGAAATTTACTGTCTACATTTCGTATACGAAACTGAAACTATCAGATTTAGGTTCATAGAAATCATGTGGCGAAATTGACTATTGGTCAGGCGGAAAAGAATCAGTGTACTTACCTTGCGTTGTCGAAATCCTTAATGAACATAAAGCTTGTTATTATCTTTAGTATCCTTTTGTAATTACAGTGATCTATTGACAGGGTCACCCCGTGATCCCTGAAGTTGTATAAAAAGAGAGTGGATCAATCACTGTTTCCTTTTTTTTTTTTTTTTGTTACAAAATTATCAGACTACTCGACGTCGTCGCGAAAAAACGTCGATGTTCTACAACTTAAGGTCAGTGGTATTGGTTTTATGTCCCTCGACATGACCAGTCTCAGTTCCCTCTGGGTGATCGTGAGCATTTTCTCGTCAAACCCTTTCCTTAAATAAGCAATTCAAATTGTCCGTAACCAAAGTGATAGCGTCCTTCTATACAAATGCGTGTGCCCCTGAATGAGTTGATGTCCATTATGCATACAAGGTTCAACTGTTAACGTAAAAACCAAGCTTTGATATTGTTTGACTTAAATCCCATTTTATCTTGGTTAGGTGTCTGCAAAATTCTCTTAAATATTTCGAATTCCATCAGGTTCTCAGATATATATAGCGCTATCAGAGAAAATTTTTAGCAATACAAGGACGATCCTCATTCACATAAATACAATAGTAAATACTGTATGTTGGTCTAGAGTTGGGGATTCGTCTCCAGCTGTGCTGGTCAAATTCTCTGCCTCCGGGCAGAGAGGATCCTCAGATGAGGCTATGTCGAAGGGCAGAGACCCATCTCGAGAAACAGCTAACCGACTCCATTTTTATACGGAGTCTTCCGGGGGTTATTGGCCAGGCCTACGGTCTCAGTTACCCTACATTAAATTCGGTCTTGTTCCACATCTTACGGTGTGGGGCGGTTGGTAGATATCCTGCATTTGAATATTCATTGTGGAATTCACTTTTCTCATTGTGGAATTCACTTTTCTCACTTCCAGCAGTTGACGAATCTTATATGTGTTGTTCTTGTCCTAAGTATTATCGTTCATTACCAACTTCTGTGTGATTATTCTATTCAGTAACCTTTCCTAGTTTACAACAAAAATAATTTTTTTTCAACAAAATCTACATTAGCGAGACAAAACGTGAACTGCGTAGAGCATGTGAGAGCTTAGTTCTTATATTAACTGTTTCAATATAGACATTTGAGTTTAACCAGATTCATCTTTGTCCGATGAAGCCGATTCATCGGCAAAACATATCAAAATATTTTTTTTGCAAATCGTCTAATACATTCGGTTGTTCGAAATATGACGTTCGATTTTAGAATCAATTTTTCCTCCGGAATGAATGTATAATTAAACAGTGTTTAAATCAGTCAAAATAGGAACTCCGGATATCTTTGTTGCTGCCATCGGGCTACAAAAACATTTAACCATTACGATAAAACTCTAAAGCATTGAACACCGTGACAGCTTTGAATGCAGTTTCTACATTTGAAACTGAATGTCTTTTGACTTAAATAGTTGTCCATTTTTGAAGAATCACATTGGGCGAGAGATCAAAGAAATATGGTAAATGTTGCAATGTCACGTATAACCAGTTGTCGAGCTTCTGCATTGTCATCCTTGCAACATGTTTTCTCTTTTAGGATTGAATAATACATTTTTCTGCTGCTATTATAATATATTAGTACAGAAATAAAAAGATTTATTATAATGTGGCACATTATTTTTCTAAGTCTACACTTTGCCATATATAGCTAATTTGTATTTTGTATGACTGTTGCCGTCTACAAAAGCCGTTGACCATGGATAGAAGGAAACATGTGGTTATACTTACAATAATTAACTAAATCTAACTAAATTAAATTCAGTAACTTAACATTATATCATATTAATATTAACTAAAATTTAATTATGTAATATTAAATTATAGTGAATGAAGTAAATTGATCTAATTTGTTAAAAAAATCTGTAAATTATGAAACGAATTGATTTTACCAAGGGTTCAAACAGCATGAAACTTGTAATTAATGTTATAATTCTAATGAATCTGTTTTCGTTACGCTGTTTGTGTCACCAATTAATTCCAATTGAGCTATGGTTGGAAGTAACTCCACAAAACTGTTTTCCAAAGTAAGCTCTAATAAACATATGGACTTGCAACGTTTGCTTTAGTCGGACACGAGGTTACAGATATGTGGCATTTGTAAGGATCTAACATTTTATGAATGTAATAGGCTACAAGAAGCGTTTGATCATTATACCTGTCGAAAATTCACTATATCTGTTTATATTTCTTTATTAAGTACACTATTTACATTATTTGGACTACTGTCCTCATCTTTGTTGCCATATTTATCACAACGTTTCAGCCGTTTTACGCCATTATTCGCTGTGTCATGTGTCGTCGAAGATAAAAGCGTTAGTTAGATTCAGTGACAGAACCCAAAGAGTGTGAGTTCAATACCTGGTTAAGTTGATGGCCAACTTGGAGAGGAGAATTAACAGGAGATAACTGATAACTGACATCCATTAGGCATGGCACATTGAACTAGAACAGTCTACCCAAGCGAACGAAATTTCGACATTCCAACCACCTGAAGAAGGACGAATCGTACAACGGCCGAAACGTTGTGATAAATATGGCAACAAAGATGAGGATAATAGTTCAAATAATGTAAATAGTGAAAATTCACTATGTTATGAAGTATGACACAATGCTAAATCTCTGTCCAATCCGGTCTGGATTGAAATCTCTTTAGTAGGAATATGTCTCTATCTGTATAGATCACTCAGTAAAGGCTCAAGAGCCACTCATAGTAGAAGATGACTGAATTAGCTGTGTGATAGGAATGTACGAGGAGGGACAAGGAAGGAAAGATGATCAGGATAGATACGAAAACAATATTCTGAGTTGAAGCTTCTTTCTTTACAATTGCAATACGGGAGAAATATGGGTGATTCAATTCTGTGGATGTAGCAAGTTTTGTACAAGCTATACTGGTGGAATTCATTTGATTATTTGCCATGGACAAAGTGACAGAATACCAATAGATTCACAATATTGTGTTTTTAGGAAAGAGGATTTTTATCATTACCCACAAGTGCGCTTAAATGATTTTAAACTCTTTCAATGCTGGAAGGTAAGGATTGAGCAACGAAGCATAGAAATGATTACAATGTGGGAACCAGTAATAAAGAGTACCAGAGAAAAGCGATAATAACAACAAAAATTGCAATATGAGCTCTGGTAAAAACATGTAACGTAACAGCAAAAATTGCAATATGAGCACTTCAAAATGTTTGCTGAAGACCTTAGGTTTATACTACCCAGAAATTCATACACAGATGTCCTCAAGGATAAAGGCGTTGGTTAGATCCAGTGACAGGAGTGTGAGTTCAATACCCGATTAAAGCAGTGGAGAACTTTTAGAGGGAAATTAACAGGAGATAACTGATAACTGACATCCATTAAACAGTCTACCGCAGTGAGCGAAATAACGGGTTCAGTTCGACATTCCAACGTAATAAATATGGCGACAAAGATGAGGACAATAGTCCGAATAATGTAAATAATGTACATAATACCTCATCTCATAAATATATATATATATATATATATATATATATATATATATATATATATATAATCAACAAAAAACAAAAACTAAAAATTATTGAATATATAGACATAAAACAGTTGAATCCTAACGTGAACAAAATAAACTATGAAAACTCCACAGATATACTCAAATGCCTATAATTGATAACAGAAGACATTGGTTTATACCAACGGTTTCCCATACTTAACATTTCTCGTTTTCACTCTCGCGTAATTCCAGGGTCTCGTATGCACGAGTTTGTCGTTGCCTCGAAACCTTTCATGCAAACAAAAACAGACTATCGTTATTGACATGTCCATGTACTGTTTAATATGACGATGGCTTCTGTAAGCTCCACGCTTAGATAGGATTAAAAAAAACATGTATCAATATGGCGATTTTCTTTCGTCTTTCAATGATAATGTTATTAAGTTTATCCAGCGATATGAAAGGAATTTTCATAAAATAAATAGACAAAATTGTCTATATTATTTAATGAAACATGCAACAATATATATATATATATATATATATATATATATATATATATATATATATATATATATATATATTCAAATAGACAAAAACAATTTCCACACGACAAATATGTAACTTTGTTTCGGTGCATGTAGTTGCACCTCGACTGCATCTTTGTCGAGAGTAAATTGTTTTTGTCTATATGAAAAAATTATAATAAATAATTATTGCCCTACTATCAGAATTGAGCCCTCGTTTTAATTAATGCTGTGAACGTTAAAATTTATATATTATTTTCGTTCTCATTGCATTCGGATATATATATATATATATATATATATATATATATATATATATATATATATAGTTTGTTGCATATATGTATTTATATAGTGTTTTCATTTTTCAAAACACGGTCAAGATATTGTGTCCTTGTTCATGATTAATATTATTAAGGTTTTTTTTTTTGGTTTTTATTAATAAGGCTTCCATTATTTTTATCCTTTTTTGCATGTAGATTATGCTATTATATTTGTGCTGTCAAAAATTATCTTACGAATAGTGTCCGGTAGATCTCCATGAATATTTAAATGAGATCTAATTGAGCTATGGTCAGAAAGGTGTAGAGTGAGTCTGCGTGTCAAATATATTGTAGTGAGGCCTGTATAATTATTTACGAAGTTTGATTGATCAGAAATACAATTACTTAATGGGCATTTAACATACATGCAACAAACTATTTCATTTTTACCAATTAAAATATTTAATCCTTGAAAATGGCTAAATGTATAGCCGAAAGTACTCGGATAAAACTCGGACAGTTTATATAAAATTTTCATGTGAAAAGAAAAAAATATTATATCGCTGAGAAATTGTATAAAAAATTAAATAAATGCACCTTGTCTGTCATATTCTATGAAATGACCATCAAAGGACTGTTGCCTAAATACACAACATATATATATATATATATATATATATATATATATATATATATATATATATATGTATATATATATATATATATATATATATATATATATGAAACTTTTTTCAAAGAGTTACCCTGTAGAAAAATACAATATTTATAAATGTAAAAGACAATAGGAAAACTATAATATATTGCAGGAGTAAGGTACTGCAATGATTCTAATACATTTGTATAGATTCATGTTAAAACCTTACCTTAGTCTCAGATAATACGAAAATACATATTGTCCGCCTTTAATGTGTATTCCAAATCTTTGAAGCTACTCCAGAGAATTCGGAATTATTCATGCTTACAAATGTGTTTTACTATTGGAATAAAACCTGATCAAGTGGAATAACCTCTCCATCGAGTTTGAAAGTTTTAAACGGTCAGAACAATCAGCATTATGAAAAAAAAAATTAAAAAGTTTAATTTAAGAGGATTAATCGAATGCAGATATTCGGATGAAGATGTTTATCCGACAACAAAAGGATAAAATTAATTCAACATTCAAAAGGACAAAATTTAATCAGGTATAAATAAGTCCTTTTCAAGGTTTAAGTTTGGATTCTTTTCATTTTGGTATTAACCAACCCAGACTTGCCTGCACACATACACACGCACGCGCACACACAAGAAGGGTGCGATGGATAAATTTTCGTCTAAATTGCGCAAAAATGAAAATAACACTGACATCTCATTTTAACACCTACTAGCAGCATGGCCCGGCGTTGTCCGTGCTTGATTCAAAAATCGTACGACTCATACAGCAATCGCTATCAATTGACTTAAAATATTTTTGCCCTTCCTTGCCTTTTAAAGAGTGCCCTCTGCCGTGCTGATGTTGTTACACGACTTATTTCTTGCCTGTCTCACACTGCGAATGTTTTATAAGCTCTATACTAAACATTAAATCTGTTACGAGAAAAGAACTAAACAAAATGAACACAAAATGATCAGCTTTAGAAAAAGGACTCGTAACTGGAAAAAACGAATGAAAAAAGAATGTTAACCACAAATACTTTTTCACACCAAGTTTTGCAGAATCAGATTCAGCGTTGAATCGAATGAGCCAATTGGAGTAAAGTGCCATGCAGATTTAAATTTGCCCCACTTGTAACGAATACAGCTATCGTTTTTTTTTGTTTTGTTTTTTTTGCATGCTAGCATGCTAGTTAACATTCGGGTCAGTCAGCTGTTGGCTTTCACGGTGACCAATAGAATCTTCCTGCCTATTCGTGGCAGCCAGTTATAGGCTCTCGCTCTGGCCAGTTCAAAATGGCCGCAAACTACACGAAAACTGCCGTAGAAGCATGAAAAAAGTCGATTATTTCCACTATCGATGGGAGTTGTGAAATGGAACGTCCGCTTTGGCCTTCCCGCTAACATGGAGCATGTGCATGTAAATGTTATTGCAAATCCGTCTAAAATTGCGATTGTGCATTCGTTACACACACACACATCATGCCTTTTATAGATAGAGATATTTACCAAATTTGTATAAGAAAACATCTTGAAATACAGAAGAGTAAATTTATTCAATAAACTCGCCATAAGCTTCAACCACGGTCTCCAGGTGACAATTTTTGTTTCAAAGATTTCAAGTAGTGAATATATCTTACTTTAAAAAGCGATAGCGAGCAGCCGAACCCTGCTAGTTACGATGCGTTATCCAATGCCGTTGTTTTCATGCGATTTTAATAAACTGTGCAAATTTAAAACATTGTGTCTTCTGATGTGTGGGCAACAGAATTATAGTGTTATATGCACTTTTATCAATTTTTGTTTTTATTGATTATAATCTAAATATCTTAATCATTGATATGCCATTTTGGTAATCTCTTACAATTTTTTTTACAGTTTTAATCCTCGAATACAGTAAAAAATGTATTGTAAGTTTTACGTTTCTTGAAGTTATTTTGTGGAATACATCTTGATTTCTTTCGGAAATTGTAGAATATTATGAATTAATCTCAGGAAAGAGTTCTTTAATGTTTGTAAATTAGCGGCATAACAACATCTAAAGGGTATTAGATGACAGAACGTAAATATTTCGAACGCATTTGTTTGCCTTCATCTACAGATAACATATATTGTTTCTAATTTCTAACGTCAAAAAAGCTATTGTTGGTACATTTTATTATAAAAATGAGTTGCAGTTATTTTTATTATGAAATTGTAATTTTTATATATTCATAGAGTTTTGTTTTGTTGCTGGCTTTGACTATTAAACCTTACATGAAACCGATTTCCCACCCCAGGTTACAGTGGACCGGAGAACAGCAGCAGCAATCAAAAGGTTCGTTTTTCCTTCGGGCTTTGACTATTAACCCATACCTGAAACAGTTTTACGACCACGGGTTAGAGTGGACCAGAGAATAGTAGCAGCAATAAAGAGGTTGTTTTTGTTTCGGGCTTTGACTATTAACCCATAGCAGACACATTTTTATCATCCCGGCTTAGAGTGGAGCTTAGAACAGCAGCAGCAATGAAGAGGTTGTTTTTGTTTCGGGCTTTGACTATTAACCCATAGCTGAAAGCTTTCAACCACCGCAGGTTAGAGTGGACCTGAGAATAGGAGCAGCAATGACGAGGTTGTTTTTTGTTTTTTTGTTCGGGCTTTGACTATTAACCCATATCTGAAACCGTTCTACCACCCTAGGTTAGAGTGAACCTGAGAACAGCACCAGCAATGAAGAGGATGTTTTTGTTTCGGGCTTTCATTATTAACTTCCAGGCTTGAAACAGTTCTACCACCCCAGGTTAGAGTGGACCTGAGAACAGGTGAAGCAATGAAAAGGTTGTTTATTTTTCGGGCTTTGACTATTAACCCATACCTGAAACCGTTCTACCACCCCGGGTTAGAATAGACCTGAGAACAGGAGAATCAATGAAGAGGTTGTTTTTGTTTCGTGCTTTGACTTTTCACCCATAGCTGAAACCGTTCTACCACACCGAGTTATTGTGGACCTGAGAAAAGAAGCATCAATGAAGAGGTTGTATTTTTTTTCGGACTTTGACTATTAAACAATATCTGAAACCGTTTTACCACCCCGGGTTAGAATGGACCTGAGAATAGCAACAGCAATGAAGATGTTTTTGTTTCGGGGTTTGACTATTAACCAATACCTGAAATCGTTCACCCACCCCGATTTACAGTGGACCTGAGAACAGCAGAAGCAATACAGAGGTTGCTTTCGTTTCGGGTTTTGACTTACAACCGATACATGAAACCGTACCACCACCCCGAGTTAGTGTGGACTTGAGAAAATCTGCAGCAATGAATAGATTGTTTTTTTCGGACTTTGACTTTTAACCCATACCAGAAATACTTCTACGACCCCCGGTTAGACTGGACCTTAGAACAGCAGCAGAAATGAAGAGGTTGTTTTTGTTTCGGTCTTTGACTATTAACCCATACCTGAAACCGTTCTACGAACCCGGGTGAGAGTGGAGCTATGAAAAGCAGGAGCAATGAAGGGGTTGTTTTTTTTTTCGGGATTTGTCTATTAAGCCATACCTGAAACCGTTTCATCATACCGGCTTAGAGTGGACCTGAGAAAAGCAGCAACAATGAAGAGGTTGCTTTTGTTTCGGGCTTTGACTATTAACCAATATCTGAAACCGTTTTACCACCGCGAGTTAGAGTGGACCTGAGAACAGCACCAGCAATGAAGATGGTGTTTTTGTTTCGGGCTTTGATTATTAACTTCTAGACCTGAAACAGTTCTACCACCCCAGCTTGGAGTCGACCTGAGAACAGGTGCAGCAATGAAGAGGTTGTTTATTTTTCGGGCTTTGACTATTAACCACTATCTGAAACAGATCTAACACCTCGGGTAAAAGTGGACTTGAGAACATGAGCAGCAATGAAGAGGTTTTTTTTTCGGGCTTTGACTATTAACCCATACCTGAAACAGTTTTATCCCGGCTTAGAGTGAACCTTAGAACAGCAGAAGCTATGAAGAGGTTGTTTTTGTTTCGGGCTTTGACTATTAACCCATAGCTGAAACCGGTTTATCATCCCGGCTAAGAGTGGGCCATGGAACAGCAGCAGCTATGAAGAGGTTGTTTTTGTTTCGGGCTTTGACTATTAACACATGCAGGAAACCGTTTTATCATCCCGGCTTAGAGTGGACCTGGCAACAGCAGCAGCTATGAAGAGGTGGTTCCACGCTTCTCAAAACCCAGCACTCTGAAATGGCATTGTGCACTGTGTGCTCCTTCCGACAAATCAAGCATGTAATTCAGACATGTGCGATTACCATTAATAAGGAAAAAAGGACTGGAAAATTTAACACTTACGAAACATATTAACTCGACACGGGAAAGCAGCTAATAATCTCCATAATGGCTTCATGTCAATGGTTGGCAAAAAAATGGACAGGGTACAGCAAAAAAAAAAAAAATAACTGAAAAGAAGGGAAAATATGGAGACCCATGACGAAACACATTGCATAAGATGAACATCATTTGCGTCCGGTGAAGCAAAGAAAATCTTTAAATTAGAATCGGTAATATTTCTGCGCTGGCATCGCGTACTAGATATAAACGACCATATATTGATTGGTCGCCGATTAATTATTGAGAACTAAAGAAAGCAAAATGAAACTCTTGGAGAAATCAGGGAATTAACTCGATTCGTGACATGGCAAATCCGACTACTTTTTAATCAAAGCTGTCTGAACAAAAGTTCAGTTCAGGGAATACTGATCAATAGAATGGTATCTGATTGTTCTATCGACCCTGGTTTGAACGGATGCAGATAATTTTAGCAAAAGTATCAGCTGATGTGGCCGAAATTAAAGGTGTATCAACAGGAAAAACGAAACCATCAACCTCAGATCAAGTGACAAAATTGATTTCAACTTTTATCTGTTTTATCGGAATTGATTCGATCCAAAAGAAATGAGAGAATCTGAAAAGTTAGAAGTACAGACGGAGGCAAGTTTCGTGTTGTCTGTTGAGAGTTGGCCTTTGTTTTTGTGCGCTTAAACAAGAAAAAAAAGAAGAAGAATCACTTCTGATAATCTGGGAGGTTTTCTAAACTTCCAATGAGCCGTCAGATAAAGGAGACGCTCAGCATAATTCAGTGACAAATGTCATTGCAGCCTACCACCGAAAAATGTTTAAAAGGAAATTTTGCTCAGGACAATGAGCTTATAAACCGTATCTGGATAACAAAATCACCTTGATCCGAGGTTAATGCGCTAAATTGATTTGATATTGATTATTCAGTGAAATATTACACAGACGCAAATCTATTTTCCTTAACAGGATATTTATTAAAATAATCTGTGTAAAATCAATATTTTCAGCTGCTTTTAAACCAAATTATTTTTTAAATGTGTTTTAAAAATAAACAAAATAATTGGCTTACGACTACCGACACTGCTTCGGTATTTCTCCTATCACATATAAAGTATATAAAAACGAGTTTTACATGTTTTAATGGGAAACACGTGTCCTACGCGATAATACGAGATTCGAGATTCACTCTTATAGAATTAAGATTAATTTACATTATATACATTGTTCGGACTGTTGTCCTCATCTTTGTTGCCATATTCACGACATTTAGACCGTTCTATGCTCTGTCTTCTTCATGACCTCTCTATAATTCTGAAATGAGGTATTTTAATTATTTACATTGTTCGGACTATTGTCCTCATATTTTTGCCGTATAAACGACGTTTCGACCATTCTACGCTCCGACCTTCTTCATGATATGTCTATAATTCTAAGGTGAGGTACTGCAATTATTTATATTATTTACATTGTTCGGACTGATGTCCTCATCTTTTTTGCCATATTCACGACATTTCGACCGGCTTTCTTCGGGTGATTGGAATTTTGAACCAAGCTTTTTATTTCATCCACTAGAGTAGACTGTTCTAGTTCCACGTGCCGTGTCTCTTCTGGATATCTCAGTATCAGATATTTACCGTTTAACCCAACTCTCCATGCTTTTTTTTCACGTCTGCTGAAGCCATCAGTTGAATTCGATTCCTCAAGGTCACATTGCCCAGTAGATAATAGCATTGGATGAATCCAGTGATTTGACATAGAGAGTTGTGAATTCAATATTTTATAGAAATTTTATAGAAAATGGAAACAAAAAGACTACGCAGCTAATATCCTGAAGAGAGTATTAATATTTCTAGAGCTCATAGTGAGGAAAGAACGCATGGAGAATTTGGTACTCACAAGACAGATTGAAAGCAAGCAGAACAGAGAAAAACAACGCATAACCTACCTTACGAGTTTGTGTAAATCGAACAAGTTTTAAGACACGATCTATTACGAACTACAAAAGACAGAAAATTGTGGAGAGCCATGACCGCCAACGTCCTGAAAGGAGACGGCACATAGAAAACGAATAATACAAATTTTCATGCACGTGATGCAAATATATGGTATTTCGTGGAGAGCGGGGATTGCAAAAATATGATGGCGACCGAATATCAAGAAGAAATATGTCTTTCTCCTGCCAGCTAAAACAACGGAAACAGTAGACAGAATTGTGTCATGAGAATATCCGTTGGGACATTAGCAAAGTGCAAATCAGTTGTTTAATCATCAGTAGTTGTCTGAAAAGAATTCTTTGAATTCTCTCGGCAGGAAGTTTGAGAAAATTACATTTCCGTTGAAGAGAAAACAGTTTTGAAAATTCCTCTCCGTCCAAAGAAGTCTTCGTATTCTTGTAAACAACACTAAGAAGATAAACATAATGTTATCGATTGGTCGATACAAAATTGAATCGATTCAATATATGAGATGGGAAGGTTCACATTATGAAGATACAGGAAATTTAATCATATATATCATACGGAATTATTATCCTATACTATTCGCTAAAATTCCTTTATAAAGAGATCGGTCACAAAGATATTCCAAAGTTCGTTTTTATACGATTTTATAATAATTCTGCTTCTCGCTCCCTTAGAATGTACAGACGATACGTACATAGCTGTAAATACCCCATAATTGACTATTCCGTTTTGATCGTGTGGAAAGAAGGAAAAGACATATCAGCGAATCCACTTGGTTTCAGTGAGAAGATGAAAGCAAGAAAGATGGGAAGCTAGAAGTATTTAACTTCTACCAATACCCCAAGAATAATTGACTATTCCGTTTTGATCGTGTGGAAAGACGGAAAAGACATATCAGCGAAGCCACTTGGTTTCAGTGAGGAGATGAAAGCAAGAAAGATAGGAAGCTAGAAATATTTAACTTCTCCTGCCAATACATGATGGATAATTGTCTATTACGTTTTGATCGTGTGGAAAAACGGAAAAGATATATCAGCGAATCCACTTGATTTCAGGGAGAAGATGAAAGCAAGAAAGATTGGATGCTAGAAGTATTTAACTTCTCCTACCAATATCCCATGAATAATTGACCAGTTTTGATCGTGTGGAAAGACGAAAAAGACATATCAGCGAAGCCACTTGTTTTCAGTGAGACGATGAAAGCAAGAAATATGGGAAGCTAGAAGTATTTAAATTCTCCTGCCAATACACCATGAATAATCGACTATTCTGTTTTGATAGTGTGGAATGACGGCAAAGACATATCAGCGAAGCCAAATGTTTTCAGACAGAAGATGAAAGCAAGACAGTTGGGAAGCTAGAAGTATTTATTAGGTTGGTGCAAAAGTAATATCGTTTTCTCACATATGTTACTATGTGAGAAAACGACATTATTTTGGCTCCAACCTAACAACTTCTCCTGCCAATACCCCATGAATAATTGACTATTCCGTTTTGACGCGTGGAAATACGGAATGACTTACCAGAAACGCTACTTGGTTTCAATGAGAAAAAGAAACAAGGAAAGATCTTTTTAGCGTCTGATTCAGTTAAATGGAAAAAGTTAATCTTCATTTGTACCCATTTCTTGTACCCATAATGACTAATATTCATTCTTGTGAAAGTTATTGCAATATTTTTATTAAAGTTGTTATATCGAACTATTTAACGATGCAATGGGGGGGCGTTACTGATATTTTAATGTCGTAGAATTCGCCATGAGCTTTTTCAATCAGTAACCTTAATTAATCAGAAAATTCAAATAAGAAAATCGAGAAATTTTCACGGGTATGTCTAATTTTTATAGAATATGCTAAATGTACTTTTGCTCTTTTTTTTTTTCTACCATAAAACATGGTGTCAGAGCGTCTCTTCGTAGACGGTTACTGAATAGAGAAGGGCGGTGAAGATAGAAGAAAAGGGAACAGATGAGGGTAGATAACTACTAAACTTTAATTTAAAGCAGGTGCGATTGTAGTGTTCATGGATGCAATAAAACTGGTGTTTTTTCTCCAGCATGTGACAGAGTGAGTTTGGGAAACACAAAAACACCCACACACACACACACATATATATATATATATATATATATATATATATATATATATATATATATATATATTTATTGAAATCGGAGTAGATTTGAACAGCGAAATTAGATCAAAACAATTTTGTTTACTGAGGGAAACCTGATCTCGCCCATTTGTAAATTGGGTCATTAGAAAAGACATGAAAAAGGATCGAAGAAACTTTTGTCGATTAAAATTAAAATAGAGCTTACTCAGGCTATGAGAACTTTGAAACTCACGAGTTGACAGCGACAATCATGATAATTGCGTGCCGACCAAGGGGATGGTGGAAGGATATACGTTGTTTTCCCCTGTCCCTCTTGCCTTCTGTCTGTCTTGTGAGTATCAGATTTTCTATGCCATCTTTCCTCATTATGTACCTTAGAAATTTTAAATGTCTCAACGTGATAAGTATAAGTATCCATTTTTTAAATTTCTATTGTATCTATATCTTCGTTGTTTAGATGTTTGGGTTACCGTATTCTCAGTAGCTCGTCAGGTGCTCCTGTTGTACATATCGAGATTATTGGGAAAAAAATCAAAGAGCCTGTAAGCTAATCGCTATTGAAAGTGGAATCTCGACTTCACTCACTTCCACACCGACGTGACATGGCTTCCCACTGTCCTTCCTACAAATATTTTCATGGGAACTGTTCTGATGAGCTTTTTTTACTTAGTGCCTCTATCCCTGAATTTAAAAGTGATAATAGCGATTTCCCAAGCATATCTTAGATGTGACACAAGGCCCAAAGTAGGGGGCACGCAGTGAGGATCGAACTCACTGCTCAGTCGTAATTGTTCTAGCGAGACAAACTTGCTAACCATTACACGACCTTGAGGTGCCCAATAGTGATTTTCCAAGCGTAGCTTAGATGTGACACAAGGCCAAAAGTAGGGGGCACCCAGTGAGGATCGAACTCACTACTCAGATGTAATTGTTCTAGCGAGACAAGCTTGCTAGCCATTACACCACCTCGAGGTGCCCAATAGTGATTTTCCAAGCGTAGCTTAGATGTGGCATAAGGCCGAAAGTACGGGGTACCCAGTGAGGATCGAACTCACTGCTCAGTCGTAATTGTTCTTGCGAGACAAGCTTACTAACCATTACACCATCTTGAGGTGCCTAATAGTGATTTTCCAAGCGTATCTTTGATGTGGCGCAAGGCCGAAAGTATGGGGCACCCAGTGAGGATCGAACTTGCTAACCATTACACCGCACTTGATGTGCCCCAAACGTGATAATACATTGGCATTAGGTTTCAATATTTTAGCTTTGGGCTAGCTATATGCAACAGTCACTTTTATTCCAACAGTTTTTTTTCTAGCACGTATCACGTATCAAAATTCCTTCCGATTTCTTGCTTCCCAGTCAACTACAACCTTTAAAAATTTCTATACGATGTCAATCGCTATCTTCTTTCTTCTTGAACCGTGTTCTCATATTGTCGTTTCCTCACGTCTCACTAAATTCTTCTCAATCTCTTTCACTCCGTGTAAATTCCGAATCCAAGTGGAACTATCGCCTTGCCTGGGGTGCAATGATTAAACAAAAAATGAATATCTGTATAGGGTGCGATGGGTAAATTGTTATTATTCTATATTTGTAATTTGGCTCATGCGCATTTTGTTTTAGTCGACTGCACACTATACTGGGGCACCATGACGTAATGCACTCCGCCAAGAATTTGGAAACGACTTGTTGTACTATTTGGCACTCGCCCCACAAGCTCTAATACGAACATTTCATAGTGATCGAATGTCATACTGAGGACAGTGCAGAGGATTCGCAAAGAGTTAGATGAGTGTAATTGTGATTACGAATGCACGGCATCTTGAAAAACTTACTCTGATCGTTCTGATAAGAAAATAACCCCTGAATTTCATTTTCATAGATATTCTTGCCAAAATTACACAAAGATTCAATAAAATGGACAGTGGCTAACAGCCACAGCCTCCAGACGACTTCGGAATCTGCTGCAACTCTTCTGGATTGTCTCATTGTTTAAGTTAGTAAATACTACCAGAATTCTTGCCTTCAGTTTATCTTTGGTGTTACACGATTTGTTGGCCTGTCGCTCAACTGCGCCACAAACATAATAACCATGTGGGTTGAAATTAGATGGCCCGATGTAATTTGTGATGTGGTCACAGAAATTGTATGATAGTCTGATGGCTAGGTTCTCCTGTTTATGTGGCATGGTACAGATTCCTGTTGGCAGATATAGGTTCTTCTACAGTCTCTTGACCCAGGGCAGCCCTACCTTTTCAAGACACTTGATGTCGGTCTCTCCTGTTGAGTATGAGGGACTGTGTTAAGATGAATGGAGGCATAAGGTTGCCAGCATCAGTGATCACCTCAACTGAACTGCTCCAGAATTTTAGAAACTGTATACTGTACTGTATTGCGTCATGGTGCTTTTCTCGCATAGATGGTGCCCAAATGACCCTAATATCGTGTGCAGTCGACAAACTCAAAAACAAAGAAGGCTCAGGTGCAAAATTAAAAATATAAAATTCCTTCAATTTATCAATCTCACCCTGTATTTAACTCCTGAAGAGACATTTCAAATATAATATTAATAATCCCCAAAATATTCTTTAAATATCATTTCTCTCCTCTACAAAGAGAGAATTATCCAAAATATTACATGCAGAATAGCACCTGAAAATCAATAAGTGTAAATATGTGTCGCTTGATGGACGTACAGGCTTAAAAATTATGCGATAACGACTTTCTGTCAAATCAGTTGGTGAAGTTCACTTGCAGTGGAAAGAATGGTGATTCTGTTTATAATAATTACCTTAATTGATATAATAGCGTGCCTGCTTCTCAGATGATTTCACGATTTTAAGATGAACGACCCTTTAGAAATATAAGGTGTCCCCTAAAATGCACTCACTATTTAACTTCCAATAATTTGTTAAATATTTTCCACTTTTCAGGTTCGCTTTATTTCAATTACTATTTAACTAAAACCGTTAATCTGATTTGTAAATCAATAAACATTATTATTTTTTTTTAATTTGAACTGTTAATGTTGTTTGCAAGTCAAATGCATAATTTATCATTTAAAGCATGATTACATTTTCGGTACACCCTATGAGTGTATGTATGTAGAGAGATAGATAGTGAGGTATATATATATATATATATATATATATATATATATATATATATATATATATATATATATATATATATATATGAGGTTAATGGTCAGGTTTGAATCAAACCAATATTAAAAAGTGCTCAATACACGTGTGAAAAAATAAAATAAAAGTGAAAATAACATGCAGAGCTTTTAACTTTTTATGACATTTCCGGATCCAAAGAACTTTTGAAACCAGAAGACCAAAGTTTTACGTTCTTGCTTACACATTAGAAAATTCCTCTTAAGTACATATGAGATTGGATAAAAAAAAATAATGTAGATTTCAATTAGCCCCCACCGATACATTTATAATACCCTTGCTTTTCTTCTTCTTCTTCTTCTTCTTCTTCTTCTTCTTCTTCTTCTTCTTTTTCTTCTTCTTCTTCTTCTTCTTCTTCTTCTTCTTCACATCCTATTCCTTCCTTTCTATTGCAGTTACATATTTTTTGTAAATAACATCCATTAGGTAAAAAAAAAAAATAGAGCCTTAAGAGGTCATTTGATAAAAATCACATGAGGATGACTTAAGGTTTAAACCAAGGTTGCGGATTCAACTGACCTCCTGCTTTTTAATACACACAGACACACACACACACACACACACACACACACACACATATATATATATATATACATATATATATATATATATATATAATGAGAACAAATGGAGTATGATTCCACTGTACATAACGTTTAATTTAACAGAGGGCTCAATACATAGTGGTAAATATATTTATTTCTGGACATTAAAACATATTAAAACCGCTACAAAATTACAATTATATTTCGACGCCATAAATGTGTCTCCTCAGCCGATGTTATATTACTGGCGAGTGAAAGATTAATTTGGTTTCAAAAAGCAAAATAAACTTGGGGGCTATGTCGTGATTAACCAATCGAATGTGACCTACACTAAATTCAAATTCACTGGAAAAATTTTTAATATAGGTCATGACACGGAGGTGTTTGCATATAAATGCTGGTCAGATGCAGGTTCTTACATTATTTCGAAAGGATGTATCGAAGTCTGACACTACAAATTTACAAAGAGTAAAAGCGAAAGAGATGGAGAGGTAATTTAACACAATGCCAGCCACTTATGTGTTCGTTCAGCTTCTTACATAACATTTTGTAGCTGGTAAACAAAAGACTCTTTTAAGAAACTGGTAAACAGCTTAACTGTTCGAAGAAGTAAAACGGATAAAAAATACAGGACTAATTTGACAAATTATTATGCAGCCGTTAAATAAAGAGCATCCAATTAAATATCAATACAAAGCAATATTAAATCAAAATGAATCATACAAATAGAATATTAAGCCATATAAGGGACACAACAGTTCATCTGCTGATTATTACTATAAGAAAAAGTATCAAATTCAAAGTTTAAACCTATTGTAAGATAAAAGGCTTGTTATGCCTATAATATATAGTCAATTCACTTCTTTAGTTTAATAACTAGGTTTTTTTTATCAGAAAATTTGATAATTTCTAATGGTTCATGTAAGCATAGGAAAAAGGGTGCATTTAAAGATCTTCATGTTCTATTTTTGTTTTCAAATTTTCCATTAGAAGTTTTATTATCTTCTTTAAATTGAAAAAAACATATTTAGAAAGAGATGTTCTATTTTCATAAATACTATTGGTGAAGGATAAGACATGTTAATACCACCCAGTTTTAAAGGAATTCTTACTACTAACAATATAATTTTTTTCAAAAGTCGGATTCTCTATTGTAGAAATAGTGCTTAGATAAACAAGAGAGGTGGTTAAACATTGGTTTCGTAATGAGCATTCGTTAGAATCGTTGCAATTACAATAGTTAATATTATTAACAGCATTTATCTTGTGATGTGTATTATTAACCAAATTTTTTAATTGATTTAAAATTTTATTATTTTGCTTCTTTATAATCTTCTCAAGATTATCCGTGTAGTTAGAACTTAGTTTTAATTTGTTTTTCTTAACTATATTACTAAGTGGGTTACTTTTAGAGAAGTGTATATCAATTAAATTAAGGAACTTCTGACCTACAATAGTACTGACCAATTGGTTAAATGGTGAGGGGCGTACTAAATGATTTTCCTATTCTTTTTCCTTAGATCAACATTATCATATTTTCTATACTTGATTTCAGCGTACTTGTAACCATTAGTTTTTAAAGCAGTATTATAAACACCACTTTATCGGACGGGTTGTTGGTAATCCTAAGTTCAATAGATGAGGATATATATTTGATAGTTGTTTAAATTCGCTTGAGGAGATACATTTATGGTGTCGAAAAATAATTGTAATTGTGTATCGATTTTTAACATGTTTTAATATCTTAAAATAATTCTTATTCATATATACGAGGGAGAGAGAGAAAAAGAGAGAGACATGTATATACATATATATATATATATATGGTGATATGAATATATAGAGATGGAGAGAGATATACATGTATATACATGTATATACATATATATATATTCTGATATCTCTCTATCTATATATATGTGTGTGTGTATTCATACATAGAGAGAGATATGTATATTTACGAAAAACTTAGTAGTCCGTATGGAAGTGATGTCTGATGTTCCAGCGTTCTTTAAAATGTCTCTGTTGAAATAAACTATTACAATGGAGCCTTAAATTGGTCTGTTTTTTCTTTTATACACATATATATATATATATATATATATATATATATATACGCACACACACACACACATACACTGGGGAAAACAAATATTTGTACACATACAAATTATGACTTATTTTATTTTCAAATAATGAATAACCATACTTTTCATATAATTAACTGTACACAGATGCATAATAACTAAATATGCATCCAAAACAGAAGAAAATGATTTAATAGAAATAATTTCCATTTAACCATTTGAAGGGGCAAAGAAAGTATGCACACAATACAAAAATGATGCATAATCTTCTTTTAATACTTTGCGGAATCGCCATTACTCACGACTACATCAACCACCCTCTTCTTGTATCTCTCAGGTATTGTGTCGTGGGTATTTTCTTCCATTCTTCTTCGTATATGGTCTTCTCGGGAAGTTTGTTGGTGCTCTCGATTGGATTTGAATTTTCAAATAACCCCACAGATTCTCCATTGTGTTTACATCTGGCCACTGAAATTATTTTTAGTAAGCCATTTCTTCGTAGATTTTGCATTGGACTTAGGGTCATTATCTTGCTGGAAGATCCAGTTAGGAGGAAGTTCAAGATTTTCCAGGGAAATCATTAAACTTGCTTCCAAAATATTTTGATATTCTTCAGGATTTATTCTACCATCTATTACTGACATTTTACCAGTACCCTTTGCAGAAAAACGTCCGCAATCATGATACTGCCACCACTGCTGGAACTGTGTTCCTTTGTTTGAAGGCATCGTGATTATTCCTCCATACATAATTTCTAGATTTACGCCCAAACAACACAATTTTGGTTTCGCCTGACAATAATACGCTTTACCCAGTATGGTTTTTCCTTCACGAACGAATGTCAAACAGGCATCACTGTATCTTTTAAAGAGCAGAGGAGTTCTGTCTATATTTCTGAGATGAAGTATTATGTACACTATTTACATTATTCGGACTATTGTCCTCGTCTTTGAAGCCATATTCCAACCACCTGAAGAAAGCCGGAGCGTACAACGTCGAAACGTTGTAATAAATATGGCGACAAAGATGAGGACAATAGTCCGAATAATGTAAATAGTGTAGTAGAATACTTTTCCGAAGGGAGCGTGACTTAACATTATTCTTTTTTATTACACACAAGCTCGTGCATTTGTTTATTTATGAAAATAATAAAGTAGAGTTTTTTATATTTATAAAAATAAAAGTAAAAAAGCATTAGGTGTCTATTTGAGAAAAATCGCCTGAAGGTACCGTAAGGTTGAAACCAAGGTAACGGATTAAACTGACCTTCCGATTTTTAAAGTTAAAAGCTCTACATTTTATTTTTAATTTTGTTTTCTTACACGTGTATTGAGCAGTTTTTATACTAATATTTCGTGGAGTGATTCAACTTTGTCCATTATGCTCCTGTTAAATTTATTTCGGTTGAGCTCTCTAAGGAGGAAGTGTGCGTTTGTAAACAGTGACTATTAATGCAAGACTCTTCGATAAATCGAATCAAGTTCTCTCAGTCTCTCATCAAATCGAGTTTTCTCACTGTGTGTTAATCTAAAAATAAATACGCTTAAAATCACCTGCCGTGCGCCAACGGCTTAGTGGTAGAATCCCCCGACTGACGCCAATTCAATCGGGTTTCGATCATCGCTAGAGGCAACCGGACGTCTAGCCACACTGATGTGCCGTGATACCGCGAAACAGTCTGTCTGTGGATGACAATATATAGGCTCTTGAGAAATTTACTTTCGGTTGAGCTCTCTGGGTTTGTAAACAGTGACTATTACCGCTATTATTGCAAGACTATATATGTATCAAGAGTGTCACATGTACTTGGGTTTCGTTGGCCATGTTTTGTCTCTACATAACTCAGAAATATTCCAATCATATTTGCCGTCGTTTTGTGGGTGGTTGCACCGTCGCCTAATTGAAAAACCTGCCTTTGAAAAACATTAAGAAATAACACTCAATTCTCGCGCTTAGGAGATTCTCGTCTATAAGTCGCTGTGAGATAAATCGGTTCTTAAAACAAACTTTTCCTTTGTTTTCCTTACTTTCTTCTTTTTTCATTTATTTATAAATTCCTTTTCTGTACGAATCCAAGATATGTCTAAACCTAGTCTCTAAGTTTTACTTGTCTCAATTTTCAGATTTGACACGGCATTTCGCTTCTAAGTTTGCACATTGTATAACGGTAAATATGAGAACTGATTGAAATAGTTTTGATTTATTTAAAACTCTTAGCTTAACCTTAGTAAATTTCGTGTGCTTCGTCCCGCATTGTCATCCAGAATGAAGATGGCCCGGATATGACGACAAACTACATCCGGCAGTAAGGCATCTTATCGAAAGGTTTTGACAAACGTGGAACCACCTCTTAATAGTTGTTCACAGATCCAGTCTGACCCGGAGTGGTAGCACCTGATAGGTTTCCAGCTATGGATAAATTGTTACCCCCTATACTGGGGCCAAAGCACTATAGATTTTTATAGTGAAAAATGCCAGCAGTATATTTTGGAACAATATTATCAGCAATACATTTCACTCTCGACAATAACCCTCTTTATAAAAATACGTCTATGCAACTTGATCTACAAACTGATTTCTTACAAAGAATGCATAATTTATTCATATGAACCTATCCTAACAATCTTGTCGGCATTAAATAACCTATTTAGGTTGATATGCCGTAAAACAAAATAAACTAATCCAAACCAGGAATAATTTTGTTATACAGTAATAAAGTGTCACTGCCAACACTGGAGTTTGAACACAGATCACCAGAGAGCAAACACAGGAGATCCCATTTTGAATAAGTAGATCACGTGATGCCAAAGGAAATGTATATATGGGAATTAGCATGACGTCTAATTGATCAACATTTCTATTCTATCCTCTATTATTTGACTGGATCAAATCGAAAATAATGGCCGGAGAAACCATAGTCCTTCAGCTTGTTAAGAAGACCGGCATGCTAAGCTGTATCAAACGCCCGAGCTTCGCAGTTTTTATCTAAAGCATGACACATTCTTTCAGTAACAAGCGTTAACACAACGGATCGCTATTTTCTATAATATTTCTATTTTCTATAATATTTCTATTTACTATAATATTTCTCTAAACGGATCACTATTCGGTGATTACTGTTCGAGTGAGTATTATCGAGCAAGTACTATTAGTGCGAGTGATATTCGAAGGCGCCTGACACCAGTATTATTCAACGGCGTTACTATAGTTGTATCGGCGATTACAAAGTCTCTACTACAACGAACATTACGAAAGTGACAACGTGTATTCGTTGACATTACAAAAGTGGCAACGAATGTTCGGTGACATTTTAAAAAATTTGGATTGTCCGCTTGGGGAAAAGTAAATAGGAAAATGTATTGAGGGATAAATAATTTTTGTAGACAACGAAGTTATAAGTATCTGTCTATATTTCTGAGATGAGGTATTATGTACACTATTTACATTATTCGGACTACTGTTCTCATCTTTGCCGCCATGTTTATCACAACGTTTCGGCCGTTTTAAGCTCCAGCCTTCTTCAGATGGTTGGAATGTCGAAATGAACCCTTTATTTTGCTCACTGGGGTAGACTGTTCTAGTTCCACGTGCCATATCTAATGGATGTCAGTTATCCCCTGTTGATTTCCCTCTTAAAGTTCTCCACTGCCTTAACCAGGTATTGAACGCACACTCTTTGGGTCCTGTCACGGGATCTAACTAAAGCATCTATCCACTGTCCTTGAGGACATCGGTGTATGAATTTCTGGGTATTATAACCCTAATGTCTTCAGCAAACATTTTTTACCAGTGCTCATATTGCAATGTTTGCTGTTATCATTACATGTTTTTACCAGAGCTCATATTGCAATTTTTTTTTGTTATCGCCAGTTTTCTCTGGTACTCCATATTACTGATTCCCATATTGTATTCATTTCTATTCTTGGTCGGCTCAAGAAATTTTTGTGGCCTAGCACATGTGCAGATTTCTTAAGTTTACGAATTTTCCAGTGATGTTCTTTGTCTATAATCTCAACTTGATCCTACAAAGCGCTGTGATCTCCCTTTTCTTTCCATATGTGATCAGCCATGCCTCATTTTAACACTTCCTCTCGCGGCACAGCTTTCTGGTGTTTTTGAAGCCTCACCTTGAGGGGGAGGCCTGTCTCCCCTTTATATTTCTTTCCGCAGCTACACGGGATAGAGTACACGCAGTTTTAGTCATGTTCTCCTCTATGTGGGGTGGGGTCTTACTTGGGAGAGACATCGGCAAAGTGTTGTACGGCTTTTGAATGTTGTCCTGATGTTATATGGACCGCAGATCCTTTGTATTTTCTCTGATAACCCCTTCACATAAGGCAGGTAGACTGTTTTCTGAGTGTTGCTGTCCTCCTCTTGTGCCCGCCTATCCCGGTTTTTTGGAAATGCTGCTGCTATGTACCCAGGGTAGTTGTTACGTTGTAGGGTACTACTTATACTGACCAATTCTTTGGGGATCCACTTATGACTTTTGCTCGATGTTGTAATCAGCGGACAATTCCTTTCTTTATGCTGTATGGATGGTGGGAGTTGAAATTGAGGTACTGCCCGGTGAATGTCGGTTTACGGTATACGGATGTCTTGAACCGATGCTCTGTTCGAGATATTAGAACATCCAGGAATTGTGTTGTTACTTTCTTTCTACATCTTGAACTGTATCGAAGGTCTTATTGAGTTCACATGGTCCAGTAGAACCTGAACATCTTCCTGGAGTGGCCAAAGTATGAAGGTATCATCTACGTACCTTAACCATAGAGTTGACTTTAGAGATATAGATTCTAATGCCATTTCCTCAAAGTATTCCATGTATATATTTGCCATTGCTGGTGATAATGGCAAGCCCATTGCTAAACACTACTCCTGTCGATATATGAGTGATCCCATTCCGAACCAGATGGTGAGCTTGGATGTGGTGAGTTTTGTTCACCAAGGTACATACGGAGAAAGCACTCTCAGTAGTAGGAGACAGATTGGCCTCTGACTCATCCCTATTGACTTTCTGTATACAAAACAAACACACTTCAGAAAGCCAATCCCTATTGAAGACGCTTTCTCAGGGGCATTTGTGTTTATCCAACAAGCACATAGCCCACCTGTGGTTTATACTGCAACTATGTTGAGCAGACCTTAGTTAAATTTCTGGGAAAAGGCGTGTTATGTAGCATAATCAAAAAGTTGAACAAGGCTAGCACGATATGTCTACCCAATTTCAGTTGCAAGAGTTAGGTCAACCCGTGGTATGGTTTTCAGGCACTTTCCAAAGTTGCCGCACGCTGGGATCGACCTCAGCAGTCCGATAACAGCAGGAAGTCTTCCATGGTGGGATTCGAACCCGGATCTCATTGTCAGAATGCGAACGTTCTAACTACTTGACTCTCTCTCTCTCTCTCTCTCTCTCTATCTATCTATCTATATGTATATATATATATATATATTATATATATATATATATATATATATATATATATATATATATATATATATATATATATATATATATATATATATATATATATATATATATATAAAGAGAGAGACCTTTTATGTGAAAGCCTACATATATTTTATGACTGTTTAAAAGAAATGACCCTGTGTAGAACGCTTTGAAAATATTGCTTCCTGGCATCAAACTTTTTCCCTTTGTACCTATACTTTCCAAATGGCATTAGCCGATTCAACACTGGACTATGAGGGAAAACCTACGTTTATTCACTTAGGTGCTGACAGCAGGTAATAAAATCTTTCGCATGTATAATCGTTTTAACATGTAAATATCTCTAAAGAAGGATGAGTTTGCCCACCGGAAATTCGTAACCCGACGTTTTTCTTTTCTTTCTTTTTTTTTTTTTTTTTTTTTTTTTTTCTTTGTTTGTTTTGGATGACGTTGGAAATTGACCGAGTCTTTTCAGGATGTAATCAGATAAAATGCAGAGCACGTAAAAAAAAAAAATATATTCCTGATCGGCCAAACAAATTGCAAAAGATGTCCAGCGTGAAAGAAGTTCTTTATTTCCGCTATTATTATTTTTTATTTTGATTGTCGGGTTTCTGCTTTAAAAGATAGACGATCTAATCCGTTTTGTCTTGTCACGTGAAACAGAGAAACTCAGACCGAGGCAATAGCTATCATAGTTGAAGATAAGAACCGGTGCATATTGAAACACGTAAAAGGCAATGCGATTTTTATCGTCCGAATGACTTGGTTCGTTTCTTCCTTCAATTCTGCAATTCGACTGTTATCGACACAATCTTGACAAAAGAGCGCTCGTCGCAAAATTATTGAGCAGATCAAAGATGGAGTCATGTCAATGCTTTATTGTAAATGGAAAATATAAACTCAACGACAGCGAATAAATCACGTGGGAGTCAATAATTTAAATTCATATATTGCCTGCGCAAAATGCGAATTGGATATATTTGCATTAATTGCCCCTTACTTATACAGAGTATCCCAAAAGTCACCTAGGGATTTAAAAATATGATTTCACCATTTTTTGACCTTTCACACATAGTTTTATGCAAAATGAAAAAATTCAAAAATCAGAAATCTAAATTCCTGTTTCATTATGAAAAAAACAAAACAACTAGATATCCTATATGTTGGACTTCACACAGATGCCTAACAATGTTTAAACACACAGACACACACATACACACACACACACATATATATATATATATATATATATATATTATGAAATGGACGCATATGTTCTCGGCCATTCAGGTCGGTAAATGTTAATACTTTTTTTTATTAGAAACAGAGCATTTACTTAAATATTTGTATCTATAAAAAGAACGTATAAACATAAAAAATGTCTTTATATATATATATATATATATATATATATATATATATATATATATATATATATTAAGACATATATATATATCTATATATAATTAAATTTCGACATTAAATGACCCATAAGGAGTTGATATGCCGTTAAACAAACAAATAAATCAATCGAAGATTTGAATTCATGCGCATGAGTGTTTTTCATGCGTCTGAAGACACATAAATATTCGAATAAATATACTGCAAGGAAATGGAAATGCTCATAAAAAACTGTTGTAAATTCTAAGTCACGGCGACATATTTGAGAAGGATATAAGAACATACAGGCGGTAAACTGCCTCGATATGGATATAAAAGCTGTTCAGTAAGTACCTGTTATTTAGGAATAAAGTGTTGCTGCCGACCTTTCAGTTTCAACATAGATCGCCAGTGAGTAAACAGAAGCGATCCCATTATTGAATTAAGTGGATCATGTGACCAGAGACAAAACGTATATATAAGAAGTCACGTGACGTCTAATTGATCTCTATTTCTTGTCTCTCCTCTACTGTACGTATCTCCTTTTCTAGTCTATCCTCTGTTACTATTCGGATCGTAATTTCTAGTGTATCCTCTATTAATATTCGGATCGTTATTTCTACTCTATCCTCTATACTATACGGACCGCTATTCTCTACTCACTTTACTATTTCTCTATTCAGATCACTATACGGTGATTACTGTTCGACCGAGTATTATCGAAGTACTATTAGTGCGAGTGATATTCGAAGGCTTCTAACAAAATTATTTTTCAACGGCACACTATCGTTTTATCTACGATTACAAAGTCTCTACTACAACGAGAATTACAAAAGTGTCAAATGAATGTTCGTTGACATCAGAAAAATACCCAAAACAGATATGGGTATAAAATAAATCTTTTCATTTACACCTATTCGACCTTTACAACGAGACGATTTTGAGAGAATTCGAAGTTCTAACAGGATTCATTTATTGGCGGCCACAATCTTCACAACATAAGATATGAATACAACACAGTGCTGGAGACAGAGATAGAAAGAGAACTCTAACTACAAAAGGTAGTTCAGGAAAGCGAGAAGAAAGGACTAATCATCAATTGCAAGAAGACAGAATGCACGGTTGTTATCAAAAGGAACAGCACAAAATACAAGTTACAAATTGGAAATACCGAAATCAAACAAGTAGGAAAACATAAATATTTGGGAAACGATTTTAACTGAGGACGGTAAATGCAACACTGAAATCCGAAGTTGGATTGGGATAACGAAAGATGCCTTCCAAATGCTAAGCAAAGTATTAAGAAACAGGAAACTCCGTTATAAAGAAACAAAAGTGTACTGAACTGCTATATAATAGGAGCCCACCAAAATGGGAGTAAATGCTAGGCAACCTCCTCAATGATGAAGAATAGACTTGAAGCAACAGAAATGTTGTTCTACAGAAGGATGCTGAGAATACCATAGACCGAATATGCGATCAACCTTGAAATTTTATAGAAAATAGAAACAAAAATGACACATACGTAACATCAGGAAGAGACAATTGAAATTTTTATGGTACATAAGGAGGAAAGATTGCTTGGAAAATTAAATACTCGCAGGGTAGATTGAAGGCAAGAGGGACAGAGGAAAATAACACAGTCTACCAAGCGACCCTTGAGCCATTGGATGGTGGAGCAAGTTTTAGGGGAGATAATAAAATGACAAAATTTATTAAAGGCTACACTCGACAAGAAATAGTGGGGAGCCATGATCGCCAACGTCCTGAAGTGAAACAGTACAAATAAGAGGAGGAAGAAGTAGGTGCAGCTGCACCAATTGTATTCAAACTGTTACTAGTGTTTAAAAGCAAGCTGGTGTCGGATTATTACAGGTGTTATACATAGTTATGCATTTTGAATTCGTGCGCATGCGTGTATGTCAGTTTGTGTGATGCGTTCGTCTGAAGACACATAAACACGCGAACAAACATGGAGAAAGGAAGATGAAATGTTTGTTATAAATCTGTGGGCGTGCCAGTGTGATCTTAGATGGATGGGTGGGGAAATCTGTGTATCTTTTTCTGTTTATTTCTCGTCAGAAATCGATCTTTCTAGATAAAAGCCTTCGTTAACGTTATTAAAAAAAATCGATATTCCAAAAGATTATGCATCTCTCCTGTGCTAAGTGAAGTAATTGCGTTTCTTGAGAAATTGAGAATTATTTCTTCCCGTGCTGCATTTTCAATTTGTTACAGAAGAAAATATTTTAATTGAAGTCTAGAAGAATATTGTATCGGTTTGTTTCCTTATGAGGGCAAATAAAGCACAAGGTGAGGCTGAATGCGATACACCAACAGTGCAATGGGAAGGTGTTGTCTACGAAAAGGATTTCCGTGTCCCAGTGATGCGTTTCTTTTACTGCGTTTCACCTGTGGACAAGACGTAACTGATCCCAGCCAATCTTCGTTCAGCGTTAATATATACACATTCCTGTGCATCAAATATTTCTACCGTACACACAGACAAGAACACTTGTTTCGTGAATTTATAGTAAGGATTTTACAACGAATTAAATTTCTTGTATTATTTACAAAATAGTAGATCTACCAATCAAGCAAACTAATTTAATACAAGGCATTTGCTATATTTACCTTGTCAGTTGAATATGGAATAGGTATGACATACATACATGCATACACACACACACACACACACACACACATATATATATATATATATATATATATATATATATATATATATAGGGCAATTGAAAAGTAACTCACGCCCTATTTTATGCATGATGAACATGTAAAAATTATAGATGTAATAATTTATAATATATATATATATATATATATATATATATATATATATATATATATATATATATATATCATATTAT
>OZ010610.1:43535373-43567873 GCA_963932145.1 Acanthosepion lycidas
ATTGTATTAAAAATCTCGAAATCTATAAAAGGAGCACCAGACCATATGTGGCAGCAATATTCAAAGCAATTGTTGACTTATAAATATTTTAGTCAGATCGTAGCGAGAATAATTGTCTAGCTTGATACTGTGACCTAACATTCCTAGCTACAAGCTTAGAAAATGATTCAATATAATCTTTAAACATTATGTAGTTCGTTCCTCACTGGGTGCCATTTACATTTGGCCTTATGCCACATCTAAGCTACGCTTGGAAAATCACTACACTTCATGTCAGATAAAAATGTTAGTGTAAGGAGGCGTACTGATTCACTCTCCTGGAGGTTTGTATCGGCCATGCTGATGGATGGTAAAAAGAGTTCTCCCAGACTATTAACAGAGGGCAGCTTTGTTTCAGGGTCGTTAATATTAACAAGTCACTACTTGCTCCGTTTAACAACAGATTATAGGTTATATATTTTTTTTTTTAAATAGGCTGGCAATTTGACCTTATCGAACAGATCAAACTCAGTATTAAGTCAGTAATAAATAGTAGTGTTATCAGTATAGAGATGCTAGGTTCAGAATTGATGCCATCAGGAATGTCGCTGATTATAATTAGGAATAATGTGGTTCAATGATAGAGTCCAGTGGGGGGACGCCTGCATTAATTTAAAAAGACCTAGAAGAGTGGGCATCAAATAACTTTCATTTCGCGATTCGATAATAAAGATTGGATCATTTTAAAAAGTCCTTCTATACCATAAACATTCAAATTGCAAAGACCATTATACCAAACACTGTCAAATGCTTTCGAGATATTCAAAGCAACAGCAGGAGCTTCACCATTCTTAACTAAAGTTTGATAGATTCTTTCAGCAATAACCGTTAACATATCAGCAGTTGATCTAATGCAGCGTAAAATAATATTACATAGCTGAAAGAAAACCCTGCGAGGTGAAATACTCAACTAGTTCAAAGTTGATTAGATCATCTTGAACTTTACTACAAACAGGTAGAAGGCAAATAGGCCGATAGAGGAATGAGATGGTTTGACTGAATCCCTAAAGACAGGATCGACAAAAGAGGATTGTCAGCGTGGAAAAGCAAGATGCAGCGAGGCATTCACTTCACAGTTTAGAGAGAAAGCAGCCAGCTCTGGAGCACGTTTCTTAACGACTATTGTAGGGAAGCGATCAAGTTTACATACTTTGAGGTACATATATAGTATTCTTATTATAAGTTAAGCAATTAGATATGGTGTAAAACTTGTCTCTATAAATTGTTTACGATGGTTAGAGAGTTCGATACTCACTAGGTGGATCATACTTACATTCTTGTGTCATATGTAAGCTACGCTTACTATATAGCTATATATTATAAGTTGTCGTCTTTCAATCTTTTTTATCAATTGTATTTTTCAAAAATCCATATCATCTCAGGAATATATATAATGATTTCAAATTCACTTCTTTACGTTTTTACTGACAGAAATCCATTTGCTATTCAAGAGAACGCAATCGTTTAAAAGAATCTATTTAGAAGTTCATTCTTTTGTTGTTTTTTTAAAGTTGCATTAAAGTTTTAGAAAAAGACAATTGCATAAATGACCATTAAGTTAAAAAATATATAGAGATAATTGGAGTGAAATAAATTTGCATGTTAAAATCTTATCAATTTGGCAATAATCAATCGTACATCAAATCCACAGCTAAGAAATTCGCATGAATTGTTAAAGCTATATCTATATTTGAATTTAGGTTAAAGTTCGATTTTGTATGTGCGTAAAAATAATATACATAAAGGTAGTTGCGATAAAGAGACTGGAGAGAACCAGAATCTTTATGTTACCCCCAAAAATCTGGCTAAATCACCAAACATCAGAATCTCTCTTCATCATATTGACAACTATTCAATACACTTTATACCTATGAATCTATGTATCTATCTATCTAGCTACATACATATATATATACTCCCCCCTATATATATGTATACTGCCCATATATATATATATATATATATATATATATATATATATATATATATATATATATATATATATATATATACATACATGGGGGAGTATATATATAAATATATATATATATATATATACACTCCCCAATATATATATAAATATATATATATATATATATATATATATATATATACATACATACATACATACATACATACATACATGGGGGAGTATATATATATATATATATATATATATATATATATATATACATACATACATACATGGGGGAGTATATATATATATATATATATATATATATATATATACGTGTGTGTGTGTGTGTGTGTGTGTGTGTGTGAAAATATATAGAAAATAGGAAAGAACTGGTTAGGTAAATAATCCAAAGTTCTTTAGTATTTTTGTTATTATTTTTTTTAAATAGTGCTCGATACAAAAGTGGAGCATAAATATAATTATTTATTTAAAAATATGATTCCAACACGCTACATAAGAGGTCTCATGTTTCAAAACAAGAGCCGAAATTTTCAATATAATTATTTGAATTAAATTGAATTAAAGTATTCTCTGTTCCATCTTCAAGCGAAGTTTTTTTGGAATAACTTATTTCTGAAATTTCCAAGGTAACAGCCAGGGTGATTTGTTTAAAATAGGTAGGAGTGTTGGGTGTTAATAATTTGAATCAGTATAGAGTTACTTTCATATATGTCAAGTCAGGGTAAGGTGGGGGTGTCTAAATTTAAAACGGAAGACGTTTTTGCCTAGTCTGGTTTACGTGTCTATGGAGATGTATTTATTATTTTGTTTTATTTCTTTATGAAAGGGTTTTGTGTATATAAAAACTGCCGTAACATTTGTTTTTTGACGACTTTATAAAGGGTTATCTTTTTTTGTAGGGTATTTAAACTAGTTATTAGGGCTATGGATTATAAAAATTATTTTATTGTATATTTGTTTTTAAGCTAATTATTCAATGCAAAAATTTACTTTTGTATCGAGCTCTATTTACCTAACCAGTTCTTTCCTATTTTCTACATATTTTCACACACACACACATACACACACACACATATATATACATATATATATATATATATATATATATATATATATATATATATATATACTCCCCCATATATATATATATATATATATATATATATATATATATATATACATATATACACATACATACATATATATATATATATATATATATATATATATATATATATATATATATACTCGCCCATATATATATATATATATATATATATATATATATATATATATATATATATATATATATATGGGGGGTGTCGAGGAATCGAATTGAAATAATAAAAAGAAAAGAATATTAATATACAACCCAGTGTGTCTGGAGGTTTTATTTTTTTATTATTTTATTGTTTAAAATAAATATATATATATATATATATATATATATATATATATATATATATATATATATATATATACTCCCCCTATATATATGTATACTCCCCATACATACATACATACATATATATATATATATATATATATATATATATATATATATACATATATATATATATATATACACTCTCCCATATATATATATATATATATATATATATATATATATACACTCTCCCATACATATATATATATATATATATATATATATATATATATATATACTTATATATATATATATATATATATACTTATATATATATATATATATATATATATATATATATATATATATATATATATGCACATACATACATACATGGGGGAGTATATATATATATATATATATATATAAATATATATATATATATATATATATATATATATATATATATATATATATATATATATACATACATTGGGGTGTATATATATATATATATATATATATATATATATATATATATATATATATATATATACATACATACATACATGGGGGAGTGTATATATATATATATATATATATATATATATATATATATATATATATATATGTCCACACACAACATCTCCCTATAAAATTGTAATCATTTAAAATGTGAATATCTCGTAGCTACATGTCCTATAATGAAATATCCTTCATGTTGAACAATAGAATATCTATTTTTCAAAATTCAACCAGGATATTCAAAAGTGTGCAAATTTTATTACGGTTTGCACAAAGTTTCGCTAATGTTCAATATGCGTAACCCCTGTGCCAGATAGTTCAGCTCCTGCCAAACACGCTGTAGAATGTCTTGTGTAAGTTTCGCCAACTCCAAAGTGTCATTGAACGAATCTGGGGTTCCAAAGATGCTCTTACAAAATTTCTGGTTATGGTTATTTTATCTAGCGTTGAGTAAACACTATTTAATCTATTGTAGATTAGGTACTTTGGGTGTTTCGAAGTGGTGCAATGGTTAGCAAGTGTGTCTCTCTATATCGATCAATGAACATCGAATAGTGAGTTTGATCCTTACCGGGTGTGACGCACGTTCAGCCTTGATCTTGTTCCATATCTACGCTTATAAAATCTTTTTTTTTTTCACTTCGACGTGACATAATGGTTAGTAAACTTGTCTTCCTCGGTCATTTACAATGGTGTTGTGAGTTCAGTTATAACTGGGTGCCCCATACGTTTGGTTTTCTGAAACATCTAAGCTAAGCTTAGAAAATCAATTTTGGACACTTCGACGTGGTCTAATGATTAGCAAGCTGGTCTCGCTAGAACAAGTATGACTGAATACTGTGATCGATTCCCAAAGAGTGCCCCATACTTTCGATAAGAAAATTACCTCAATGTGTTTATCTGTATTCTTCTTAACTTTTAAACATTTGAACTACATAAATAATGGCTGTCATTTGAAGGATTGGCTGTTAATTTTGATATTTGTTCAAATTAATTTATCTTTATATTAGTAATCTTGGTGAATAACGCAGTCTCTTAAGTAATAATGTTATATATTCAGTATTGTGTCTAGAGCGAAAACGATCATGGATTCCATGATCAAAGGAGGGCCCTCTTATATATCATGATTGAATAAAAACACTGCACATCAGTAATCACGTAACTAAATAATCTCAGATCATAATGACCTTGAATAGAGAACGGATATCTAAATCAACCAGTAACCATTTATTCAGAAAATAATATATGTGATCAAAGACCATTCGCTGAGTAATCATTTGTAAATTCTCTTTAATATCAAGACCTTAAGGAGTATCAGTAGTGTCACAAATCAGGAAGTTGGATGAGGTCAGAAAATTTTGGATAATGAGAGTTTGTCTTTTGTTCGATTTCTACTCTTCTTTCTTTTCAACCGTCCAAAGCGTGAGTCGCTAATCAGATGAGAAGGAATCGTATTGTTTTTATGCTGCTAACAAATAGAATCGAAGAACGATGGCGCTTCTTTAGCCTTTCTGTATATTATTATGTCGGTCCATAATCATTGAGTATTACGGTTAGCAGAAAAGATACTGACACACTGTAAATTTCAATGGATAACCTACTGTTCCTTTAAGATATTATCAATATTTATTGAACTATACTGTTGTTTTGCGTGAAAATGAATGATCCTTTCGAAATTATGGAAAAGTACTGTGGAGACACGGTGGAGAAATGTATAGGAGGACGGATTGAAGATTCTGAGAGCTGAGTTCGAATTCTAGTCAAATCCATTACTTTCACTTACGTGTTAATACCCTTGGGAAAGTTATAAATCCTGTTCTTCAAAGCTATGGGTATTTAGCAGAACAGACTGAGTTCTATAGTCTTGGACGGCAACTCACCTACCGTAGAAAGAAATGACAACCTATTACGAGAAAAAACTGCCTCTTCAGTCATGTATCGAAAGATATATGATCGCCTAAGCGTGTATCATGCATGGCACATAACTCACTGAATTACTACCCTTTATAAAAACTAGAGGGTCTCATAATGCGAATTGTCTAACCATCTAAGGCATCTCGTGTCAGGCCAATTTTTCTTTATTAAGACTCCTCGAGTACACAGGTCGATAGACATAATACACACTTTTTAAAATTAAAATTAAAATGGGGTGTCTATTTCAAATACAATTATTCATTATTAATAAAACTTGAAAAAATAAAAATGTCGAATTAAAAGTAAATCCATTAATTCGTTAGAAATTAATTTGTTTACGTTTCCAATAAGAAAATAAGCAGAGATGGGATTTCGAGAAAAATATCTTAGTGAGGAAGTTTGCTTTCCATATGAGGGAACAGAGCCTTACTGAGCGATGACCCTCTTCGTAGCCGAATTTTAATGTTTCTTCTACAAAGTGGGGTGCAGGTACCATCCTTATCAGAGAGATTTTTTTTTCTGTTTATGACTTCTCGAATACGCAAGTCGACAGAAGTAATAAACACTTTAAAGTAAAAATAAAAATGTCAGATTCATATGAATACAGCCACAATGTTCTGACAGTGTTTGGAAAACAGAATAAACATATAATTCTAAATACATACTTTAAGAAATCACTACATTCCCCTTGTCTTCTCCACGATTTGGGATCTAGATTAGTGCATGTTTGCGCCTGCCTGCTATATTTTCTCTCGGCTGTTACATTTCAGATATTCCACCAACAATAAACAATATAAATAGTTTAATTTCACTGCACTTTCATTAAATGGTATCTCCATGTGTGACTTACAATTTAATTCTATAATGAAACAAGTTTGGAAAAAATTATTGAAAACAAACTCTGAACGCGATGTAAAGGAAAGGAAACGTCTCTAAAGTTGTATAAGGGCAAATATAAAAAAACAAAAAACAAATATTTATCCGGAGTTATGACAAATCAATATTAAGAAGTATGCTTTTATTAGACATATTTTTAAAATCATTTCAAACCAATCTAAATAATAAAGGAACATAAATATAAGTGTTTCCTCAGAGAAAACTAATTGTAATTATTCTAGGAAGATTACAAAGCCTCGAGATTCCCAAATTGTTTTCCAAGCGTATCTTAGATGTGGCACAAGGCCGAAAGTAATGGCACACAGTAAGGATAGAATTTAATATTCAGTCGTAATTGTGCTAACAAGAGAAGCTTGCTAACCATTACACAATTTCAAGGTACCCAAATGATTTTCCAAGCGTACCTTAAATGTGGAACAAGACCAACAGTATGTGGCATCCTGGGAGGATATTACTTACTACTCAGCCGTAATTGTTCTAACAAGACAAGCTCGCTAACCATTACACAATTTCAAGGTACCCAAATGATTTTCCAAGTGTAGATTAGATGTGGAGCAAGGCCAATATATGTGGCAACCTGTGAGGATAGAACTCACTACTTAGTTCTAATTTTTCTAACAATAAAAGCTTGCTATTTCACCGCCTCGAAGGTGGTTAAATGATTTTCTAAGTGTAGCTTAGATGTGGCATAATATCGAAGTACCCTGTGAGGCCCGAACTCACTATCCAGTCAACATGCCTGCTGACCATTACACCACGCCGATATGCCCACATTGATGTCAAGTATATGAATAAATCTTTTATGAAGAAAACTGAACTTATACCAATATTTAAACATTTATTCTTTAAATGAAATATAAAAGGAAATAAAATGGAACAGAAATAAATCTTCTTTCGCAAGCAATGGAAAATAATACTGAACAAAAATATTATTTTATCTTTTTTTATTTTCTTTCTTTCCACCGGTGAAATATTTCTACTTTCCCGGAAAACATTTAAGGGTTGATTGCATTTAATTTCACTTGGAATCTTAATTGAATTACTTAAAATTAACGATACGAAAACTATTTAACTTCAGTAATTTAAGATTATTTCATTATGTGTAATTAACACGCGGAAATACTGATTCCACAAACTTAAAACAAATATATTAAAAAAAAATTCAACGAATTTTATTAGTCAGCAATAAAACATATGTACATGCAAACAAAAACATTGACACAAAAAAAATATTAATAGAAATTCGAGACTGTTATATAGGAATAAAGTGTCGCTTTCGACATTTGGGTTTGAACACGAAACGCCACAGAGCAAGCACAGTCGACCTCATCTTGCAATAATTAGATCATATGACGGATAAAGGAAAATTATATATATATATATATATATATATATATATATATATATATATATATATATATATATATATATATATATATATATATATATATATATATATATATATATATATATGGGAATTAGCAGCATCTGACCGTGTAATGTTGGGAGACGTTACTATTATTGTATCAGTGTTTTACAAAGTCTTTCCTACAACCGGCATTGCAAAAAAAAAAATAAAAAAACTGAATAAATTGGAAATAGGTATTAAATCTGTCTCCACAAACTTAAAACAAATATATTAAATAATATTTAAAAAAAATCCAAAGAATTTTATCAGTCAGCAATATATATATATACATGCAAACAAAAACATTGATACAAAAAAAGTACTTATAGAAATCCATGACTGTTATATAGGACATTTCCGACATTTGGGGTTGAACACGGATCGCCAGAGAGCCAGCACAGTCGACCTCATCTTGCAATAATTAGATCACATGACGGATAAAGGAAAATTATATACAAATATATATTATATACTTTGGAAGACGTTACTATTATTGTATATGTGATTTACAAAGTCTCTCCTCCAATCGGCATTGAAAAAAAAACTCAATGAATTAGAAATAGGCATTAAATCTTACAGAATAATAAGATATAGCACAATTAGGAAAATCATTATAAATGTAACATATTTATTTAACTTGAAGAGTTATTTTCAGTTTTTAAATTACATGTTGTATTTTGTATGTATTACTTGAATATCTTATGCCGTATGTGTTAATGCATGCATCTTTGAAATTCTATATTTAATTTGTTTTCATTGGTTGTGCAGACGTCACGTATATATCTTATGAATTTTCTGCTTGTGTATGTATCGATTTTAAAATTGTTTTTATCACTTGAGTAGACGTCATATGTCTCTTATGGCGATTGTTTTTAATGTATGTATCATTTTTTAAATTTCATATTTGTTTTGTTTACATTGGTTGCGCAGATATCATGTGTCTGCTTTCTGACATATATGTTTATGTATATCATCATCAACGTCAACATCTTCATCAGTTGCTTAACTGCTTCAAATATCGGGGTGAGGAGTAAAGGACAGATTAAAAAAGAAACAACAAACACCCTCCTGCAGGATATGTTGGCGGTGGCACTCAAGAGTTCCGGCATTTTCTTGCCTGGCCACATTCTGATGTTCTCTGACCAGGTTATGAGCTGTCGTTTCCGCTTTCGTCCGCCTTTAACCGTGCCTTGCATGGTAGTCTTGCATAGGTTGTTATACCGTGTAACCGTGGCCCAACAATGTCATCTTCCGACTCTTAGTAGTCACGAGGAGATATTCCTGTCTACCCACGAGACTTTTTACCTTGCTACGTACATAAGTCATTGCTTTCGTAATCCCAGTAGGAAATGCCGATGGGCTTTCTTAGGCCTTTGTTCATAAACGCCTGGGTCCTTTTTTTCTGCCTCAACCAGGAGTGTCCAAGTCTCACTCCCGTAGAGGAGGATGGATACGACCAGCGATTTCAAGGTCTTGAACTTAGTATGGAAAATGACGTTACTCTTCCATATTCTTTCCAGTTTGTCCATCGCTTCTGTTGCGGATTTCTACGTCGCAGGTATCATATTTTGGCAGGGATTGCTCACAGAACACCCCTTCCAGTGGTTTGCCGTCCATGATACCCCTAACACTGGTGTTGCTTGTGCTATTAATCGTAACTTTGGATTTCTCTGGGTTGGTTTCTATTCCATATGCGGCGGTTCTTTCAACAAGTCTGTTAGCCAGGTTTTGCTGCTCACTCTGTTACTGCCTGCTATAAGGTCAATATCGTCTGCGAAACGTGTTACGAATGCAGATAGCCCAAACACGCATACACGCATATATTAAGGTTAATCTCCGCTTGACAAGAGAAGAGGTCACGTGGGAGTTTCGAGACATTTTGGGGAAGCAGGTCAAGAGGTTGGCTGACCCAGTTACCCGTAGCAACAGACGTCTAAACAAAATCTAGACAGGGGACCGACGTAAGGTCGTGAAGCAGCAGGAACTGGAATTCACGCCAAAATGCAGGACACGTGGGAATTAGAAAATTACTTGCAAGACAGTTGCTGTCTTGTCTTTGAAGGAGCAAGACTCAAAATCGAAGCGCTGATAACTTATGAACGGAAAGATGAGACACATTTTGGCAATGATGGAACTTGTCCGATTCATCATGAGCAACAGCGGATAAAAAATATAAGCATATATATTTCTGTTCGTCAACTCCAGATTGAAGAAGTTAAATCGAGTTATTTATCACAGAAGACGAAAGGAAATTTGCACGCTGAGAATACAGCCTGTGTTTGAAGAAAGAAAACAGAAATCAAGAGAGAAGAAAGTATATATCTCTGTTGCAGCCGGGTCGTGTTTGAAATTGAATTTGTGTAAAGAAAAGAAAGAAAGAAAAGAGGAAACGTGAGAGAGAAAAGAAAGGACAATGAGTAAGAGAGAGAACTGAATATAAAGATAAGTAACTATATATTTTGGACCCGTGTTAGAAACATACACATGGATCCATAAATTTTATGTTCTCACAAACACCTTTCCACATGTCAAAATAGTAATATATAACTCCTATCCCATCTCTTTTTATTGGTTATGCGTTGATGTCTGCATTCGTAGTTATTCATACTTATTTTTTTATCCGTTCGGGTTCAATCGAATCCACTTGGATTTGGGCATATTTTGGTATCCCAACATAAGTCTTCAGGTTCTGGTCGTTGGATGCTTTACTCATGCTTATATTTTTCTTTTATTATAATATCTTGTGTATACGTGTATATTAAAATTCTTATACCAAAATTTATTACGCCTTATCGTTCATCCTTGAATTGTGGATCAGTACTTGTGTTGAAACCGAAGCGAACCTGGGAAAAGATTACTGTTTCATTATCCCAATCGAACAGTGTTCTTTAAAATATTTTTATTTACTAATTGTCCATTTGTCATGGTCTGGGAGAGATAGCCCGTATCTCTCCATTGACGTGATAATGTATATATCTCCTGGTCGGCGTCTGATTGCATTACAAATTATTCGTCGAGTAGGGCATATGACAAACGCGAGTTGAAGACAGGTCTACTACCGCTAGAGATAAAAGTGTTGTTGTCGTGGATTGTTTCCGCCATAATTATCTCTAGAAACAGGTTGGAGAGAGTAGACATCCTTTTCTATCGCCGATAGACGCCTGGAAGAAATGTTCCACGAATGCCAGCCGCCAAAGTAAACGGACATGTTTTCCGTCTCTCCTTAGAAAAAAAAGGCACATTCTTTTTTATTGATTGGTCTGAGAAAGCGCTTGTATACAGTTGACTGTCTAGATATTTCTGAACCGGTTTGGCGCCATTCATGGCATCCATATGTGAGGAAAGACCTGACGAGGCTATAAGAACATAGCTTGAGTTCTTAGATTAATGTTTTGGTTTTGTAATTGTTTTTGTTTGATTTCGCCGACTGCACGGTATAGTCGGGTCAGTTGGGCATCGTCTGTGAGAAAAATAGGCCATGAGCAATTCACTCCGCCAGAATTTAGAAACAGCATGCTTGTTATTCACGCCGGAAGCTCCAATACGAACATTGCAGAGTCTTTGGGCGTCAACCTGAGGACAGTGCAGAGCATTCAGAAAGAGTTGGATGAGTCTAATGGCGATTACGAAGGTACGGCAGCTCGGAAATATTTCTCTGATCGTTCTGATGAGAAAAGAATTCCTGAATTTGTTGGTGAGAATCTCAGACTCAACACGGAGGCCTACATTAACTCCTTGGGGGGATAGTGCTGCCTTGCGTCAAGAGGGTAGCTGCTGGATGACCATATGTCAGGCAACAGGACATTGAACCAGGAGAGCCTAGTCATAGCTGTCAAGCAGGAGAGCCCAGTCATAGCTGTCAAACAATTTATGCGACCACACCTGGCCATATAACTCCCCAGACATGCAACCCCCTTGATTATTTTGTGCGGGGTGCAGTTGACCGAGAGACCAACAAAACTCCTTGTAACACCAAAGATGAAGGATTATTGCAACATTCACCAACTAAAACAAGGAGAGCGTCCAGCTTAGATGCAGGACAATTCTAAGTCGTCCGGAGGCCTTGGTTTAAACTAATGGTGATTTTATTAAATAAATTTACTCTTTAGCTTTCAAGTTACTTTTGTCCCATTTTTGTAAATATATTAGGTTGGTGCAAAAATAATGTCGTTTTCTCACATATGTTACTTTCATATATGATTTCTGAATTAATTCATTGATATATATAGCCATGTTATATATCATTTTGAAGCTCGTTTTTCGCTCTATCGAATCGCGTTATTCGTTACCGTTCTCAATCTCTTCATTCATTTTTTTGCAGGCTTTTCGACAACATGGACAAAATTCAAATCGGCACGATTTTCTTGTTCCAGTTCAAACTCGACCGAAAAGCTGCTGAAACAGCTCGTGATATCAATGATGCGTTTGGCCCAGGAACCACTAACGAACGTGTGGCACAACGGTGGTTCAAGAAATTTCGCAATGGTGACGAGAGCCTCGAAGATGAAGACGGTCGCGGCCGGCCGACTGCGGTTGATAACGTACATTTGAAAGCCTTAATTGAAGCCGATCCTCGCAAAACCACGCGAGAAGTTCCTGTTGAACTCGAGGTCGACCACTCAACAGTCGTTCGCCATTTAAAGCAAATAGGGAAGTCAAAAAAGTTGGATAAATGGGTGAACGATAATCAAAAAAAATCGTCAAAAAACGACATTATTTTTGCACCAACCTAATATCTACTAAAATGCCATGTCTCTATTATCTTCATTTTGGCGTCATTTAGACGACAATTTATCCATCGCTACTGTACAGGATGCGATGGATAAATTGTCGTCTAAATGACGCCAAAATGAAGATAATAGAGACATGGCATTTTAGTAGATATTAGGTTGGTGCAAAAATAATGTCGTTTTTTGACGATTTTTTTTGATTATCGTTCACCCATTTATCCAACTTTTTTGACTTCCCGTTTAAAATTGCAAACAGTTATAAAATAAAATACATGTCTTTGTACAAACGGCGTGTAGCAATATGAGTCAGCTGAGCTCCTGTTAAACTGAAAACAGCGGGACCTGCCGCAAAAAAGGATACAGAACATTTACTTTCGACAGATGCTTATCAGTAATTGAAATCAACTTCAAAGTACAGAGCAAGAGGCTCAGACAGAGAGAAAGTCACGGAAGGAAGATAAATTACTTTTTTAGACGAAGATGACAAGACAAAGAAAATTATTATCTATAAAACTGATCTTTCGCCGAAAAGGCATACAGAGGGATGGAGCGGGCCTCGCAGAACGGACAGGGAAAACGGTCACTAGACTGTGCGCTTACCCATCGCATACGACTCAACTCTACTTCGCTCACTTATAGCAGTAGGTTACAACCCAAGAATAAAATCTGTTGTACTGCTAAAACTTGTTTATAACTCGTTGGTAAACGATCTGGCCGAAGGGTAATTTTTAAACAACAACCGTTTGACTAGACAAAATTACACCCTGTCAACAAACCTGGTGTCTGGTCTGAGCTGCAACGCAAGAATCGCTTGCATTGATAAAAAAAAAAGTTGTACAAGCAATCAACGGGCCAAAGCGAATGAAACTCAAGCAACATGGAATGGAACTAAAATGGAATGCAACTTGAACGTATGTTACATAATGGGGTCGTATTCCTCTTTGAACTTGAAATAATGATAAACACTGTATCTTTTCTTTTGTTAAATCGGGATTTTCTCAAAGTGTTATTATTATCCTATTTTAGCCATTATAATATAAGGATGTTCAGGATGACGACTAGACAACAAGCAATATTCAAAACAAAGACAAAAAAAAATGGTTGAATCATTTCAAAACAATCAACGGAGCGAGGATATAGGAATACGTGTTTTGGATCCCTAAAACCTTCGATAAGGTCTTCAACTAGAAGGAAAACTCTGATATTACACTTTCGTCTTAACAGCATCTAATCATGTTGACTGGTTATTTTTCTACATGCTGTTTTTTTTTGTCAGAATGTGGGACTACTGACTGAGTATAACGTCTTTCTTCACTTCAAAAACTTCATGCACAAGCATTGCTTTATATTATATGATCTTTTTGGATGTTAAGTCCTAAATGAGTCTTCTTATGTTACTGATTGATCTGTATTTACATCTTTTCATATCTATCTCTAAATATCTACATTAATTTGCCTATCTGTCTGTCTATCTATATTAGTCTACATCTTGGTCTATCTATATATGTTTATCTTGGTCTGTCAGTCTATCTATCTTGGTCTGTCAGTTTGTCTATCTTTTATTAGTCTATCTGTCTATTTATCCATCTATCTTGGACTGTCTATAGATCTTTGCCGTCTATCAATCTTGGTCTGTCTGTCTATCTATCTATCTTAGTCTGTCTATCGATCTTGTTCTGTCTGTTATTCTATTTTGGTCTGTCTGTCTGTCTGTCTGTCTGTCTAAGTCTGTCTATCTATTTTTGTCTGTCTATCTCTGTCAATCTGTCTTGGTCTGTCTGTCTATCTATCTTGGTCTATATGTTTTGGTCTATCTAGCTACCTGTCTTGGTCTGTCTCTCTTCGTCTAACAATCAATCTGGGTCTATCTATCTATCTGTCTTTATCTATCTATCTATCTATCTATCTATCTAGTTGGTGCAAAAATAATATCGTTTTTTGACGTATTTTTTAACGTCAAAAAACGATATTATTTTTGCACCAACCTAATATCTATCTATCCCAGTTTATTAATTATCAAATGTTTCTGTTCGTTTTCATCTCTCTTTCTAAGTATTTACTATTTGTTCGCTTCCACCTTCCCTGTATTTCTCTTTTTCGACTCCTATTCCTCGCTTAAGATTAGGGGCACGTACCTCCCCTAAGAGCCTGTGACAATAACTATTACGCATCCGCATTTACGCGACAACCATTCAAGAACAAGACTGATTTCATTACATTTGCAAATGCTTCTTCTGATCAGCCTTCTCTGACTGCATGACGTCTCACCTGTTCAATCACCCTTGCTTTAAAATTCATATATATATATATATATATATATATATATATATATATGTGTGTGTGTGTGTGTGTGTGTGTATGTGTGTGTGTCTGTGTGTGTAAATTCGCTCACTGATAAAGTTTATAAACACAAATGTAACGATTTTATTTTGCAATAGGTATCAATAAAGAGAACTGAAATGTGGTTAGTTATACAGAATCGTTAAATTTAAGAATTTATGGAGAATGCTAATCATTTCCGCCAAAGCAAGGCAATAAATCCACTAAGATGCAAGCATTTACTGAATGTTAGAGAACATGAGGAAAAAAACAAGATTTAGTGACAGAACAATAAAAGAACATAAATTAAGAAGACAGAAGATAACAATTGATTTTTGAAAATCAAAGTAGACTGGGAAGCAAAAAGTCAGAAGAAAGTTCCACAGATGAGAAGTGTAATAAAAAAAAGGGTTAGGATATCTGGCAATTTCAAATGTAAGATAATGAAACCTTGCCACCAATCTAGTATTAAGCTTAAATTCATAAAAAATCTAAGTACCATAGAGGAAAGTTTATCAGAACAATTAAAATGAAAATATTTTAAATTAACTTTAACTGTAAATTAAAATGTTTCTTTTCTTGTAGCTCTTGTCCTTATTCATTGAAATATTTGTGTCTCAGTCTGTTCAAGATCTTAGGGTTTTTAAATCTACATTGAAACTTATGAACAATTTATGGAAGTAAGTTATTTTCTTTGGTTAAATGTTGAATTTGAAATTGCTTACTTTTCATTGATATTCCTGCATTTGAATTTTTTCTTCTTCTTTCAGACGACAGCTTTATGTGGCACTGCATTATTCCTCGCGTTGATTAGTTACTGAACCCTTTATGAAGCATCCCTATTTTGTCTGGCTTGTGCTGTTGCTAGGTGCCGTTTCCATAGCAGTGGCATTCTCATAAATCCACAAGACATTGCACCGAAACATACAGGATCAGTATGTTTGTTTGAATCCTTCTTTTATTTTCCGAAGAAAATCTTCGACAAACAAAAGTTTGCTGAATTCTCTTTTATAATTTTCTTTTTATTTACATTATTATAGTTCGAGAAATTTATTCATTTATTTTATATTAAAAAAAAAATGAAGGTTTTTCATTTAATCAATTTTTTAATGAATATGAATAATAATTAACTTATTAAAACATTCACGCATAAGCGCAAACATCAGGCTGATCACTTAATTACAGTATATTGAATTTCCATTCTGTTCATAACCTTGATGCCTCCTGTATTTCAACGAATTTGTCTGTATTTCTGAGCAGAGGGATTGTATTTACATTCATCGAACTGTTGATCTCATCATTATTTTAATTTTCACGATATGTTGGATTTTGTACGCTATGGCCCTTTTCAGATGATATAAATTTCAATTTTGAACTGAGTGCTTTATTTAGCCCACTGGCGTATATTGATATAGATCGACGCGTCAAGCGTTTCGAGTTCTCATTTTTAGTTCATTCCTCTTGGTAACTCAACTCTCTAGGCTCTGTCTAGGTATTCAACGTACAACTCTTTGGGTCAAGACTCTTTTAGGGTCCCTCAACAAAAACTTTTATCCACTGGGCCATGCGAAATTGAAACTAATATCACATGAAAAAAGGCCGGAGCGTACAACGGCCGAAACGTTACGAATATGACAATAAAAATGAGACCAAGAGTGCGATCGATGTAAAAAAATACTTAATCGCAGAAATATAGAAGAATATATATGACAAGGAGAAGCCTAATTTCCTAATATCACCTGAAGACGGCCAGAGCGGACAACGGCCTAAACGTTATAAATATGGCAATAGATGATGAGAACAACTGTGTGATCGGTGTAAATACAATAGCTAATCACAGAAATATATATATATATATATATATGAGAAGTAGATGCCTAATCTCCTAATATCACCTGAAGACGGCCGGAGCGTACAACGGCGGAAATGTTATGAATATGGCAATAAAGATGAGAACAACGGAGTGATCGATGTAAATACAATAGCTAATCGCAGAAATAGATATATATATATATATGAGAAGGAGATGCCTAATCTCCTAATATCACCTGAAGACGGCCGGAGCGTACAACGGCGGAAACGTTATGAATATGGCAATAAAGATGAGAACAACGGTGCGATCAATGTAAATACAATACCTAATCGCAGAAATAACATATATATATATATATATGAGAAGGAGATGCTTAATCTCCTAATATCACCTGAAGATGTCCGGAGGGTACAACGGCCTAAACGTTATGAATATGGCAATAAAGATAAGAACAAGTGTGAGATCGATATAAATACATTAGCTAATCGCAGAAATAAAGAGAAATATATATGAGAAGGCAATGCCTAATCTCCTAATATCACCTGAAGACGGCCGTATCGTACAACGGCCGAAACGTTATGAATATGGCGATAAAGATGAGAACAACAGTGCGATCGATGTAAATACAATACCTAATCGCAGAAATAAAGAGAAATATATATGACGAGATGCTTAATCTCCTAATATCACCTGAAGAAGTCCGGAGCGTACAACGGCCTAAACGTTATGAATATGGCGATAAAGATGAGAACAACTGTGCGATCGATGTAAACACAATACCTAATCGCAGAAATAAATAGAAGTATACATGAAAAGGAGATGCCTAATCTCCTAATATCCCCTGAAGACGGCCTGAGTGAACATGGGCCTAAACGTTATGAATATGGCGATCAAGATGAGAACAAATGTGCGATCGATGTAAATACAATACCTAATCGCAGAAATAAAGAGAAATATATATGACGAGATGCTTAATCTCCTAATATCACCTGAAGAAGTCCGGAGCGTACAACGGCCTAAACGTTATGAATATGGCGATAAAGATGAGAACAACTGTGCGATCGATGTAAACACAATACCTAATCGCAGAAATAAATAGAAGTATACATGAAAAGGAGATGCCTAATCTCCTAATATCCCCTGAAGACGGCCTGAGTGAACATGGGCCTAAACGTTATGAATATGGCGATCAAGATGAGAACAAATGTGCGATCGATGTAAATACAATAACTAATCGCAGAAATAAAGAGAAATATATATGAGAAGGAGATGCTTAATCCCCTAATATCACTTGAAGACTGCCGGACCGTACAATGGCCTAAACGTTATGAATATGGCAATAAAGATGAGAACATATGTGCGATCGATGTAAATACGATACATAATCGCAGAAATAAAGAGAAATATATATGAGAAGGAGATGATTAATCTCCTAATATCACCTGAAGACGGCCGGAGCGTACAATGGCCGAAACGTTATGAATATGGCTATAAAGATGAGAACAACAGTGCGATCGATGTAAATACAAAACCTAATCGCAGAAATAAAGAGAAATATATATGAGAAGGAGATGCTTAATCTCCTAATACCACTTGAAGACTGCCGGAGCGTACAATGGCCGAAACGTTATGAATATGGCTATAAAGATGAGAACAACTGTGCGATCGATGTAAATACAATACCTAATCGGAGAAATAAAGAGAAATATATATGAGAAGGAGAAGCCTAATATCCTAATACCAGATGTAGACGCCCGGAGCGTACAACGGCCGAAACTTTATGAATATGGCAATAAAGATGAGAACAACAGTGCGATCGATGTAAATACAATACCTAATCGGAGAAATAAATAGAAGTATACATGAAAAGGAGATGCCTAATCACCTAATATCCCCTGAAGAAGGCCTGAGTGAACAACGGCTTAAACGTTATGAATATGGCAATAAAGATGGGAACAACTGTGCGATCGATGTAAATACAATACCTAATCGCAGAAATAAAGATAAATATATATGAGAAGGAGATGCCTAATCTCCTAATATCACTTGAAGACTGCCGGACCGTACAATGGCCGAAACGTTATGAATATGGCTATAAAGATGAGAACAACACTGCGATCGATGTAAATACAAAACCTAATCGGAGAAATAAAGAAAAAATATATGAGAAGGAGATGCTTAATCTCCTAATACCACTTGAAGACTGCCGGAGCGTACAATGGCCGAAACGTTATGAATATGGCTATAAAGATGAGAACAACTGTGCGATCGATGTAAATACGATACATAATCGCAGAAATAAAGAGAAATATATATGAGAAGGAGATGATTAATCTCCTAATATCAGCTGAAGACGGCCGGAGCGTACCACGGCCGAAACGTCATGAATATGACGGTAAAGATGAGAACAACAGTGCGATCGAGGTAAATACAATACCTAATGGCAGAAATAAAGAGAAATACTATGAGAAAGAGATGCCTAATCTTTCAATATCACGTGAAGACGGCCGGACCGTACAATGGCCGAAACGTTATGAATATGGCAATATAGATGTGAATAACTGTGCAATCTATGTAAATACAATACCTAATTGCAGAAATAAAGAGAAATATATATGAGAAGGAGATACCTAATCTCCTAATATCACTTGAAGACTGCCTGCGCGTACAATGGTTGAAACATTATGAATATGGCAATAAAGTTGAGAACAAAAGTGCGATCGATGTAAATACAATACCTAATCGCAGAAATAAAGAGAAATATATATGAGAATGAGATACCTAATCTCTTAATCTCACTTGAAGACGGGCGGAGCGTACAATGGCCGAAACGTTATGAATATGGCAATAAAGATGAGAACAACTGTGCGATCGATGTAAATACAATACCTAATCGCAGAAATAAAGAGAAATATACATGACAAGGAGATGACTGATCTCCTAATATAGCCTGAAGACTGTCGGAGCGTACAATGGCCGAAACGTTATGAATATGATTATAAAGATGAGAACAACTGTGCGATCGATGTAAATACAATAAGTAATCGCAGAAATAAAGAGAAATATATATGAGAATGAGATGCCTAATCTCCTAATATCACCTGAAGACGGCCGGAGCGTACAATGGGCGAAACGTTATGAATATGGCAATAAAGATGAGAACAACAGTGCGATCGATGTAAATACAATACCTAATCGCAGAAATAAAGAGAAATATATATGAGAAATAGATACCTAATCTCCTAATATCACTTGAAGACGGCCGGAGCGTACAATGGCCGAAACGTTATGAATATGGAAATAAAGATGAGAATATCTTTTCGATCGATGTAAATACAATATCTAATCGCAGAAATAAAGAGAACCATATATGAGAAGCAGATGCCTTACTTCCTAATATCACCTGAAGACGGCCGGAGAGTACAACGGCCGAAACGTTATGAATATGGCAATAAAGATGAGAATATCTGTGCGATCGATGTAAATACAATACCTAAACGCAGAAATAAAGAGAAATATATATGAGAAGGAGATGCCTAATATCCTAATATCACCTGAAGACGGCCGGAGAGTACAACGGCCGAAACGTTATGAATATGGAAATAAAGATGTGAATATCAGTGCGATCGATGTAAATACAATAACTAATCGCAGAGATAAAGAGAAATATAATGAGAAGGAGATGCCTAATCTCCTAATATCCCCTGAAGAAGGCCTGAGTGAACAACGGCTTAAACGTTATGAATATGGCAATAAAGATGGGAACAACTGTGCGATCGATGTAAATACAATACCTAATCGCAGAAATAAAGATAAATATATATGAGAAGGAGATGCCTAATCTCCTAATATCACTTGAAGACTGCCGGACCGTACAATGGCCGAAACGTTATCAATATGGCTATAAAGATGAGAACAACACTGCGATCGATGTAAATACAAAACCTAATCGCAGAAATAAAGAGAAATATATATGAGAAGGATATGCTTAATCTCCTAATACCACTTGAAGACTGCCGGAGCGTACAATGGCCGAAACGTTATGAATATGGCTATAAAGATGAGAACAACTGTGCGATCGATGTAAATACGATACATAATCGCAGAAATAAAGAGAAATATATATGAGAAGGAGATGATTAATCTCCTAATATCACCTGAAGAAGGCCGGAGCGTACCACGGCCGAAACGTCATGAATATGACGATAAAGATGAGAACAACAGTGCGATCGAGGTAAATACAATACCTAATCGCAGAAATAAAGAGAAATATATATGAGAAGGAGATGCTTAATCCCCTAATATCACTTAAAGAATGCCGGACCGTACAATGGCCGAAACGTTATGAATATGGTGATAAAGATGAGAACAACTGTGCGATAGATGTAAATACAATACCTAGTCGCAGAAATAAAGAGAAATATATATGAGAAGGAGAAGCCAAATCTCCTAATAAAACTTGAAGAGGGCCGGGGCGTGCAATGGCCGAAAAGTTATGAATATGGCGATAAAGATGAGAACAACTGTGCGATCGATTAAAATACAATAACTAATCGCAGAAATAAAGAAAAATATATATGAGAAGGAGATGACTAATCTCCTAATATCACCTGAAGACGGCCGGAGCGTACAATGGCCGAAACGTTATGAATATGGCAATATAGATGTGAATAACTGTGCAATCTATGTAAATACAATACCTAATTGCAGAAATAAAGAGAAATATATATGAGAAGGAGATACCTAATCTCCTAATATCACTTGAAGACTGCCGGCGCGTACAATGGTTGAAACATTATGAATATGGCAATAAAGTTAAGAACAAAAGTGCGATCGATGTAAATACAATACCTAATCGCAGAAATAAAGAGAAATTTATATGAGGAGATGCTTAATCTCCTAATATCACGTGAAGACGGCCGGAGCGTACGACGGTCGAAACTTTATGAATATGGCAATAAAGATGAGAACAACAGTTTGATCGATGTAAATACAATACCTAATCGCAGAAATAAAGATAAATATATATGAGAAGGAGATGCCTAATCTCCTAATATCACCTGAAGACGGCCGGAGCGTACAACGGCCGAAACTTTATGAATAAGGCAATAAAGTTGAGAACAACAGTGTGATCGATGTAAATGCAATACCTAATCGCAGAAATAAAGAGAAATATATATGAGTAGATGATTAATCTACTAATATCACCTGAAGAAGGCCGGAGCGTACAACAGCTTAAACGTTATGAATATGGCAATAAAGATGAGAACAACTAGGCGATCAATGTAAATACAATACCTAATCGCAGAAATAAAGAGAAATATACATGACAAGGAGATGCCTAATCTCCTAATATCACCTGGAGACGGCCGGAGCGTACAACGTCCTAAACGTTATGAATATGGCAATAAAGATGCGAACAACTGCGTGATCGATGTAAATACAATAGCTAATCGGAGAAATAAAGATAAATATATATGAGAAGGAGATGCCTAATCTCCTAATATCACCTGAAGACGGCCAGAGCGTACAACAGTCGAAACTTTATGAATATGGCAATAAATATGAGAACGACTGTGCGATCGATGTAAATACAATACCTAATCGCAGAAATAAAGATAAATATATATGAGAAGGAGATGCCTAATCCCCTAATATCACGTGTAGACGGCCGGAGCGTACAACGGCCGAAACTTTATGAATATGGCAATAAAGATGAGAACAACAGTGTGATCGATGTAAATAAAATACCTAATCGCAGAAATAAAGAGAAATATATATGAGTAGAAGAAGCCTAATTTTCAATTTCCAGCCTTGATAACAGGCCAGAATCTTTCCCACGTCCTCATGTTTGATGAATTTTCCCAGCTGACAACCCCATTCCAAAGAAATTTGACGAGCCGTTCTCGATGCTATTTCAATTGAAAGTGTTGAGACAACCTACTCTGATTACTTTCATCAGTTCGAAACTTCACAGGGAAGACTCGCCCATTGTAACGTGCCACCTTCATTCCCTTCGTATTCCATTGGTGAGATGTAAGTTCCACTCGAGCAGCTTCTTCCACCAAACCGTTGCTCTGTAGAAGTCGCTACCACATACACGATCACTACAATCTTAACCTGTCCCAGTCAAGGATGAACTTTTATCTTCGCCGCATATCGATATAAACTGTGGCTCTTGAACCTTTTCAGCGGGAACATCATTATAAAAAATATCTATCTATCTATCTATCTATCTATCTATCTAAACATGTTCATATCTATCGACACATGTTCATGTATGTCTATCTCCACATGTGTCTATCTCAACATGTACATATCTATCTATCTACCTATCTATCTATCTCAACATCTTCATCTCTATCTATCTTAACATGTTCATAACTATCGTCACATGTTCATATATATCTATCTATATATGTGCATATCTATCTCAACATGTACATATCTATCTATCTATCTATCTATCTATCTATCTATTTGTCTGTCTGTCTGTCTGTCTATCTATCTCAACATCTTCATATCTATCTGACTGTCTATCTATCTATCTCAACATCTTCATATCTATCTATCTATCTATCTATCTATCTATCTCAACATGATCATATCTGTCAACCTATCTGTAGATGTATCTATAGTGGCCAGACGAAGTACATCCGTTAGCTCCACCAGTTCAAACCTTCACGGCTAAGACTCGCTGAGCTGTAAATTCCACTCGAGAAGCTTCTTCTCACGTTGTGTAGCCGACTATCAAGAGGATGTTTCCCCTATCAATTTTAAATCTGTTCAAGTCTAGGGGTACCCATTATCTTCCCCACGTATTCACATAAACTCTGCCTCTTAATTCTTACTCGTTAGCTTACGGCCACATCACGTTGAAACATCAGTTCCCGTATGACAACCGAGGTTTAGCAACATCATACCTGATCAGTACCTAGGTAGCTGACCGCTTGGGAATACCAAATGCTGTAAGCTTGAATGTGCTTGTGGTGTAATACTTAATGGCTCGGAATTGTCAATCCTAGAGCTGAGTTACAATTCACTTAGGTGCAAATATCCTTGGTTAATGATATCTTCTTCCCCATCTATAGGTTAAATAGTAAGACTTGTATCACTAGAACCATTATTATTTCCCAAAATCTCTTACAATTGAAAACGAATCAATGGATCTTACTTTGTAATCTACTGAGACTGTGGATAAATAGTTTGTCACCAAACTGAGGTTAAAAACTTATGATAGTATAAAAGCATATTTTTCGTAAAAATACCAGCAATGTATTTTTGAAAGATCAAATATTTAATATTTAATGGGTATGACGAAAAACTTCATCCAGCAGTGAGGCCTCTGATCGGGAGGTTTTGAGGAGCGTAGAACCACGTCTTAATTGCTGTCGTTTCAGAGTCTACCTTCACCCGGGGGAGTCTCTGTTAGGCTCTCAGCTATGGGCTAATAGTTAACCCCTAAACTCGGGTCAAAACACATTTGAAAGTATAAAAATAGATTTTTGTAGTATAATTAAGAGCAATACATTTTTGTAAAAATAAAATATTACCACCAATACATTTGACTCTCGACAAAAAACAATCTTTACAATAATACATCAGTGAAACCTGATCTATATTCATACGTATCTATCCTGAAAATCTTGTCAGCATTAAATAACCCATTGAAGTTGATATGACGTAAAACAAAATAAACGAAACCAAACTAAACCAAAGAATACACATTCTATTCATACGAATCTATCCTAAAAATATTGTAGTCATTAAATAACCTATTGAGGTTGATATGCCGCAAAACAAAATAAGCGAAACGAAACTAAACCAAAGGATACATAATTTATTCGTAGGAACCTATGCTAAAAATCTTGTCGGCATTAAATAGCCCATTGAGGTTGATATGCCTTAAACCAAAATAAGCGAAACCAAACTAAACCAAAGGATACATAATCTATTCATATGTACCTATGCTAAAAATCTTGTCGGCATTAAAAAACCCATTGGCGTTGATATGCTGTAAAAGAAAATAAGCGAAACCAAACTAAACCAAAGAATACATATTTTAATCATCCGAACCTATCCTAAAAATCTTGTTGGCATTAAATAACCGCTTGCAGTTTATATGCCGTAAAACACCCCAAAATAAAAATCAAATCTACCTCGGGTTGCTCTTAGGCTTTTTACAGACTGAACGGCGCAATAAGAAGACCATGTTACAGCATCTTAATTATTTTTTTTTCCTTATTTTTAATTATATTTATTAGTGTTTAAAATTTACCTATTTATTTCTAGAGTGCATAATATCAGGATGTGCGTGTGAGTAGAGAGTGTGGTTAATCAACTTAGAGAAATGCATTTGAATGTGTTCTTAGTTTTGTCATATCTGCTTCTGCGATACGACTGTTAAATGAGTCATTATTTTCTGGAATTCATTATCGCGAGACAGAAATGCAGGCGTTTAATCTTTACGATGTAATCACTTTCATTTCTTCCCTTTTTGTCTCTCGTAGATTACTGTTTAGGATCCTGTCACCTGTAATTATCTGCGTCTAATTATATCGGCAATAATTGTCCTGCACATCTGTACCTCTCAATACTTGTTTACAGTTTCTTGTTAGCCTAACTCTAATTAAGAAAGTGCAATTAGTCTCAAGTACAATTCGTAAGATCGATAGACAGATGAAAAGGATCGATAGTTTTTCAGTATTCTCGGAAAAATAGATACGGAGCGATATATATATATATATATATATATATATATATATATATATATATATATTTGCGATCATCAGCCAAACGTTTGTCTGATAATCGCAAAAGCGTGAAACACAAGATTACACACTCATATCCATACAACCGAATAGAAATATATATATATATATATATATATATATATATATATATATATATATATATATATATATATATATATATATATATATATAATCTCTGTATATATTATATATGAGCAGTACTTATTGGAAAGTGCTCAATATCAGCGATAGAGCTAACATATTCAGTTTTATGGATATGAGTTTGTTACACGAGGTTTCACGCTTTTGAGATCATCCGACAAGTTTTATGCAATTAATATATATATATATATATATATATATATATATATATATATATATATATATATATATATATATATATATATATAAGACATTTTTGTTTATACATTCTTTTTATAGATACAAATATTTCTGTTTTATAATAAACAGTATTAATAACATTTAACGGCTTGAACGTGCGAGAAATTTTCATAGAAAATATTCGTCCCCCAACAGGAATCGAACATTCGTTTCTTGAATTGGATTATTTAAAATAAAAAAATTTTAACCTTTGGATTCACTAAAGATACTGAAGTAAGTATAATATTTATTTATTTTGCCTGAACTTGCATATTTTATCTTTAATCAAACTTTTTCTGTGTTCAATTCACAAAAGTGTCATTAATAATTACTAAAAATTAATTTAAATTTAATATTTTTCTCTACGCCATTGTTCTTCAACACTGACCATTTTAACTATAAAATAAATGTTTTATGAATAATTTGTTTTTCATCAAACGAACAAACGTATTTTTTATAAAAGTATGTTGAATTTTTCTGTCCTTCCTAAATAAATAGAAGACATTATTAAAAATGTAACGTTTTTCACTGCAAATTGATGAAAAACGACACTTAACAAATTATCACAAAATTAATGTCAAAAATGAATTTCGATAAATTCATTAACTCTTTGGAACTATTTTCAAAATATACCAAAAAAATTGCAAAAAGAGATATTTTTCATTGTTTACGATTTATTACTGACTGAATATAGTAATTGTGGCACAAGGCAGAAAGAAGGGGGCATTGTTCAAGGCTGGTCGACACTATCATATAACTAGCTAATCAGATTCACGACCCATAAATTTCATAACTATTTATCCATTCACCATAAAATATGACTCTTCTTCTTTCACTCCTGCATATACCACAATACAAGTTCGCAACGAATCTGCAATACACCCCATGACATAAAAATTTTAATATGTACAAATGATCGTATACAAATATATATATAGATATTATATATATATATATTCCCTGACGATCCGTTTAGGTGAAACCTAGGTAGGTTTGTCTGGCTCACTAGGTGTATTTAGGTTTGCTCTACGGTTGCATTGAGCTCTTTTCGGGGTTTTTCCTTTGGGCTTCAGACCTGCATCTGTGCGATTTTTTTCGACAGAATTTCATGTTTGTAGTTCTTTCTTTTTTTTAAACCTTTTTTTTCCCTCGAGATTGATTTGATTATTGGCAAATCAAAAATTCGAGGGTTTTTCGAGACTTGTATAGTTATCTATATTTGTATGTATGTATATATATATATATATATATATATATATATATATATATATATATATATATATATATATATATATATATTGTGTGTGTATTTAGGCAGCATCTTTTCATTCATACAGGTTTCATTAAATAATATAGACAAGTGTTTTCTATTTATTTTATGTAATTTTTTTTTCGTAACTTCTGATAAGTTTAATAACATTATCATTGAAAAAAGAAAGAAATTCACAGTAGTGATCCATATTTTTTTAATACAATCTAAGCTTTCGGCTTACTTAAGCCATTAACAAGGATGTCAATTACAACATATTAAACAATATACGTACACGACAGTGATGATAGTCTGTCAATGTTTATATAGAAGATTTCTAAGCAACGATATAAGAGGCTAGAATCGAAAATCGCACCGCATCTCATGACGTCATTGATAGTATTGTAGCCTGCTGGATCATGTAATTTAAATTGTGTGTATTTAGGCAGCATCTTTTCATTCATACACTTTTCATTAAATAATATAGACAAGTGTTGTCTATTTATTTTATGTAAATTTTTTTCGTAACTTCTGATAAGTTTAATAACATTATCGTTGAAAGAAGAAACAAATTCCCAGTAGTGATCCATATTTTTTAATACAATCTAAGCTTTCGGCTTACTTAAGCCATTTACATAAAAATAAATAGACAACACTTGTCTATATTATTTAATGAAACGTGTATGAATATATATATATATATATATATATATATATATATATATATATATATATTATATATATAAATATAATGATGCTGTGAAATGAGGTGAAGAATGAATATAAAAATGAAAATACAATGAATGTTATTAGGGCCCTTCTACCAATCAAAAATAAGTGACAGCTGTATTCTCTCTTCTGATAAAATCAAGCGGCACCGTCGCTAAGGGAGAGGGAACGATAAAATAAATATGCACTATTCTTTCTACTTTTTTTATGTGTGATGTCATTTCAGAACGTAGGCAATCATGTCTCTCAACATCCCTCTATCCCTAGCAGCTCTCAACAAGTTTCTTCCTTCTGCCTCCCTCCACCCAGATCACGTTCTTTCATTCACTTGCGTAATCCCGCCAGGTATGTCACGAGATGTTTTCCCTGTTCTCTCTTTCCCTCTATTCGACCCGTGAGTATCAGATTCTCCAGGCCCTGTTTCCTCATTATGTGTCGCAGAAACTTCAGCTGTTTCTTCCTGATGTTAAATATAAGGCTCCTCCTTGTTTGAAAACTCTGTTAGACCTCATCGTTGCCAAAATAATGAAAAAAAAAACCCGACCCAATCGAGATTAAAAGGGCAGGCCAAAACAAACTGGGGAGGTTGGGAATCTCGACTTGTGTCAAAATCATTTCTTATTTTGGAATTTTTGAGGTTATTTGAAAACAAAAAATAAATTAAAATGCCATTATAAAGAATTTTCTCACAGAAAGTTCATTTAATGGTTTTTTCTTTATGTTATTATTCTTCCTAATAACCAATATCTTTTTTATAAAATGCATTTTTGGGGGAATAATTTGTTTTCTTTATAACAGGCATACTGATACCGTCTTTGTAAGAAAACCAAAAAAAAGGAGAATGTAACTTTTTGCAGTACTAATTTTTCAAAATGACTACACAGAAATTTTCACATATCAAAAATTTTGAATTAAAATTAAATTTAATATTTTTCCATCATATTATTCTTCATAACCAACATTGATTTAAACAAATAAATATTAAACCAGTTATTTAGAAAAATATACTGATTTTCACTAGCATTGTTGTTAAAATGTAAAACGTATTTAACCAGTTCAATATTTTTTTTAAATATACTGTAAAAATATTAAACTGGTTAACATAACTAAAGACTGCGTGTACGCAATCCCATGCAGCCGCTGACAGAAATATAAAGGGGAGACAGGCCGCCCACTTAAGGTAAGGCTTCAAGAACACCAGAAAGCTGTAATACGAGGGGAAGTGGAAAAATCAGGCGTGGCTGACCACATCTGGAGAGAGAAGAGAGATCACCGCCGTCTGTGGTATCAGGTTGAGATCATAGACAAGGAACACCATTGGAAAATTCGTAAACTTAAGGAATCGGCACATATGCTAGACTACAAAAATCTCCTGAGCCGACCAAGCATAGAAATGAATCCAATATGGGAACCAGTAATAAGGAGTGCCAAAGAAAAGCGCTAATAACAAAAAAAGTTGCGATATGAGCTCTGGTAAAAACATATAATGATAACAGCAAAAAATGCAATATGAGCACTAGTAAAATAGATGCTGATATATTAGGTTTATAGTATTCATGCGCAGATATTCTCAAGGACACATGACACAGCTGATAAAGGCGTTGGTTAGATCGAGTGACAGGACCCAAAGAGTGTGAGTTCAATACCTGGTTAAGGCAGTGGAGAACTTTCAGAGGGAAATTAACAGGAGGTAACTGATAACTGACATCCATTAAACATGGCAAGCAGAACTAGAACATTCAACCTCAGTGAGCGAAATAAAGGGTTCAGTTCGACATTCCAACGACTTGAAGAAGGCCGGAGCGTACAACGGCCGAAACGTTGTAATAAATATGGCGACAAAGTTAAGGACAATAGTCCGAATAATGTAAACTGGTTAATTTTGTTTAGATTATCGTATTTTATGGCGGAGGAGTTAATCGATCCGCATCCTCCATAAAATATTATCCAAAATTTTTAATGAGTGAGGTTCAGTTTGCTATGTAACTTCAACATAAATCGGAACCTGACTAGTAAAACAATTTGGAAATCTTTTGGAACCACAAAAATTCTTAAAGACAACGGAAGTAACATCAGATGACAAATTCACACATTCATAAAAACTTTAAATTCTAAATTCTGAATCCTAAACCATCCCAACTATAGAATATATAGTTCATACACATTTTAGAAGTACTATGTAATGTTTACAAAATAATAGTTTAGATAATTTTTTTTTTATTTCAACAGCCAAAATTTTTTCTCAAAATGGTAAAAGAAATACTGTTGAAGTGGTAACTATTAGGTTGGTGCAAAAATAATGACGTAACGACATTATTACGTCATTATTTTCGCACCAACCTAATACGATTAACAAAATAAGATTTGTGTATTTTATCTTCCCCCAAGACCAGAACGAGCGAGAAAGATTGTTAAAGTCAATGCCTAGAGAAAACAGCATTGTTGTTTGTGAAAGGCATTTTTCATCTGGTTGTTGTTACGACCCAGAAATCCGCCATCAATATTTGATCATTTGCCATACCTTACCTATACCAACTCAAAAAAATCCCCTAAATCCTTTAACATTTTCTTTTTTCCAACATACGTTTCAGTCAAACCAACTTCTGCAGTGTGGAATCGTTCCTCTTTGAGAAGTCTCCTGAGAAACGGTTAAATGTAACCGTCTCTTCTACTCCAACAGTTTCTTATCTCGCACTTCACGTCTAAGGAATTCCCTTCCTCTTATCTTCAAATGTTCAAGTGTAATGTCAATCGATATCTTCTGATGCCTTGATCATTTTCCCTATCCTTCTCTATATCCTTTCTTCAAAAACGAATATTTACTCTTGCTCTTACTCTCTGTAACCCCTTGCGTGCTAGTAGCTCTCCTGCCTTACTTGGTGTGAAATGAGTTTTTTTTTTTTTTTTAAATAAAAAAAGAAAGTATATTGCCTCGTTCTTAACCAAATCCAACAGATAATATTTCTGCTTCAGGGCAAAATGTATGAAAATGATGAATTGGCACAGTTTCTAGAAAAAGACAATATTCTCACATTTGAAAATTTGTATATCAGAATATTGATCAAAGGGATTTTGTCTCATCTATAAATCAAAGAATAAGCTGTTCATCCAATCTGCTGATATTTTTCACTGGAACTATTCCAATACTTTTAATTGACATTTTTGAAAAGTTAAAATTGGAATGTTGCCAGGCTGGTATATATAGAACAATTCTTTCGCATTCAAAGATTCTTTTATCAATGTTTCAAAAACGGACACAAATCAATGAAGCAATTACTTATGTTAGTAACTTAATTTTTTATTATCAATTTTTAAGAGAGCATATTATCGTTAAGTCACCACAAAGAATAGGGAGAAAACATGATTTGGATATGGTTATCATGGCATTAGAATATGTCGTTACATTTCAGTCATTATATAACAGACTTCAGGATTATTGGCATTATTCGGACTATTGTCCTCATCTTTGTCTCCATATTTATTACAACGTTTCGGCCGTTGTACGCTCCGGCCTTCTTCAAGTCGTTGGAATGTCGAACTGAACCCTTTATTTCGCTCACTGGGGTAGACTGTTCTAGTTCCACGTGCCATATCTTATGGATGTCAGTTATCAGTTATATCCTGTTAATTTCCTTCTCCAAGTATTGAACTCACAATCTGGATCTAACCAACGCCTTTATCCTACTGTGCCATGTGTCCTTGAGCACAACTGTGTATGAATTTCTAGGTGTTATAAATTTAATGTCTTCAGCAACCATTTTTGACTAGTGTTCATATTGCAATTTTTGCTGTTATAATTCCATGTTTTTACCAGAGTTCATATTGCAATTTTTGTTGTTATTATCGCTTTTCTCTGGCACTCATTATTACAGGTCCCCATATTGTATTCACTGGGGTAGTCTGTTCTACCCCAGTGAGCAAAATAAAGGGTTCAGTTCGACATTCCAACCACCTAAAAAGGCCGGAGCGTACAACGGCTGAAACGTTGTAATAAATATGGTGACAAAGATGAGGACTACAGTCCGAATAATGTAAATAATGTACATAATACCTCATTTCAGTAATATAGGCAGATACTGAAGACTTCAGGATGATTTTAAGTAACCCAGTTTGAGACCATTACCAGCTTTGTTATCAGAAGTTTCAAAATTAGATGACCTTTATTTTCTTATTGGTGATATTTTATTGAAATCTCCGAAAACTAAAGAAAAGAAAAGAAAAGAAACATGTTAATTTTTTAGCTGATAAAGTGTATACCGAGGTTGCTCTACGATATCATAGGGGAAACGTATTTGGTTTGGCTGAAAATTGTGTGGCATTAACATTAAACCGTATTGGAAATCATGGTAAAATGTTTAAATTGTGGATATCTTTTTACTTAAGTTGCAAAATTTCATTTATGGAAATAAGTCAATAA
>OZ010610.1:43572873-43617873 GCA_963932145.1 Acanthosepion lycidas
GTGTGGTTAGCTAAAAAGTGAGTGACATGACGGGTCCTAGTCGTGAATGTCAGAACAGGCGGAACGAAGGAATGTAGTTCCCCCAAACACTTCTCACGGAAGTAGCGACAGATTAATGAAAGGGTCGTCACATTCCGTCTGTGAGAAAGGATTTTGCAGGGTGTAAAATAATTTATTACCCACAAGGACACGGAGTTAATTTTGAGTTTTACAGAGACTGGAAAAGTGGTGACGTGACAGCTCCTGTCATAATATGAGAACAGAATTCAAATTAGGATTAATCTGGCTATTGTAAAGGTAGACAATCGCACGAGGAACGACCGTTTTTTCCCTGAATTTTTTTCAATGCTTCGGATGCACGTGTTCCACTTGAAGTCATCAGTGAGATTAAGGCTGAAGGCACGAAGCCTCCCCCGAGAAAACATCCGTTTATCATGACTGTTCAATGTCTGATCAGCGATGATGGAATGTAACTCGTTTGGTTATCGAGGCATTGAATTTAACCAGCCAGTTTTTTTGTTTTATTTTCTCACTGAGGTGTTAGAGCTAGATCGGGTCCAGAGATCAGCTGCCAATCTCTGGTCATCACGAGTTTTGGAGGCGCACCCATATATCGTCGTATCATCGCCGTAGATTTTCACAATGGTCTGGGTGTTTTCTTAGGTAGTATAAAGAAGGTTGATCCAAGAAATGAACCCTGGGCGACGCCTGCGTTGATTGCTAGAGCTCCAATAACAGCCACTTTCAGGGACCTACCTGTTAGGAAGGGCGTTATAATTAAGAAGTCTCTTCCAGTAATTCCACAGTTCTTTTTTTTTCTCTTTTTTTGCCACACCGTGTCAAAGGCTTCTCAAATATGTAATGCCATAGTCTTTCGAGTGTATTTGCTGTTTAGTGAAAGGGAATCTATGGAGAAACATGATTGCTTACGTCCCGAAGGGACATGGTATTTAAGAAACAGAAATAATTATGTATAGTTCGATACTCGTGAAAATATGTTTATGTAGAGGTAACAGGAAATATATATGTATTGGTGTTTGAAGAGTGTAAGTGTATTTGTATGAAGATGATTCTTTTTGCATAAATATATTTCCTTCTTCTTTTCCTTTTACTTAATTTATCGTATCCAGCGTGAGTCGATTGCCTGCCAACGCAGATAATAAATACAAAATTCTTCTTTCCAGGCGGGTCCGACACTTCCGCATAGAAATGAGTTAATTAATGTCAAATGACAACGTTTTCCCCAAAAGCGTGTAACATGTCGAGATTAAAATGCTGATTTGTTTCCGAAGAAAACACACAGGCATCCATTAAGCAATAGTGTTCGCAAGTTCAATTCCTAGGCGAGTGTCCAACTCATTAAACCTGGAACCAAACAGACCTCTTCCTATAAGTGCCCTTCAAATAGGCGATTTTAGCTCTCCACAAATTACTATCTCATGTGACCCTTAGTATTTTTACCCATTGCTAAGGCTCCCGCTTTTCGTTCCGCCATCAATTCACACAAGCTCGTCAGGTGAGTGACTCGCTGTCTTTCTTTGTCTCCCTGGTCCCTGATATACCGAGTGAGGTTTAAGTCTTCCAAGTCTTCTTTCCAAATTATATATCAAAGGAATTTCAGGTGGAGTAATGGATAGCAGCTCGGATTAAGGAATCGGCGAGTCAAATCGGGTCCATTAAATTTATTTACGTGCTAAAAAAAAAAGGTATGAATTTTCTTCTCTCCACCAAACCCTTGGCTAAATAAATAACAGAACAGACCGGGTTCTATAGCATTGGATTGCAACTGGTCAGAAAGAAATGGCCACCTACTTTGGGAAAAAAATCTGCCTCGTAAGCCATGTATCGAAAGATACATGATCGCCTAAGCGTGTACAACATATGGCACATAACTGACTTATTCCTGATTCTGAATATAAGCGTTTTGCCATTTTTTAAGACTCTCTTGTTGCTTACTCTCTGCGTCCATAGCATTCTCAGAATCCTTGTGTTGAACCATATATCTGCTACCTCTTTTGTTACACATTCGTGAGGAAATTGCCATGCATCCACTGTCAGATAAGCGGATGGATAACACATATCGCGCCAGAACACTTTTCTTTGTTTCTAAGAAAATGTTTTCGTTTCTCAGCAAATTGCTTAGTTTTAGGAAAGATTCTTTCACTTGTTCCATACGTGTTTGGGGGACATTCTCCATACTTTTTTTTTTAAATCATTTCCCCCCAAAGAAGGAAATAGTACCCCTAGAACGCAGGTGGGTGGTTACATGGAGGAAAGATGATAAGAACACTTTAGCCAGAAGAAGTACGGAAAGGATAATAAAGGAACATTTGAACATTTCTTCAAACGGACATTAACTAGATAGAAATATTTCATTCTTTTCTTTTCTGCGTTCTTAAAACGCTTCCCAGATAATTAAATTTCTACACCTGCCTGATTTTTTATATCTCCAATCCGTGGCTCGTATCGTGGACTTCCTTTCTTGCTGTTGACTATATTTTCTGGCTCATTTTTTTCTCCATTTCTTCTACTAGGACTTCCTGCAGTTTTCTTTCTTATTCGGACGTAAGGTGAGTAGATAATTGATTAGCATCGACTGTACAGGTCAATTATTCTGGTGAACTCAACCCTTACTGTAGATAAAAATGTCGCCGACTGTATAGGTCAGTTAATCTGCTGAACCCGATCCTTACTGTAGATAAAAAATATAGCCGACTGAACATCTCCGCTATTCTGGTGAACACGATCCTTACTGTAGATTAAAAACTTCCCCGACTGTAAAACTCGGCTACTCTGGTGAACTCGACCCTTACTGTAGATAAAAATGTCGCCGACTGCAGAGGTCAGTTAATGTGCTGAACTCGATCCTTACCGTAGACAAAAATGTTGCTGACTGTGAATCTCAGCTACTCTGGTGAACTCGATCCTTACTGAGTATGATTTGAACCAGATGTTCACATATTTATTGGTGTAATAAGCTTAGAGGTATCGTTCACATAATTTTTCGTTACTGAAACAAATTCTATTTTTAAAAATTATTTAGCACCTGTAGATACTTTGGAGGACGTAAAAACAAGGTAAGGTGTGCTCGATGCATATAAGTTTTAATAAAATCGTATTGGGACTGGTGCTATAAAAGTCCAACACATATCTTATATTTTATCAGGATATAGCTTTTAAAGTCTTTGTCATAATTCCATGTCTAAGTTTTCTGAAGGAACTCACAATACGCAATAACATTCCAATCCAGCTCTACACACAGCACCTTCTTTGCCTGCAGACAGGCTTTTGGAGTGACTAAAGATACTTCACTTACCCTTCCTCAGGACCGTTTTCTTTGCGCTTGGGTAGAGAATTTCAGACGAAAATGCTGTCTGAAGAGTAGATAGTTACTTATCTCCTGAGTCAGGTTGTGACACAAGGTCATTTTTTAACGTGGGTACCCGAGTGTTTTCACAGTGTCCAAGCTGGTCAGGGCAGGTCTAAGCTAGTCAGAGCTGGTCTAAGCTAGTCAGAGCTGATCATAACCGGTCAGAGCCGGTCCATGCCTATTCTAGGTGTGATACTACCAGCACAGGGACGGGTCCCCGTGCCGGGTAAGTATCTGCGGCCTGAAGTGTAATTGGCCACTGTTAGCTTATTATTATTATTATTATTTATCTTTTTGGGGGATTGTTCGTAGTTCTACACAGATTATTGGTTGAGTCTAACAAGGAAAAAAATATATATATATATATATATATATATATATATATATATATATAAGTGTGGCTGGTCCTGCACGAAACCTTCACCACTATAATCAAATATCATGTGCCGTTGTCGGACTGTCGGTTTCCTGGGAACTGATCTGCTTGACACTCATACGTTGAACTCGACGGGAGAGTCGACTATATATATATATATATATATATATATATATATATATATATATATATATATATATATATATATATATATATATATAGTCGACAACGATCTGCGCAATGTAAACAAACTGGCGCCGTATTTGTTATCAGCATGGTGATTTGATAGTGCCAAATTATTAAAAAAGTTTAAGAATTTAGTGAAAAGATGGGTCGTAAAAGCAGTTTAAGTGATGTTGAAAAAAAAATTATTACCTCAGATCTCTCAAAAAGTACATGTACCCTAGAAATGATAGGGAGGTGTCATCAAGAAAAAAGTTCACCGCCGACCCTACACAAGTACGCAAAAGGGCAGATAAAGGCATGCCGAAGGTTATTTCACGTCGCCTCATGTCACGACTTAAACGAGAGGCCACGAAGGACCATGGACTTACCAGTCAAGAGCTTTTCAGTCGCATTGGGGATCTTACTGTGTCTAAAAGTACTCGGTGTCGGTATCCGAGGGAAATAGCAACAACAGTCAAACCTGTATCGAAGCTTCCGTTGACGAGAAATCACATTCAAAATCGATTGAAATGGGCCGAGGACAATATGAAGATTAAGTTCTCTAAAGTTTTGTCCACAGACGAAACTCGAGCAACACCTGATGGGCCAGAGAGATGGTGCAAAGGCTGGGTAATGAACGGACAGAATCGCCATCAGCGTTTCAGACGCTAACAAGGCAGTGGAGGCATAATGATCTGGGGTGGTATTATTGGAAAAACATTAGTGGGCCCATGGAGAGTACCAGATGGCGTCAAAATGACTGCTGATGCATACATAGAGTTTATGAATGGGCATCTTGAACCGTGGATGAAAAGGCAAAGAGTTACCTTCAGAAGGGCAATTGTTTTTATGCAAGATAATGCTCCCTCACATGCTGCTCACAAGACTAGTGAATATTTGAAACAGTTAGGCTTCGATGGACCTCGAAAAATGAAGTGGCCAGCAAATTCTCCTGATTTGAACCCAATCGAAAACCTTTGGAGCATCATGAAGCGAAGACTGTACGCCAACGAACGACAATTCAGGAGCAACGCTGAGTTGTGGGAAGCAATTCTTGACATATCTCGTGGAATTCCAGCAGATGACATCCTACAATTAACAAATTCTATGGATCGTAGACTTCTTCAAGTAATTTCAAAACTGGGAAAGCACATTCCCTATTAATTTGTTTAAAACTGTGCCTTTGTTTGTATCTGTTATTATTTGTTTGATTATATAATTTATTAGGTTCTTTCGATCATAAACATGCACGTGCAACATTAATAAACGTTTTGTTTGCTCAATTCTGGGAATTTTACTAAACCTTACTAATAATTTGGCACTCTCAAATCACCGTGCTGATAACAAATATGGCGACAGTTTGTTTACATTGCGCAGATCAGTACGAAAAATTCAGTGATTGCGCAGGTCCGTATTGCCAACGTTGTGCGAAAATTGTGTGTGAATTGATTAGACGGTTTTTGAAATATTAGAAAAAAAGTTATTTCGATAATAATTTGGCACGCAGTGTATAGTATCTGAAAAATTGGTGTTTTCTTTATGCTGACTTGATGCGGTATACACTGAATACAGTAAAGGAGTCTAGTGGTCAAAATATATTTAACAAAGAAGGTGTTACCATCATCATCATCATCATCATCATTCCCTTGATTTTTGTCGTTCTGGGTATGACGATAAACTAGATCCGCGTCCTGGGTCAGACGATAAACTACGTCCAGCAGCAAGGCCTCTGATCAGGAGGTTTTGAGGAGAGTGGAACCACCTCTTAAGTTCTGATGTTGCCAGGTTCAACCTGACCTGGAGTGGTAGCACTTTTTAAGATCCCAGCTATGGGCAAATAGTTAACGCCTAAACTGGGTTAAAAATAGGTTTTTATACCAGAAATACTTTGTAAAAAAATATTACCAGCAATAAATTTTTGACGAAAAAAAAACTATTACAAGCAATACATTTTTCAAAAAATATTATCAACAATGTTTTTAAAAAAATAAATATTACTAGCTATACATTTTTGAAAAAAAATATTACTAGCTATACATTTTTAAAAGAAAAATATTACCAGAAATAGATTTTTTACAAAACAAAATATTAGCAGCAATAAAAATTTTGTCGGCATTAAATGACTCATTGAGGTTGATATAACGTAAAACAAACCACACCAAACCAAACCCTTGACTTTTGTAATCGTAGCGTGAATCCGAATGTAGAAGCCATATTGAATTTCCTCTACAACGGTCTATCAACTTTACCGAATAGCAAATCGAACTGTGATAGTAATTTACGTTGGAACTTCAGACAGGTTTTTGTAACTATGTAATCTGTGATACGCAACTTTTATTGGTAATCGAATTAATTATCAATTCATCACTGCCGAATTTCAAGCTTAAAGATACAGCAAATCGATTGTGCGATTTTTATAAAATGATTGTTGAGCGTAAAAACACTCACACCCATATGTTCATGAGGATAGACACAAGTATACACATATATAAAACTACCGTTGCATATTTTAACGAGAACATAAAACTGAATCAATCATACTCCAGATTACATTTTATTAAACTACAGACTTTTCAAAGTGACTTGGTTGCTTTCTGGTTTACTCCACTCTTGAATTCTTCCAATCGTGAAGTTGTACGAGACTATTTATCTTTTCCTTCTCTGGTGGTGCGCTTATATAACTTCCTGCCACCCGTTTGTCCCACCTGTGTACATTATAATCGCAGTTGTGTTGACCGTCTGTTTAGATACTGGAATCCGATACTGACATCCACTGAAGACCCAAGTCTGCACCTGATCGCTAGGATACAATCCTCCAGGTTTACATGCTGGTGCACTTGGCTTCTTTTATGTTCTGGTGTAACACAGAATGCAAAGTCTAATTTGATATGATCAACTTCTTGATTTAATAATCCATACTGACACTGAATTCAATTCAGACTTTTCACAAGTGATGATAATGGCTTCTATGGAAACATTCAGCATTCATTGCCAGAACAGTTAGCGATAATGTCGGTTGAAATTTATAAAATCTTACTCTTAAACTGTTTTTCAGGAAAATGAGTTTCGTAAGTCCACTAACCGTTATCGCTCTTTCTAGTATTGATGGCAGTTTCCTTCCCAAGCTTTTGTTCAACGTAATATGGAAACCCAAATTATTATACCATTATCTTTCTCTTCTAGTTACATGCGCTTTTGTTATTTGGTAAATTTCTTTGTGATTGTGTAGCGCCACTCTATGAGATCTTATGAGGGATAGTCTTCTTTAAAACCTACGGGACTCATTTGCCTCAAACTATTTTTAATCATTGATCTGAGTAACTGGTTGTATGCAGTTGACATTTTGAACATTTCTAAGTGCGGATGATGCTATGTATGACATCCATATGAGAGTCAAGATCTGACGGGCTTATTTAAGAACATGACTCCTAGGCTTTATTTTATTTTTTCGACTTCCTGCGGTTTTAGACAATATTACTCTTAGTGCAGCCGACATTTTGTTCCGTTGCTTTCTGCTATACTAAATTTGAGTGAAAAGAAAAACGAATAAAAGTGAATAAAAAATAAGAAAATATCTGAATTTGCTACCTAAATCAGCCTAGGAAGCCTTCCACACAGCGATGTCAGGTCATCACCAAACTGAAGCTATGGAGACGAGTCTATTCAGTTGTAATCGATTCGGGAGGAGTTTAAATTGATTGATTCTTTTTCTAATACTTATCAACCGTTTGTAAGTTATTTAAAGCTAGATAATATTTTTTTACATTGTAAGAATTTGGGGGGAGAGATAATAATGATTTAGTGATACAAGTTTTGTTAATTAACCCAAAGCTGAGGGAGAAGTGTATTCCTATTCTCTCCTGTGCTGTCTACGCGCAGGTGAATATGACGAACCCAACTGGATTTGGAACTCGGCTCTCCCACTAACAATTCCGAAACATTACCTATAGCACCAACCGCACATCCAAACCTACAGTACCTGGGATTCTCAAGCGATCGCCTATCTAGGTATTAACTAGACTAGACATTGTTTAATTTTGGTGATCGGACGGGAAACGGTATTTTAACGTGATATGGCTGTGAGGATTGTAAAATTACACTGCATCTGTTGTATGTCGACAGTGAAATCTGAAAGTGATTTATCAACAAGAGAACATTCGTACGATCACCGTAATTTGAGAGCCAAGTTCCAATTCTTGTTGGGTCCGTTATATTCATTTACTAGCAAATACCCAAGGGAAAAGTATGAATCTACCTCTTCTCCCTTCATCTATGGGTTAAATAATAATACTTGTATCACTAAACAATTATTATCTAAAACAATCTGAAAATCTGAACAGAAAATTCTTAGAATTAAAAATGTTTCCTGGCTTTGAATAACCTGACTTTGATAGGATGTAGAAAACGAATATTCTCCTCTAAATATGGTTTAATTAGTAAGATATGCATCAGTATCTGTCTATATTTTGAGATGACGTATTACGTACATTATTCGGACTATTGTCCTCATCTTTGTTGCCATATTTATTACAACGTTTCGGCCTTTCACTATCTGTCTATATTTCTGAGATGAGGTATTATGTACACTGTTTACATTATTCGGACTATTGTCCTCATCTTTGTCGACCGAAAAGTTGTAATAAATATGGCAACAAAGATGTGGACAATAGTCCGAATAATGTAAATAGTGTAGACATGTATCACTAACTCATTATATTCCCCCCAACCCAACGCCCCCCAAAAATAATTTTACAATGTAAAATTATTTTCTGGTTTTAAATAACCTGCAAAGGGTTGATAAACCATAGAAAACGAATAAATCAATTAAAAAAATGGCCAACAAAGACCTGATTATGGTTGGAGAGGATAATGTTCGAAACGTCGTGATAAAAACAACAAAGATTAGAACGATCGTCCGTATGTAAATATTGTAAATAATATGAAGAAGTTATTTTGGGTGGATGCCCGAGTATTCTCTTAGTTTGTCTGTTATTCTTCACTTATGATTTAAATGAACTTTAACCTAAAAATAAAATCGATTGATTTATAAATTTAAAAAATATTACAGATTTAAAGTTACTCATCTATACTTAGATTTGTGGAATTTTCCTATGTTTTATTACACGAACGAACGCGCTTTAAAAAAAAAAATTCTTACTCCATGATTCCACTTCGATATGTAAGGACAACGCACTGAGCATGCGCATTACTTCACTTTACAAATAACTTCCTGTTCCATGCTTTACGCATGTGAAGATCGGAAATCCAGCCGGAAAGATGATATATTCATGGTTGATTTTAAGGAAGAAATGAAAAATTGCGTGAAATAAATTTATCTCCTTTGCGCCAAATTTAGAACAGCTGGTTTGAGTTAAAATTAAATGATTTATTGTTTAAATCAACGGGAATTTTAGTTCGGTTTGATCATCAATAAATTGCTGACGATAACCTTGGCCTAGTGTTATCGGGTGCAGTATCTTGTCGTCAGTAGAAAGCGTTCAGTCTCTATTCGGTAACGGAACGGTGGAGCTTACATTTCGGAATAAAAAGGATTAGGGCAGGTTTTATTAAATCGGTAGTAAGACAACGAGATGTTGAAGCAATTGAGCGTCAATTCTGTGCAGATTAAAAAAAAAGTGAACTTTCCCCGTTGTCATCTAATTCAACAAATCATTCGTAGAGTGTAAAACTACTCGTCAATGTTTTTTTATTCGTTAACATAATTCATTCGAAGGCCAATGATAGAAAGATCACGTGACAACTTTAGTGACCTCTAACTTTTGATGGCTTTTTACTATATATATATATATATATATATATATATATATATATATATATATATATATATATATATATATATATATATATATATATATTCATTGTGTAGATTAATTTCTGTAGTTTACTGCTACCAGCAAGCAGAAATATTTCTTCTCCCGATGATGCCCATTTTGGCCGAAATTAGTCGAGGAATCTAAATGAAACAATAATAATAAAAAAAAACAAAGAATATTAATCTACAACCCAGTGTGTCTGAAGATTTTAATCTTTTAATATTTTTTTTAATGTTCAATATATATATATATATATATATATATATATATATATATATATATATATATATATATATATATATATTCATTCTGTAGATTCATTTCTCTAGTTTACTGCTACCAGCAAGCAGAAATATTAGGTTGGTGCAAAAATAATGACGTAATAATGTCTTTTTTGACGTTAAAAAATACGTCAAAAAACGACATTATTACGTCATTATTTTTGCACCAACCTAATATTTCTTCTCCCGATTATGGCCATTTTGGGCGAAACTAGGTCGAGGAATCTAAATGAAATAATAATAATTAAAAAAAACGAAAGAATATTAATCTACAACCCAGTGTGTCTGAAGATTTTAATTTTTTAATATTTTATTTACTGTCCAATATATATATATATATATATATATATATACATTATAATCTTCATTCTAGTTAAGGCCCAAGTGCTACACGTGATAAAGTGTAATAGGGTAAGAAGCAGAGTTTATGGGGATATTTTAGGAAATAACGGTTAACCATTGACTTGAACATGTTTAGATTGTAGTGACCTGGGAAACATCTTGGGTGTTCAGAGACACAAAGAAGCTGGCCGCATAGAACTTAAATCTTGCCGATGGAATACAAAGCGAATGGAGGCCTTCTTTTGTTTGTTTGTGTTTTTTTTTATGCCTTTTGGTTCCTTAGGGAACATAGGGCCGCAACAACACCCTCTTCAACGGACGCGGTTCCGGACGATCCTCTTCAGCACGACAGATGTCGTGCCGGCTGCCTTTACCTCTGCGTCAACACTTCTGCGTCAAGTCTGTTTTGGTCGACCCACTTTTTGCTACCCTTTTGGATTCCAGTCAAGCGCCTGCTTGGAGACACGAGAAGCAGGGCCAGCGGAATGTGTAGCCGATCCGTCCCCACTTCCGTTTCTCGATGTCAATGTATGGGGCATGTGCGATCTATGTCCCGCAGTTGGTCGTTGGAGACGACTTCCAGACACCTGATATTGACGATATTTCTGGGATATCGGTGAGTAAATGTCTGATGTTTGTGGGGTTTTGTCTTGGTTACCCGCCAGGTTTCTGAACCATAAAGTAGGACAGACTTAACGTTGGTTTTGAATGGGACGGGTATACTGCGCGTGACATATTGAGTCTTTGCCGTGAAGGTTAGAACTGGTGAAACTAAGAGTCGAAAACTGTTACGCGTCTTTTTCGGTGATGAATTATTTTCTACCCTAATACCGCTTTCCCAATGACGAAACGTCGCAAGCCTCTCGCTACACCATCGCTATTTTCAGAGAGAGTATTTAGACGAACTATATTCCTTGGTCCCACCTGTTTAGATATTTATCGTTTTGACCCACCCTACCGCGTATACAGGATTATATTTCCCTCATTCCGGTCGTTTTTGGTTGATATTTTTAGCGGCATATCAAACTCTAATGCCGACATCTATATATTTTGAACAATTTCATGGCTTCAAATAAATATATTTTGAACGCCTTATGTAGCTTATCGTCATACCCAGGACGACATTCAATTCGTATTTCATTGATAAGAAGGAAATTGAATTCGGTCGTCATATTCCCAAGAAACACTGCTTTTTGAAACATATTCTCGAATGGAGGCTTCAGACTTCGTGTTAACATTTACCTACTTTTAAGAAGGAAACCTCTATTTTTAAGAAGTTCTTGTTCCCTCTATCGGTTGACCAACAATAAAAGTTATGATGAAAGACAATTTCTGGATCGTTTTGACCCCGATATCCATTTTTGGATCTGCAACCGCTTTGAAATATCAGATTTAGATCGATTACATTGCAGACATGTAAACCTAACCTAAATTGAAAGCAAGAATCTGAGAGAGAGAGAGAGAGAGAGAGCGAGAGAACGAGAGAACGAGAGTTTTAGTGGCTTTAATGCCTTGCTTGGAGTAATTTTGATTGAAAACGAATTAATTTAATAATGTCGAAATTAATTATCATTTTGTTAATCATTTCACGCTGTCGAGTTACCAAGGAGGTAATCTTATTTGAACAACTGTCATGGAAATATTTATAGAAAATTCAGAGGGAAACCGTATCACGGCGTTGGGAAAGTGACTGAAGTCAGGACCAACAACATTACAGAACCTGCTTTGGATTTTGTCAAGAATGTATAATCTGAGCACCAGATTATATATGGCAGCAATATTCAATGCACGGACAAATGGTAGATTTATAAATGGATTCTAACGAGAAAAAGATGGATACTAACGAGAAAAATTGTCTGGCACGACAACCTTCTTTGCAGCAACACTAGCAATTAATTCAATATAATCACTGCACTTCATGTTAGGGGAAAACGTCATCAGTATATCCTGTGAGTGTTATATTATCCAAGCGCACTTTCCTCATCATGCATCTCATAAATATAATTGTCTCTTTCTGATTGTAAATATTAGAACTCCCTCATTACTCACATGCCCTGTCCATGATATAATTCTAGTATTTTTCGATGGTAGCAAATCTCTGTTGGTTTAAATTTCTTCAAGTGGGAGCTGTTTGTTCAACATTCACTGTCACCAGGGCCAGCGCGTACCACCTCCGAACGGCAGTGATCTTTTGACATTTGCTTTCTCATCAACATTTCATTTTTTTTTTTCGACGTAAATTTATTTACGTTACAAATTAAACTAAATGCAACTCACTCCTTTTTGTTGTCCAAATTCGTGATTTTTTTTTTGGATTTTTTTTTGGATTTTTTTTTTGGATTTTTTTTTGGATTTTTTTTTTTGGATTTTTTTTTTTTTTTGCTCCTGCTAAGTCTTGAAAAATTACTATATACAGTGCTGTTCGATAAAAGTGACTCACCTGATTTTTTTTTTTTTTTTTACTAAATGTTCTCTTCTGGGATGAAACGAAAGTTGAGCTAAATTCAAAGGATAAGCGATCTAAATTCCGAAGAATGAAGCTTTGAAAGGTCTTTGAATTTAGCAGTAAGTACTGTCAAGCATCCGTTCAGATGCTTTTCTTTTCATGGAACTGATTTCTTAAAACCTATTGAAAAGACCCTCAGGAGCGAGCAGTACAAGAGAATTTTGTATTGTCTGCTCCCTTCTGCGGAAAGGGTGCAAATCGACCCCATCAAGCTAATTTTAATGAAGGATAATGCTCCCTGTCACAAATCAAAATTGATGAAGGAATACTTTGATGAGAAGCAGGTGAGTGTTATGACAAGGCCGCCCCAGTCTACTGACCTCAACCACATAGAAAAATTATGGAGCATTATAAAGTGCAGGCTCTCGAGAAAGCAGTTGAGCAACAACGATTTGATTGTGAATTTCATATCCGAACGGAATTCAATGCTTGGAGGTGAGATTTGCCAGAACCTAATCAAGTCAATGCCAAAAAGGGTTGAAAAGGTTATTCAAAATAAAGGAGGACCCATAGATTATTAAATATTTTGAACTATATTACCTATTATAAATAAATTATACCTCTATTATTCTTTATTTAAAGCTGTTTGGCTATGTTTCTATTGATTACTACTTGCAGGAAATAAGTCAGTGACTTTTTTTGCACAGACTTTTTCACTAAATCTCATTTATGTCCAAAATTATAATTATCAATAGAATAGCTTAGGGTGACTAAACTGTTTTTATTAGGTGGTCGGGAAGGCGTCTTTATATTAGTAAGTGTAACCTGGATATAAGAGACCCGGATATAAGAGAAACACGGATATAAGAGACTTCCTCTCCGGTCCCGACAACTCTCTTATATCCGGGTTACACTGTATGATTAAAAATTAGTTTGACCCAAAAAGCAATAGGCGAAAATTTTTTTAAGTAAAAAAATCAAGTGAGTCACTTTTATCAAACAGCACTGTATAATTTATTATTTCCATTCATAATGTTGAATGTGTTAAAATTATTTAACTCTTTATCAAGAAAAAATCTCAAGTTGATGTTAAAAATTGCCGCAAAACAGTATTGATTTATATAAGATGGAATTATCTATTATGACAGGTTGGATTTAGATAAATTGTATTTTTATTTTCAATGTTTCTAGTGTTCACTTATATTGCATATGACCCATTATTGTACATAATAAGGTTACAATAAAATTTATATTTTATATTATTACTACATCTCAATTTTCATGATGTAGTAGAATAGGGGATGCCTTATCATATATTACGGGGGAGGGGGTCTGAGACCCTTAGATCGGACCCTTAGATATAGGAGATTACATATTACATAGCAGTTCAACACTCTTTTCTTTGCTTTTAAGGATATTTTGATTCTATTATATAACGTTGCTTGCCTTATTTCATTGTGATGTCCTATTTTGCTTAATTTTTTAAATTAAAATTTTGCTTGTAGTGTCGGTACTCTCCATTCGTCAGACAGATAACCTTTCATCATCACCTTATAGAAGCCGCTTATCAGCGTTCAGAAACAACTTTCCGAAGAGGTAATGAGCGGCAGTGTCATGCTGCCTATGCTGAAAGCCTCTAAGACGGAACCACGACCGGTGCCGTCACAGTATTACGAATGTCGTCTCTTTTCGTTCGCTGGAAAGAGGGGCGTCGTCGTCGCTAGAGGTGGCTGCCGTCGTAAGGTTCTGCGTTGGTAGCGCCAGTCGTCGCCGCGCGTATCCTCTTCTTCGGCTGGTATCGCTTCGCACGCAGCGGCTTCCGCGAACAGGCCACCCGATTTGACATCCGCGACAGGCGGGATTTTACTGTCGCCGTCTTATTTCGACCCTACCTCCGTGGAGCGTGAGACAAGGGATCGCTCGTAGACCACTTGAATTCAGGCTCGAGGTGTCGTACTTTACTAAATTGCGATCTATTGAGACCAAATCCTCGACCGATTCGATTCGTCCTAAGATTGTAATGCAGTTCACTTAATGTCTGTTAATAAAAACACAGTGAATGTGCCTGTCTGCCTGCATCTCTGTCTCTGTCTATGTCTGATCTATAAAAATAATACCCGCTCGGCACGGTGGCTAGGATCAAAGTGTGGTATCTGCGCTTTGTGAGCTGCCGGGCCGGGTGTCTGTCGAACTCTCTGCTTGCAGAGAGGAACCCGGACGAAGCTCCGCCGAAGGGTAGGGTTTCGTTGGGGGAGGTTGACGGAACTGGCCCGCCTCGGCGGGTTTGGATGGTTATTTATTTTTGGCTGGGCCTACGGGCTCAGAGATACCCACATTAAAAAGGCCTTGTGCCACATTCGATCCCCGTGGGTGGATTGATAAATACCATCTCTGTCTATGTGTATGACTCTCTCAGGAGAGCTTTTGAGGTTTTCGGTGATTTAAATAATGAAAATATATTTGACACATGCTATAATTAAAGAATATAAGATCCAAACATTTTCAGGGGATGTCTCTTCCTGTTAGACCTTCCCCTCCAGCGGTCGTCATATTTATCATAACATTAAAATATACTCATTTTGCTAATGTTTAATGTGCCCTTAAATTACAGGCATCCGCTGGGTTGCTTGTAAAATATTAATCGGGACAATCTGGTATTGCGGTAGGCGTGTGTATATTTACCCGCGCGAGGGCGTCGTTACAGAATGTTGCACCAGGTTCAGATTTAAAGTGCGAAACCGTTGAAAAATCGTTCAAGTCCTCTGGTAATGACCACATCACCACCTCCTTCGCTGAAGAAGTACTTCGTGGGTGGTGATACTCTAGTAAGGCTTGAGCTTATATTAATTTCAAACTGCCCTGGCACGGGATGGTATTTAATGGGAAAATTAGTAATTTAAATTAAGAACCTAGAAAATTCTTCTTTGTCAGTTAAACAAAACCGACTTCAGTTTTTACACCAACGTTTACACAATACAATGCTCAAGAGTCTCTCAAGATAGTGGGTTATGTAAGAGGAGTTAAAAGGAATTGGCGATTATTTGTGGATAAGGAGCGATTGACCTTTAACTTGAAGAGGTTACGATTATCATGTTCGGGAAAAACGTACACAAAGGAACGAAACCCGGGAAAAAGCTCTTCTGATGGGAACAACCTTCTCTTATATATATGGAAGAAATGTGGGTGATTCGAATCCGTGGATGTAGCATGATGAGTCGTTGCTGTAAAGTTCTGGACTAGTGGAATTAAAGAGTGGAGCTGATCTGAATATTTTCCATGACAACTCAAATAGAGTAGCGATAGGCTTTCAAAACTTTTCACGCAGTAAGCAATATGTAGGAAATAAGGTTTATTTGATTCCGTGAAAATCGCATGGTATGTCCTATCTGCAAAGGTATGAACAGATGGAGCTAACGATGCAATACTATTTGTTGTTGCCGCGGTAAAACGGAAGAAAGTTTTGTTAAAACATAAGAAAGTTTTATGTACTGAGTGACGTTGAAACGAGAAGTGTTAATACCAAAAGTTCGTGGGAAGAACTGAAGATTTAATTCACCAATAAACGTCTTGATTTGTATGTCGATCAGTTTGAACAATGAAAACGTGATCCAGACTTAGAGGGCAATGTTGATTGACACACAGCTGCAAATGCAAGCTGTAAAGCGAAAACTTCATATTCGTAAACAATGAATTTGAAGTTGATATTTTCGGTTGCGATTTAATTTGAGGTAGGAGCGGGTACAAAAGCCACTCACACTCACTGAGGAGGTTTAGTGTGAGGTAATGATATTAGAGATTTGGAGAAGGAAATTCCCCAAAATTATGATGATAAATACAAATGCGCTCAGCGAATTCGCCAGTCAGAAGTAGAAGAGAGACAAGTCGGAGCAGAAGAGACAGAGGCAGAAGAGAGAAAAGAAGCCCACGTGATAATCTGCCGATAAAAGCCGCCGATAAAAGCCGCCGACAAAAGCCTTGTGCCAAACTTTACAGCAAACCAGATCTTGCCAGGTCAAGAATGATAGCACTTCCGACTTTAGACGCGGGTAGGGCTGATAATTAATTCCATTCGAACTCTGTTATAAGCCAATTATTGTACGAAGGACTAATATAAAAACAGTATTTACTTTTTATCAATTAATTCGAGTATTTTTTTTTCCTTTTGGACCAGCCGAACACGAAGATACCTGCGACGATTCGATCTTGGCTGCCTTATGATCAAACTTTAAATCACAACGTGGGATAAGGTTAGCTCTGGCCTGAAGCAATCACTTCAGCGACCAGCCGCAGTCTTGTAAGTTTTTGACGACTGGGGGGTGTGATGTTGTACGACCCGTCAAACCGAATATTCTCAAACAATTATTGCGTGCATGCATTACTAAAGTCCCCTTCTATGACCGAAATGCTCCTACCTCGGCATAGCCGTCCCCGCAATGCCAGTTTAGGCGAATGTCCATAAATACGAATGGGCGAAGCGAATTCGGCAGAAGAGAGAAGAGAGGAAGAAGAGACGGAGACAAGACCAGTGACTGGAGAGAAGCCCACGTGATTATCTGCCGACGAAAGCCTCCGACTTCAGCCTTGTGCCGAACCTTACCAACAGCAGAAAACCATACGTTTCCAGGTCAACAATAATATCACTTCCGACTTTAGATGCGGGTTAGGCTGATAATTAATTCCATTCGAACTCTGATATAAACCAATTATTGTACGAAGGACTGATATAAAAACAGTATTTACTTTTTATCAATTTTGGGCACCCTGAGGCGGTGTAATGGTTACAAGCTTGTCTCGCTAGCACAATTACAATGAGTAGTGAGTTCGATCCTCACTGGGTGCCCCATACTTTCGGCCTTGTGCCACATCTAAGCTACGCTTGGAAAATCGGGGCACCTCAACGTGGTGTAATGGTTAGCAAACTTGTCTTGCTAGATTAATTACGACTGAGTAGTGAGTTCGATCCTCGCTGGGTGCCCCTTACTTTCGGTCTTTCTAAGCCGGGCTTAGAAAATCACTACTTTTTATCAATTTATTCGAGTTTTTTTGTTGTTTTTTTTTTTCCTTTTGGACCATCCCAACACGAAGATACCTGCGACGATTCGATCTTGGCTGCCTTACGATCAAACTTTAAATCACAACGTGAGATAAGGTTAGCTCTGGCCTGAAACAGTCACTTCAGTGACCAGCCGCGGTGCTGGAAGTCTTGGACGACAGGCTAGGGTGTTGCAAGATTACAATGAATGGAGTTATTTCTTTTTTCTTTTCTTTCTTTTTTTTTTTGGCTTGAAATTAATCAGTTTTATCTCTTGCTCTTTCTGATTACATACATATTTTTATTATCTAAAATTCCATCTGTGGAATTCATGGAGTTACGATGATGTTACATCTTAAGCAAAAACACATGTTGCTTAATTTTTGCTATAAATCGATGCTATTTCGCGTAATCAATTTATTGATATTTACAATGCAATGAGGGATTATTTTTCTTCGAACATTTCCCGCGTTCTAAAATAAGCTTAATTCGAATATTGATTTTCATAATAGGTAATATTTTAGTGACTGACTGGTTTTTGCTTTTGAAAATATATTATTACTTAACGGTTTCATTGTCTTTTCCTTGTTTCCTTCGAAGGTTTTCTCTTTCTTAATACTTTGCTTAGCTTTTAGAATACCTTTGGCTATCCCAATATGCTTTCGATTTTCAGTGTCACACTTTTCTTCCTTTGTTAAAACATTTCGCAGATATTTAAATTGCTGTACTGTTTATCTTCAATTTCTAATTTGAATGATGGCCATTGCTTTTGCTCTCAAGTATTAATTTTATATTCATGTAATTGACGTTAATCCTTTCTTCCCGCTTTTACTCACTACCTTCTGTAGGATTTTTTGTGGTTTCTTTTCTGCGCCTGCTATCAACACTGTGTCATCTGCATATGCTTTGTTGCTAAGTTTGTGGACGCCAGTAATAAATCCCGGTAATTTGTGGTAACAAGAGACACAGCATATAGAAAAAAGGGAAAAGCAAGCCACCTTGAGATGGTGCAATGGCTAACAAGCTTGCCTCAAAAGAACAATTACGTCTGAGTAGTGAGTTCGATCCTCACTGGGTGCCCCATACATTCGGCCTTGTGCAACATCTAAGCTACGCTTGGAAAATCACTGGAAAAAGGGAGAAACTTGTTAGTAGAAATTCGTTACAATTTTTGCATGAGCCGAACTTTTTTTAAAGCGTTTCACTCCAAGCAAAGCGGGAAGCCACTAGCACGCAAGGGGTAACAGAGAGTTGGAGCTAGAGCAAATAGGAGTGATAGAGGAAAGGATGAAGAGAAGGATATGGGGATAGATCAGGGCATCTGGAGGCGTCGATTGACATTACATTTGAATAGTTGGAGATTATAGCTATCAGGAAAACAAGAAATGGGGAGGGAGTTCCACAGGTGAGAGGTGCGAGACATGAAGCTATTTGTGTAGAAGAGACGGCTACATTTAACAGTTTCGACAGTGAAAGGGTGTGAGTGAGATGCCAGTCTAGTAGAACGCTTAAATTCATGAAATTTGGGAACCATCGAAAGCAGCTCCTCGGAGAAACTGAAGCATACTTAGAATTGAAAAAAAATGGAATATAATATCAAACCACAAAAAATTAAATTATTAGAAAAAAAGAAAGAACGTATGTTAATCAGTAGAAGATTTTGAATTTAAGACAAGGCAGGGGATTTAATATATAAAACAGAGAGAATCCGACATTTATCAATAAAAAGGAGAATTACATCGGAGAAAAATGAACAAATCACACTTGCGAAAAATGAAACATCAAAACTGAAATTAAATAAAAATTTGGAGAAAAAAAATTGGCAGCTTTAATCGAAAACTAGGAATCAATTGAAATGGCAGATTCTAATTTTTGCTAATTAATAAAAAAAAAAAATCTCTCACATAATCATGAAAGACAGTAAAAAATAAATATTGAAGAGAATTTCATGGAAACCGAAAGGAATTGAAATAATTTGCAATCAATCTGGATGTGAAATGACTTGCTTAATTCGAGATGGGGGGTAGCCTATTTGAAACTGCCTTGGGAGTTCAGATAAACGTCGGGACTTACAAGAAAAGCGGTTTTTCCACTCAGGAGATTTTCGCTCGGAGATTTCACGATTTTACCAGGCCTCCAATAATTGAATTGATGAGTAAAGTTTCATTGCATAACCGTATGTTCTATACTCTCAAGTTTTATTTGAGCCTATTATCTCTCTCTCTCTCTCTCATATTGTTGTGGTAGGATCCACCTAATTTGCATAGTGGAGTACCGACCATATAAATATGGTTGGTACCGGGAAGGAAGAAGAGATTCAACCAGAGACTCTGCCCGACTGCGACTCAGTCAACACATTCTCCAGGAACGGGCTTCCCAGGAATATACAAAAGACTATATGTAAATATTGTGTACACTTTCTTGTTTCAATACATTTTGTTCTAAGTACATTTTGTGTTGCATTATTATTCCATGCATTAGTCAAGTTTCAACACATATATAGGTATAAATTAATTATACCAGAAACTAAATTTAACAAAACCAACTTAATCAGTACAAATTCACTGCCAAGTAGTGATTTGAAAAAGACCAATATTGTATACCAATTTAAATGTTATTTGGGAGATTGAATCTTTGACAGTACGGATGTGTATTAGCTTGACAACAACAATATTCTGAAGACGTCTTAAACTTCATTTGTCTGATACATGTTCTATTGCACAATATTAAAGACACATCGCCATATTTATTACAACGTTTTGGCCGTTGTACGCTCCGGCCTTCTTCAGGTGGTTGGAATGTCGAACTGAACCATTTATTTCGCTCACTGGGGTAGACTGTTCTAGTTCCACGTATCTGTCTATATTTTTGAGGTGAGGTATTATGCACATTATTTACATTATTCCGACTATTGCCCTCACCTTTGTCGCCATATTTATTACAACGTTTCGACTGTTGTACGCTCCGGCCTTCTTCAGATGGTTGCAATGTCGAACTGAACCATTTATTTCGCTCACTGGGGTAGACTGTTCTAGTTCCACGTATCTGTCTATATTTTTGAGGTGAGGTATTATGCACATTATTTACATTATTCCGACTATTGCCCTCACCTTTGTCGCCATATTTATTACAACGTTTCGACTGTTGTACGCTCCGGCCTTCTTCAGATGGTTGCAATGTCGAACTGAACCATTTATTTCGCTCACTGAAGTAGAATGTTCTAGTTCCACCTATCTGTCTATATTTCTGAGATGAGGTATTATTTACATTATTCGGACTATTGTCCTCATCTTTCATTCACAATGCAGGAGAATAATTGTCAACAACACCAATATGCTATACCGTGAAAATAGTAAACAAAAGCTTCAAATACTCGAGGCCCTCTATATCAATGGGAACTAAAGAAACGGAACAAAACTTATTACCAGTATTGTAGCAATTTTTAAAATACATTTGAGTTGATTAATATTTAACACCATGTTTCAATGATCGCTGGTTACTCATCTGGCATTGGGAATGCTTGTTTACATGACATCGAATACACAACGATTAATTTTTAAATAATTAGAATAAAGGGCGTATACAAAAACGCGGATTTACAAAAATCAGAATCAAAACGACATTAAGTTTGTTTCGCAATATAACCCTGAGGAGATCTCGAAAAGAAATAAGGCGCCATTCCTGTTGAATTTCAACTTAGCATCAAGAAGATAATTAGGGGAGAAAAGGAGCGGATTGTTGTAAAAATAAATACACATATTATGTCCGTATTATTTAACGATACATATATATATATATATATATATATATATATATATATATATATATATATTAATGTATATATATATATTTATTAATGTATATATATATATATATATATATTAATGTATATATATATATATATATATATATATATATATATATATATATATATTAATGTATATATATATATATATATATATATATTAATGTATAAATATATATTAGTTTATGTGCGAAAATATTATAGAAAATAGGAAAGAAACTGGTTTGGTAAATAATCCAAAGTTCCTTCGTATTTTTGTTATTATTTTTAAAAAATAATGCTCGATAGAAAGTAGTGCATAAATATAATTATTTATTTAAAATCATATTTTTAAATAAATAATTATATATATATTAGTTTATATATATATAAATATATATATATATATATATATATTAGTTTATATATATATAAATATATATATATATATATATATATATATATATATATATATATATATCAATATATATATACATATATTAATGTATATGTATATATTAATATATATATACATATATATATGTGTGTGTGTGTGAAAAGTGTGTGTATATAAATATAAATAAATATATATATATATATAATTATTTATATATTATATGCTCGGTACTTATTAGAAAGCGCTCAATATCAGAGATAGAGCTAACATATTTGGTTGGTTTGATATCACATCAATCCAACCAAATATATATATATATATTCTTCAGGTGGTTGAAACGTCGAACTGAACCATTTATTTCGCTCACTGTTCTAGTTCCACATGCCATGTCAAATAGATATCAGTTATCTCGTGTTAATTACCCTTAACAAGGTATTGAACTCACACTCTTTGGGTCCTGTCACTGAATATAACTGACGCCTTTATCCGCTGTGCCATGTCCCCTTGAGGACATTCCTGCCACCTGAAGAAAGCCGGAGCGTACAACGTCCCAAACGTTGTGATAAATAACGCGACAAAGGATAATAGCCCGAATAATATAAATAGTGTACATAATACATCATCTCCGATATATATATATATATATATATATATATATATATATATATATATATATATATATATATCGGAGATGATGTATTATGTACACTATTTATTTATATATATATATATATATATATATATATATATATATATATATATATATGGCATCTGGATATGAACTACGACTAATAATATTGCCCACATGATTAAGCATTTTTTGTACAGTCAAGTTTTAACTTAGCTAGGGTAATTTGACATGGGCCACTACATTTTTGCATCCCCCCCATTTTATATTTGGTGTATTCACTTGCCTATTTCGGTGTCATATCGAATAGGAATAACGAATTCTGGAAGGAAGACGCCATTAATAACTTTTAGTCCCTAAGTAGTGTGAGGAGGTGGGTCGACGTTTACCCTGGGGCGAGTGCTCTTATCCCGAATCACCGGATAGCTCGCAAATTCCTCTTACAGGTAATGGATGCCCTCTCCGACGTCCAGGCTCTACCCTGTAAAGCATTAAAGGCATTATATTAGTGAGAAGGAGGCTCGCTCCATATGGCTTTGGGCGCCTGGGTTGAAATGCCATACCTGTCTGGTGTTGTGAAAGGCCCTCTGGATCGGTAAAAACAGTTGTTTAACGGTCTTGGAAAATTTTCCAAATTGCACTCGCAGCGGTGAGTCGGTTGAGAAACTGGCCATACCTATCACTGCAGGGTCGCAGTCACTTTGAGGAAGTTTATTGAAAACATCATGTTTCGCGTGCTGCGCGGTCAGTTCTTTGTTTTTGAGGCCATTTCTGTTTGTAGAAATGTAGTACCGTCATCGACTAAGGCTGAACACCATGTCTTATGGTACTTGCTAGAAGGGATTCGAGTTGTCATATGGACGACGCGAGAGAAGGGATTCTATGGAGAGAAGTTTGCCTATTCCCAACTGATCTTGTTCTTTATGCATCAGTTTAAGATCAAGATCAGGAGGAAAAGGCGACGACTCACTCCATCAGAAATTTGTCAAAAGCTGGATGAGTCTTGCGCGTATCTATCGACTGAAAGGAGGCAACTTAGAGTGGTATTTTAATGCTGGTTAGGCATCAAGATATTGGGAGCAGTGTATTAAACATTGGCAACCACGCCCAAAATAGGATAGCTTAGGCTTGTTTTGCTTTTAGTTTTTTTACGCCAAGTTAACTTAGCTTGGGGATGTATGATCAATGATTCCATTTATTTTTGTCCTCATTTTCTTTAGTTTAATTCTCCATCTCATCTTCCGTTAGGTGTCCAGAAATTTTAGTTCCCTGGTGGATGCTAGACATTTTTAGTATTTTGAGTGTGTTCTTTCGTATTTGCTGCCTTGTCTGAATGAATGCTTACTTGCGTGGGTGTGGTTGGTCGAATGACTAATTTTAATTTACCTAAGTCTCGCATTAATTTAGTCAAATTAATTGATATTTCTGCCACAATTAATCATTATGCTTTTTTTTTTTACTTTTATAACTAACGTCATTTTGTTTAGGTTCTGGTATGTATAGTACTATCCATAGTGTAAATATTAATCTGGGTTCTAATTTTTAAAATTGCTTTTATTCCCCACAGACACATTGTACATTTACGACTAGTTGGGACTTTATAGAGTCGTGTGTGTTATTATAGTGCTTGTTGTAAGAATGTGGTTTTTGGCGCAACAGATTTTGCATCGCTTGGGTCAGTGCTTTTGGATTATTAAGTTTTTAAGACAAATCAGATGAAGACCAGCTTCCCCCATCCTCACTTTTGGTCTTGTATTACATTTTTTTTGTTTTATACGAAAAAAATAAATTGCTTTCATGCATGAAACTGTCACTAATTGATGTCGATCGCCGTGTCCAGTCTAAGTGACACAATGTGTGTCACTTATATTGAGCACTTTTAGTCATAAATACAGCATACGCTAAAGCATATTTAACCTCATCTTAATTATTTAATATATAATGTGATGTAATGGAATAATCTGTCACCCCCACGTGTGTCTACATTATAGGTAGTAACTACCTATAAGTATCTGTAAGTCAACGGACTAGTTGGAATCTGTTGAGTAAGACACAGACTTACGCTAGAACTACCGACATTCCAGTAGTAACATTCACTGGTATCATTACCAAGCACCTGAGTCGTCCCTAAAAAAGGGAAGTTCCGAGGGGGTTTGAGCAATTTTTATACGTTATTGCCATTAAAACCATTTTAAACTGACCGTATGTCACATTCACTAGCAACGTGGGCGAGCTGAAAATACACATCGTTACTGGCTAGGCATCTTTACCAGCGGTAAACGAGAATCTTCCGTTTTTCGTTTACCTGTGTTGGCCGAGCGAATCAGATATTGTCACACAGATCACTTCTGCCACAGCTAAAAAGTATTACCCCACTGCTCACTTGGGCTGAGAACCACTGTTTAGCCTTCGTTTCATACAGTAAGTGTCGCGAAATATCTGCTTGAAGAAATCCGATAAAAAAAAACATTATTTTCCTATGCATATTTATGTCAGACGGTATGTTGGCCGATCAGTTGCTATCTGTAAAAAGATGATAATTATTGTTTATTGGTAGGAAGGTTCACCCTTTAATTCCATGGCCCCAACGTCCACTTCTGACTTGTTGAGTTATAATGAAATAGAAATTATTTTACTTCATTTATATATTTTATTTTATTTTCAAGACGAAAACAAATTCAGACTTTATCACCAGCAAACCATAACACAACGTTAATCTTATTCAAATACCAAAATTTAAAACATAGAAAAAAAATCAATAATGGACCTAATTCAGAAGCGATGGTAAGATCAACCTCTTCATGGACAATACTCTGTCCGTGCCAAACAAACTGATGTAGAGGAACCTCATACATAGATCCGCTGTGCAAATTAAAAGCTTAAAATGAATATTTGATTCCGGCTGAACAAGACCAGTGTTTGCTAACTATAAATTATAAATTAATCATACTGAAAATTGTGTTGACCCCAAACGCAGATTCTGTAAAAAATATCCAGAAACAATTGAACATCTTGTATCAGGTTGAATCCGCTGAATCTAAAACTTGGCACGACAGGTTGGGCCAATATCCGCAATGCAGAAATCTGAATCATTCACGGGAAGAAAATTGCATGAAATTCTTATGAACATCACTAGAGACAGAGATAGAGCATGTAAATATTTTATAAGACTTTAAGATACGCACAGGCAGAACAATGAAAGCTAATCATCCAGAGATAGTGATCAAAGACCACAAAACAGAATCTTATTTCTTATTGACATGCCAGTACCAGCAGACTGTAATGAATTTTAGATGAATAACATTACAAAAGAAAACAGGACGAGAAAAGACAACAGAAACGAGAACATCAGACAGAAGAGTATCAGACGAGTTGCTCTAAACAAATAACCAAAGAATGCCTGAAAATGAAAACTAATATAGCGCAAAAAGATGTTGTGAAATATGATCCTGGATTAAAGGCTAGATTAGATGTTTTGTCAGCCGTAGAACACTCAGAGCTCATTCGGAACAGCTGAAGCGTTCAAGCAGGCTTCTGGAAGCAACAAGAGTTGTGTGTTTCATTAAGAGACTTTATTTCCAGTTCTCTTTGTCAACGACCTTATCTTACACAGACGGTGTAAATGCAAATACAACAACTGCTAAAATAATGATGTAATTTTATAAGTGCAAAATATTATTATTTTATAATGATAGTATTTAATTAGAAAAAGGGGAAAAGGGAAAAAAGAAAGATGAAAAGAGAAGAAAGCGGAAAAAAACAGATGAAAAGACAAGGAAAAACGAAAGATGAAAAGAAGAAAAAGTAAAAAAGAAAAATGAAAAGAAAAAAAAAGGAAAGGGAAGATGGAAAAAGGAAAAAAGATGAAAGGAAAAAATGAAAAAGGAAAAAAAGATGAAAAAGGAAAAAAGATGAAAAAAGAAAAAGAAAAAAGATGAAAATATTAAAAAAGATGAAGAAAAGAAAAAGGAAAAAAAAGTTAAAAAAATAAAAAAGAAAAAGGATAACAGATAACCTGTCAGTAGCAAAATCAAAGTAAGCTGAAGAGAAAAAAAAAAAGATGAAAAGTAAAAGGAAAAAAGAAATATGAAAAGAAAAAAAGGGGAAAAAATAGATGAAAACAGAAAAAGGAAAAAAAGATAAAAAGAGAAGAAAAAGGTATGATGAAACTAGAAGAAAAAAGAAAAAAATGAAAGAAGAAAGAAACAAGATTCAAAAAAGGAAAAAAGATTAAAAAAAAAAAGGAAAGGAAAAAAGATAAAAAAAGAAAGATGAAAAAGATGAAAAATGAAAAGGAAAAAGATGTAAAAGGAAAACTATGAATAAAGATGAAAAACGATGGGGAAAAAAAAAGAAAAATATGAAAAAATTAAAAAAGATGTAAAAAAATAAAAAGGAAAAAATAACCTGTCAGCAGCAAAATCAAAGAAAGATGAAAAGAAAAAGGAAAAAGATGAAAAGAGAATAAAAAGGAAAGATGAAAGTAGAAAAAAAAAAGAAAAAAAAACTAAGAAAAAAGAAACAAGATGCAAAAAAGGAAAAAGATTGAAAAAAGGAAAAAAAAGACGAAAAAAAAGGTAAAAGAAGAAAAAAGATGAAAAAATAAAAGTGTAAAAAGATGAAAGTAAAAGAAAAACAGATAAAAGAAAAAGATAAAAGATAACCTGTCAGCAGCAAGATGAAAGGCAAATCCGAAGAACATGAACCATTAAGTGTAAGGCAAAACGACGAAGCCTAATCCAATAAAAAACAATAAAGAAATTAAACCCTAACAGATCTGATATTATAGTGATAAACAAGGAATAACCCTGTTCTCTCTTTATATCTGGGATGAGGAGTTATAAATATTTATATTATATACATGGGTAATATTGTCTTCATTTTTGTTGTTGTTATCACAAGGTTGTGCTCTCCGGCCTTCTACAAGTACTTTTGATACAGGTAAACTGAACCCTTTAATTAACCTACACAGGAAGACGATTGTCATTCCCCTGCGCATGTCTAGGGATATTTACGCACTCGGATATCTGAATGAAATATGCAGGATACTAACACTTCCGCTGCAAACTACGGAGATCTTCGTTTTTCTCATCTTGCTCTAGCTGGATAAGTACGGAAACCTACGTTTTTTTTTTGCATACCGCTGGTATGAGTGTCCAGTTGCGCCATCTATCGTAAAATCACAAAGGACAATGCTTCAAAAGATATGTGTATACCCATTACTGATCTGGTAAGTCATTCCCAGGTATATCCATGAAAATGGAATGCTTTAAGACACACTGGTACCAGTTTTCTGTGTAATAAAATATCTAGGTTGAAATTTGGCATTTTCTTTAAAAATGGCTGGCCGGATGGGGGCAGCACTGGGCAAATGAGTAGCAGTGAAAGTGTTAAGAACAACTACTAATAAAATTATAACCAAATTTGCCAATTGAAGACTTCTTTATACAGTCAGATATTACTTTATCTGAATAAAAAAACAATGAATTTATTAATAAGAACAGTTGAAATTAATAGATGCATGATTTCAAAGCTCTAGCGTCACTCCTTTATCAATGAACTTTTCCAACCATACTCCGATATGGAAAAGAAATGCTTCTGTTTAAATTGACCCCAGGCGAATATGGGTTAACACAAAAAGGCTATTATATGTATCATGGAATTGCATTACTTAATTGTTTTACTAAAGTAAACTAGGGAATAATAATGCTACAGACTCCTTTGCAAAAGATCTTAATAAGATATCGAAAATGACAGCAGTATAGACATGCATTTGAAATAAGGAATAAAGAAGTTGGTTAAGAACTAAAGCAGGCATTGATGACAGAATAGGGCGATTAGATTTACATTTGTAAATCCATTTTTATTTATTTTATTATATGTATATCACAAAAATCAACAAACATTCATGTCTATAGTCAACGGATATACAAAAAAACAGTTACTGAGTGGATAGGACTATTATATGTTTAAGGCAAATGTATAGTACGCACTTTTAAAAGGCGTTGCAAGAAGGTCTTTCCAAATAAGAATGATCTGGAATTGTGGTGATGTGACACACCCTGAATTAATCAATAGTTTCAGGTTTTAAATTTAAGAAATTGAAAACTATATATATATTTCAGTGTATGGATCAGTTATAACAAATTAATACTATATTGAACATATTTCTATAAAGATTATATATAAATTATTCTATATATATATATAATATATAAATTATGTGTGTGTGTGTGTGTGTGTGTGTGTGAAAAGAGTGTGTGTGACTTGCGATCAAGGCTAAAGAGGAATTCTACAGAATGATAGGAAACGTTTATAGATCAAACATGTTTCGGGTCTATTAAAACTTCCACAAAGCAAATCTATAGCACATTCTCCTTTGGAGGAGAAAAGTATATATTGGTATTTTTAATTTTTTTTTTTTGTTTATCATTGGTTAAGGAGACCCCATATGCATGTCTTGTCCAGCAGCATTCATATAACCACATTAAATTTATACACGAACTATACATTCTAAAAGTCTTCTAGTTGTTCCATATTCTATCATTGTTGAAACTTGACTAATGCATGGAATAATAATGCAACACAAAATGTACTTAGAACAAAATGTATTGAAACAAGAAAGTGTACACAATATTTACATATAGTCTTTTGTATATTCCTGGGAAGACCGTTCCTGGAATGTGTGTTGACAGTCGCAGTCGGGCAGAGTCTTTGGTTCAATCTCTCGATTCCTTCCCTCTCTTCCCAGTACCAACCATATTTATATGGTCGGTACTCCACTATGCAAATTAGGTGGATCCTACCACAACAACCCCCTCCCAAGCCTTGGAATCCCTTTTGGATTTCAAACTGGCTTCCTATATGGGCTGATGATTATGGCTATTTCTTTGTAGATCCATTTGCATACTTTTAATATTTTTTCCGTTTTGGATTCACGTCCAATGGTTCCGTGAACTTTCGTTTCCTACCGGATCTTCTCGGTTCAGGAATATTCTGCGGAGGTTCTACTTGAAAGATATCATACATTACATCAATGGGATCTTCCTCCTCATCTGGTATACTCTCTTCATGCTCTAGAACGTAGCATTTTTTAAGTTGGTTCTGGTTCCTTTTATGAGTATTCTTCGGCCCTTTAATTATGTAAATCAGGTCACCGATTCTCTTGTCCACTATGACTCGCTCCCAGAACTCAACGTTGTTTTTGTAGCACTTGAAAAACACCTTCTCTTTGGAAGTGTATCTTTTTCTCGCTGTATACATAGTATTCTTTACTCTATTTTTTCCTGGCAAAAGCTTGTCAAACACTGACTTAACTTTCCTAGCGAACATTAGTTCAGCTGGTGCCATGTTTGAGTGTGTTCTCTGGTTTGGCGTTATCCTGTATACCTGTAGGAATTGCTGAAGCGCCTTTTCCGTTGGAACTCCTGAGGCTTTCTTCAGCGCGCGCTTTAAAGTATCGACAAATCTTTCTGCGAGTCCATTGGACCTCGGATGATACGGCGGCGTCGTTATGTGGTTAATTTGATATAACTCACAAAATTCCTTAAATTCTTCAGAAGTGAATTGTGTACCATTGTCACTCACAATACACTCTGGCACACCGAACCGTGCAAATAGTTCATGCAAAAAAGTTGTTGTGGTATTGGACGTAGGCTTTTTACAGCGTAGTACTTCCGGCCATTTTGTAAAACTATCTACCACTATTAAGTAGTAATAAGCTTCTACTGGACCAGCGAAATCAATGTGTAATCTTGTCCACGGATGATCCGTCTTGGGCCATGGTTTGTGTACTATAGGTGGTGCCTTAGCTGCTAACGCACACCCTTTACATCGATGAACCATGTTTTCGATATCCACATCCATTCCTTTCCAATATACAAAGCTTCGCATTAAGCTTTTTGTTATATTAACCCCCGAGTGATCCATATGAAAGTCCCGTAGTATTCTTTTCTGCAACTTTTTTGGTATTACTACTCTCTCACCATATAATAAAACTCCGTCACAAATTGAATAAATCTCCTGCACTTTTTGGTCATTTGCTACCATTTTGCCTTTTATTTCTAAAATGAAATCATCGCTTTCAGCTTCTTTTTTAATTTCCTTTGATGTAACCGGCAGCTCTCTTAAAATGTTGTTTATCATGCTTTTCACCTCATAATCTGCTCTGATATTTGCAATAATTGATTTTTCGAATCTTTCTTGTTGACTTGGTACGAGTCTTGATAAACTATCCGCATGAATTATATTTTGGGATGATAGGTGCTTTATGTGAAAATCATAATTGAGAAGAATGGTTCCCCATCTCAACAGACGATTTGCCGTATAAACGGGTAACCCTTTCTTCGAACCAAAAATAGTAATCAGAGGTTTATGATCCGTTTCAAGAATAAAATGTCTGCCGTGGATGTATCTGTGAAATTTTGTTATGGCAAAAATGATACTCAGCGCCTCTTTTTCTATCTGTGAGTAACTTCTTTCTCCTGGGAGTAAAGTTCTCGAAGCATGTGCAATTGGTTTTCTAGAACCATCTGGCATTATGTGTTGAATACACGCTCCTATCCCGTATGAACTGGCGTCACTTGCCACTACAATATCAAGTTTTGGATTGTAATGGGTTAAAAAGAGGTCTGATGTAAGCATTTTCTTTATTTCATCAAAAGCTTTCTGACATTCTACCGTCCATTCCCATGCCTTGTCTTTTTTTAGTAGTTCATTCAACGGAGCTCTTAGAGTGTACATTCCTTTAATGAACGCTTGATAATAATTTGCGAGCCCCAGAAAACTCTGTAGTATCGCCACATTTGTGGGCGTCGGCATGTCTCTAATCGCAATGGACCTTTCCGGATCTGGACATCTGCCATTTTTGTTGATTATGTGACCTAAGTACTTAATTTCCTCCAAACCAAATTCGCACTTTGACTCTTTGACTTTAAATCCAAAGTCCTGAATCTTTTTAAATACTTGATTGAGATGCTCTCGATGTTCGTCGACGGTTTCGCTCCTTACTATGATGTCGTCTAAGTAAGCGCACGCAAAGTCTAAGTCATTCAACATGACGTCCATAGCTTGTTGAAAAATGGCTGGTGCCACTTTAATACCAAAAGGAAGCCTGTTGTACTTGAATAACCCTCTATGCGTGTTTATCCCTAGTAATTTCGAACATTCCTCTTCGACGGGAATTTGGAGATAGGCATCTGATAAGTCGATTTTTGAAAATATAACTCCACCATTTAGCTTGTTAAAAATCTCCTCCGGACTCGGTAACGGGTAATGGTAGTCCTTGATTACCGAGTTCAACCCTGTCGAAAAATCAACACAGACTCTGATTTGGTTTTATTTCTTTTTTATGCACACCAATCGGCGCAGCCCATGAATTAGTTTCTACTTTCGAAATAATTCCCATTTTTCCAACCTATCAAGTTCTTCGTTAATTTTCTCTACACTTGCAAAAGGCACGTTACGTTTCTTTTTAAAATAGTATTTTCCTTTAATTCAAATTTAGCTTCAAACTTGTTACATCTTCCAAGACCAGGTGTGAAGGTTTCCGGAAACTTTTTCTTTAATTCGTCTTTAATGTCCTGTCTTGTTTGCGTATTACTTTCTACTTTTCTGCAGAATGAGTTTAACGGTTTATCCCACAATTCGAATGTTTCAATAAAATCTGTACCCATCAAGTTTTCTCCATTTTTCAAAATGAAAACCTTTATTTTTTTAACGATCCCGTTCAATTTCATGGGAAGTACAACCTCGCCTTCGAAGTTAATTTCCTTTCCAGTTACCGTTCGAGCGCGTTTCGTTGACTTCATTATTATAGGCCTTTTTAAAATTTTCCATGTTTTATAGTTCATTATTCTTAAATCTGAACCCGAATCGAGTTGAAATTTGATATTCTTTTTAAATATTTCAGTCGTCACATATTTCCTCAAATCTCTATCTGATTTGATATTCGAATTTGTTTGTCTAATTCGGCTATTGATTTTTTTCGTTTTACAACACGATCCTTTGTGTCCCTTCTTGTGGCACACGAAACATTTCTTATTTCTATATGTGCAATTTACCTCCCAGTGTCTTTCGTTGCAACGTCTGCAATTATAAGGTGGAAACTTTTTTCCCCTCGTTCTTCTTATTTAATTTTTCTTGTATATTTTTAAAATACGCCGAATTTTTATTTAATTTTTTTCTGATGGGTAATTTGACTGTTTTTTTTTTTATTTTTTTAATATAAGCAATGCCAGCTTCTTCGATTTTTTTAGACTTTCTTTAAACTTACGGCCCGCTGACACTCCTCTGCTAACTTTTTCAGGGTAAGGTTTTGTTCAGATTCGAGTTTAGACAAAACTCTACGTCTTATTTCGTCACTCTTACTGGATACCAGTCCTTGAGCAAAAATTAAACACTTAAATTCTTCCACCGTAATCTCTGCCAATCTGAAATTGTCACAATGTCTATTCACTATAGATGCATATGTTAAATAATCCTGATCGTCGGATTTAGTGACATTCATGCATAACCATCGCTTATGCCAAAGCGACATATTTGCCCCAAACAGCTCTTTTAGCAATTTCACTGTTTCCGAGAATTCCAATTCATTCGTTCTTCTCGGTAGAATAAAATCTACAAATTTGCTATGTTCTGCTGTACCTAGCTTTCTTAGTAATAGACTGACTTTTCTTGAATTCGACCAGTTTTCACAGTCTGTGTAGAAAATATCTTCATATCGTTTAAAGTACACTTCAAACGTTTTTTCTTCGTCTGGCACATAGTTGAAAATTTCCAGCGAATTAAATATGGTGTTATTAGAATATGAAGAATTTCCCTCATTTGTCTGATTGTAGTTTAATTTCTCCAGTATTAACTTTTGAATTTCTAAAAGTCTCTCCTCTTGCTTTTCTTGATATTTTTGCTGGGATTTGAATAATTCAGCCTGACTCAACTGCTGGGATTTGAATAATTCAGATATGACTTTGGATAATTCATCAATCTTTAGCTGATAGTGTTCATGCAACAAAGAATATACCTTTAATTTGTGTATCTATGGATATAATATAAGCTGACCAGAAAAATCGAAACAACTTACGACTTTTTTATTTTATGTCTTGCTTTTACATTCAAGCCCGTGATAATCAACTTTGGTATATTTTTTATTACTTCTATTCGCGTATTTCAATGACAAACCTCTGATTTTTATTATCAGCGGTAAATTCGTCACTATAAAATATTGTTGAGCAAACAAACAAAAAAAAAAAAATTTTTTAAAAGTTCGTTATCTTTCAAAATCGACACGGTGTATTTGTGTGCCTTTTAATTCCATGCACGTTTTTGTAGTCGGCCATTTTTTTTTTTTTAACGGGTGTCTCGTTGATAACTTATTCAATTTAAAATCAACTTTTATTCGTTTACGACACCTTTCAATTTTTTCTGAGTGAACTTTCCTTATGCTTAGTCGTCCTTTAACGAGTTCTAAATATCCAGAAATTCAGAATCCTTCGCCGTTCCGTTAGATGTTGGACTTTTAATTAATAATTTTTCCTTCAGCCTGGGTTCCTCAATGACTTGTCCCAATTGTTGAAAGCTATCAATTATTAATTCTTTTTTTTCTTTTTTTCGTATGGTTCTTTCTACCTCGTCGCCATTGTTGAAACATGACTAATGCATGGAATAATAATGCAACACAAAATGTACTTAGAACAAAATGTATTGAAACAAGAAAGTGTACACAATACTTACATATAGTCTTTTGTATATTCCTGGGAAGACCGTTCCTGGAATGTGTGTTGACTGAGTCGCAGTCGGGCAGAGTCTCTGGTTCAATCTCTCGATTCCTGTATTTATCAATCCACCCACGAGGATCGAATGTGGCACAAGGCCGTTTTAATGTGGGTATCCCCGAGCCCGTAGGCTCGGCCAAAAATATGGCCTTTCTGAACCCGCCTAGACGGGTTTAGGCCCTGTCAACCTCCCCGGACGAAACCTTGCTCTTCGGCAAAGCCGCGTCCGGGTTCCCCTCTGCTAATGCAGAGAGTTCGACAGTCGCCGAGAGTGAATCTCTCGATTCCTGTATTTATCAATCCACCCACGAGGATCGAATGTGGCACAAGGCCGTTTTAATGTGGGCATCCCCGAGCCCGTAGGCTAGGCCAAAAATATGGCCTTTCTGAACCCGCCTAGACGGGCCCAGGCCCTGTCAACCTCCTCGGACGAAACCCTGCCCCTCGGCAAAGCCTCGTCCGGGTTCCCCTCCGCCAACGCAGAGAGCTCGACAGTCGCCGAGAGTCTGTCTCTCGGTCTCAGAATCTCTCGATTCCTTCCCTCTCTTCCCGGTACCAACCATATTTATATGGTCGGTACTCCACTATGCAAATTAGGTGGATCCTACCGCAACAATCATATAAATATATGTAACATTATATATATATATATATATATATATATATATATATATACATTAAAAATTAGAAGATCAGTTGAAATCGCTACTTTGGTTTCAACTTTACATTATCATCTGGCGATTTTTATCAATTGACCCCCAATGCTTTATTTAATAAATAAAAACAAAAAAACCTCATGAATGCTATATTATTGTTAAAAATAACAAAAAAGAAATGCACGACTTTTGGGTGTGATACAAAGGTGGATGAAGGAATGAGGAGTAAGAGAAGAAAAGCAAGGGTATTATAAATATATCGGTGTGGGTAATTGAAATGCACATTCTATCCAGCTTTATTTGCTTTAGAGGAATATGTATATATTGTAAAATATACTCGAAATTGCCGGAAATTGAGAAAAAATTAACAGCTATCCCTGAGGATGGTAAATGTTTTTACCGAAAGTACTTGCGAGCAATATGGATCCAATATCTAATCCATTGTACAATTAATAAAAACAAGGATCGTGGTCAGTGAGTTAATCTATTAGCGAAGTGAGTTCGCCATTAATTAGATTAACTTATTATAACAAAGTGCGTTCATATCTGCCCATGAATATTTATCTACACAATAAACTTGACATAACGAAAGTGGGTACCACGTCTTTTGATACCTAATAGATATTGCACTACCCTGATCAGATCAAGAGAAATCTGATGTTGATGCAGATCCAGCTTGCTTCTTTGAACATTTCCTAACTCACGATAAGTATTGTGTTCATATCTTTAATCCAGAGATAATCCATTATGTGGAAACATCCCTTTTACGTCAAAGAAGGCCAAGGTCAGTTCATATGCAGTGAACGTGATGACTTTATTTTTTTTTTGGGGGGGGGATGTAAAAGGCATTGTTTTTATTGACTGTCAAAACGGTTACGCCTTTAATAAGGAGTACTACGCCAACTTGTTGAGGCAGTTACAAAAGACTATCAAGAACAATGCACAAGAAATGTGACGAAAGGGTTCTGTCCGTCACTGCATGTTTTGAACTGATCGATCACCCTCTCTATTCTTCTAAATTGACTATCATCTATTACCTAACGTTAAAAAAAGACTTGATTTATAACTATTATCGCAGTGATGTAACGTCATATGTGCTGTTGATTGTTTTGACAAATAGGATGAAATTCTTTGAGAAGTCAGATGTCAGCTTAGCTGGAGGAAAACAATGCAGTTATTAATAAGAAGAGATAAATTTCGTTCATGCAAAGTTACACAGCAGTAGAATCACCCCTTCATAGTCAGCCTATGAACTTTACCGCCTAACCACATAAATCAAGAATAAAGAATTGTCGGTCGTTAGGAATTACGCTCAGGTTTAAGAAGATAGAAGAGGACTGTTATATTTTAATTTAGCAAATGAAAACGAAACCGTAAAGAAATCTCAGAGGGTCTTGTTATAAAATTAATCAGATAAAGGCAGCTTTATGCCAGGAATTAAACGACGTGGCTAACTCTTGTTTATGACTGAATAACATAAGGAAACAATTTAAATAAAGCAAGAAACGCATGCCTTCTTTCGTTTCTCATCCGCCTCCATGAAACAGACGAGCCGATTGTTTAAGAACGGAGCAACCAGTGACATGCTTAAAAATATATTTTAAAACTACAAATGTTTTGAATACAAGGATCACTTTGTGGATTGGGGCTTTGACTATGGAGTGTGAATAAAGCACTATTTAAAACACTTCTTTTTTCTTAATATTATACGTAGTGAAGAAGAGGCGTTTGGTTCTGATAAGTGTGAAATGGCATCTGATAACCGACATTCGAAATGGACAAAAAACAAATGGTTTCCGTAATTTAATTTTTTTTAAATAACAACTTTTACATATGTCGATCGTCACATCGTAAGACATTGTTTGCGAAGTTAATTCTTATTTTTCTGTCACATATTGCTTTTTTCGGGTATATTACTCTGTCAAAGTTTTTCCAGTCGTAATGCTTCTTCTATATATATATATATGTTTATATTCATATCTGATACTCTCTAAGTTCTTACATGTCTATCAGTTTGTCTATGAATATCTAAGTGCGGTCATATCTATCTATGAATATCTATCTATGAATATCTAAGTACCTTCATATCTATCTATGAATATCTATCTATCTATGGATATCTAAGTGCCTTCATATCTACCCATGAATAACTATTTTGACAATTAACTTGGGATGACGAAAGTGGATCCCACGTCTTCTGATACCTGATAGACATTGCATCATCCTGACCAGATCAGGAGAAATCTGACGCTGATGCAGATCCAGCCACCTTCCTTGAGCATTTCCCAAATCAGGATAATTGTTGCGTTCATATCTACCCATGAATATTGATCTATCTTTGAATATCTAAGTGTATTCATATCTATCTATGAATATCAGCATTCATATCTATCTATGAATATCTAAGTGAGTTCATATCTATTTATGTATCTATATTTTTCTAAGTACATTCATATTTATGTTTTTTTTAATCGTGTTTACCCCAACCAAGGAAGTAAAGCCACTAAGGCGCAATGGGTTGTTAGGTGTGGAAGAATACGAAAACTGCAACAGTACTAAAGAGAGAAGACATTAGAAGTGTAATCAAAAAGATTAGATAACGATTAACATTGCATTTAAATCTTTTGAAGATCAAACTTGACTAGGAAGCATGAAACCGGAAGGGAGTCATACAAGCAAGAAGTGCGAGAAACTGTCAACATAGAACTTTACGTTACATCTAGCCATCTCAATTATAAATTGATGAAACCTCGTCGCCAGTTTAGTACTGCGCTTAAATTCATAAAGTCTAGTTACCACAATGAACAGCCCATCCAAACAATTACAATGAAAGTGTTTATAGAAAAGATACAGGAGGGCAACTTTACGGCGGTGGGAAGTGATTGAAATCAAAACAAATGTCAGGACTAGTAATATTTCTCATTCATCTTTGGATTTTATCAAGGGACCCTAGATAAATAGCAGGAGCACCGTTCCATATGTGGCAGCAATATTCTAATCATGGACGAATGGTAGAATTATAGATATGTAAGATATATTCTAGAGAAAAAAATAGTCTCGCACAAACACAGTGAACTAACTTTCTTAGATGCTAACATGGCAATTGGTTCAATATAGCTTTTCCACTTAATGTCAGCTGAGAACGTTAGCCCGAGAAGGCGAAACGAGTCACTCTAATCTGAAGGAAGGCAGAACGGGGTCTCTGAGATGATTAAGAGTAGTTTAGTTTTGGATGTGTTATCTTCTGTAAAGTAATTTTGAAGTAATTTTGGATATCAGCTGCCAAGTTGATTTTATCGAACTGATCGGACTTACTATCGATACAGTAGTAAATGGGTGTGTCGTTAATACGTTAAAATCAATACCAAATTGAGATCTGATGTCATCGGGAAGGTGATTAATGAAAATTAAAAACAATGTAGGTCTAAGGATAGAGTGCTGGTGGACATCTGAAAGGATCTAGACGAGTTGCTGTTCAGGATAACCTTCATTATACGATTTGATAAGAAAGACCGGGCCAATTAAGAAATGTGTCCGGAGACACGGAAACTTTTCAGCTTGTGAAGACCTCAATACCGAACCCTGTTGAAAGCTTTCGAGATATCCAAAGCTTCACCATTTTTATCTAGATCCTGGTAGAATCTTTCCCCAATTCTCGTTAGTACATCAGTTCTGACCTGAAAAAACAAAACGAACCATATTGCTTGTCTGGAAAAAAACCCTGTGATTTGCTGTAGGTTCGTATCTGTTTATGTTCGTAATTTTATCTTAAACTAGACTAACCATTCGGTTACTGACGATTCAGGTTACAAAACACTGAAGTTGATTTCAACATTTCATTCAAAATGAAAGTTAATTATTTCATGATTCAGTTAAATATTTCAATTCATTCGTGTCATCATTGGTCTGGTTTAAAAGTCCATGTTTAATATTTTACTGAATGTTTACAGCATTTAATCAGAATAAAACTTTCGGGTTAAATTTTGATTTTAATTTTTTTTAAATATGCAAAAACAAATCTGAAAATATTTATATGTTTTGTTTAAAGAAAAGTGAAATATAAATAATTAGTCTACAAAAAAATGGACGAAACAGCAAAGCGGGATCTCTTTGTGTCTGTCTTTAACTTTAAAAAATATTCTAATTAAAAAAAATTGTCTGTTTGAAAAAAGTTAAAATAAAAAATACTTACTGTATAAACAACTCGTATGTTTAAATCTTTTCACTTAATTATTTTTAAATGAGATTAAATTAAAAGTTATTTTAAATATTTTAAATACTGCTTATTTAAAGAAAGCTGAAATATAAATGATTACTCTACAAACAACTTGATGAAACGACAAAGCGGGATCTCTTTGTGTCTGTCTTTAACTTAAAAAAAATTATTAGAAGAATTGTCTGTTTGAAGAAAGTTTCTTTCTCTTAAAGTTTTGTCTTTCGTAAATATATCCCAACAGATAACAATCGCATGGACTGTGATTTTAAATTCAAATTTATAAAAACCGAATAAGAAGTAACAAGAAGCATTTGAAAAAAGAATGAAAAAGTTTTAAAACTTTTCCTATCTAGTACTGTGATTTCATTCTCTTACGATATGTATTTATAAAATTTTCTGCTCTTTCTTTTTGAATAAACATATATATATATATATATATATATATATATATATATATATATATATATATATATATATATATATATATATACAGGAATCCCTCGATGACTACAGCTAATGTGTGCTTTAAAAGATACGCATTGTAAAAATTTAAGTCGATGATTCATTTAAATATTTCAGTTCGTTCGTGTCATCATTGGTCTGGTTTATAAGTTCATGTTTAACGTTTTACTTATTGTTTACAGCATTTAATAGCAATAGAACTTCCGGGAAAAACTTGAACTTTAAATCACATTAACTTTAAAATATTTTTTTGATAAGCCAAAAAATAATTTTTAAATATTTAAAATATTGTTTGTTTAAAGAAAACTGAAATATAAAAAAAACTGGACAAAACTGTAAAGCAGGATCTCTTTCTGTCTGTCTTTAAATATTTTAATAAAAAAATATGCCAGTTTGAATAAAGTTAAAATAAAAATACTTACTGTATAAACAAATCGTAAATCATTATGGACCGGACGGGCGCATGCGATCACAGACTTTTAATATAGTATAGATAACAGTCAGTCAGTTATGTGCCAGGCGTGATACACGCTTAGGCGATCATGTCACACACATATACACACACATATACAAATATATACACTTACACACATCATACACACTCCCAAAGCCCTAAAAGATAACATAGATTTAACATAGACACTTCTCCTTCCCAGCAACCAGTAAAACTGTCAAATTGACCAAGAAGTAATTCTGAATCTCCCCAGCTTAAAAAAAAAACTTAAAAGAGGGCGTTTGACCAACACAAGGGCTGACCAAAATTAACGATAAAATCAAACGAAAATGGTTCACGATCTCCAAGGCCACGGCATCGATGCGCATACTGGAAAGGATATACAAGACCATATCAGCTTCCGTACCAAGTTCAAGCTCTACAAATCGCTGGTTGTATCCATCCTCCTCTCTGGGCGTGAAACATAGACACTCCTGGTTGAGACAAAAAAAGGGATAAATAAGCTGGACCTATTATGTCTGTCTATTTTATTTTAATCCTCTTGCATTCTCTGATCAACTTCTTAATATTATTAGGTTGGTGCAAAATTAATGTCGTTTTCTCACATATGTTACTATGTGAGAAAACGACATTCTTTTTGCACCAACCTAATAAATTCATTAAGGAAGGAGCCGTAGTTTTTTTTTTTTTTTTTTTTCATTTCTTTTATTTCCCCAACTACTTTAAATCTCATCTTCAGGGATCTATAGTAGCAATATTTTTAAAATACTTAAATTGTAATTATAAAAAAAATTACAATTATATAAATTAAATTACCTCCATTAGAAAAAAGAATAGCTTTAACAGCTATAACGGAGCGCGTTCATACGTGTTTATAATTCTAACAGTGCGGTTTTCATGCGCATTTGCCAAAAAATAAATAACCATAACTATCAATTACATTAATTCTTGTCTTAGCAATTCACCATATATATATATATATATATATATATATATATATATATATATATATATATATATATATACACAAAGAGTGGAGGAAAAATATTCTTACACCTACAATTTTTTATTTATTGTATTCCCAACTAATGAATAAACATACTTTTAATATAATCAACCTTACACGGATAGATGCATATTAACTATATGTTCCAAAAAATTATTTAATGAAAAAAAATCCCAATTATCCATTTTAATGGTTGAAAAAAATTTCCGTACAATGCAAATTTCAAATTTTAAAACTTTTAAATGGTTTAAATACTCTATATTATTCAAGGTTGTAGACTGTTCCAATAATGTTGACAGTAGTTATTTCTAGCCTAAAAATTACAAACAGAATAACCTGTAATTGAAATTTGTGCAAGAAGATTTCCGTCATGGAAAGAAGTAAAAAAATTGACAAATTCGCAAAAAGAACTGATTGTTAAGTTCTAGAAAGAAGTTAAGTTACAGGGAAATCTCACACAACGTGAATATCCCATTTACTATCATTAATTCGTTCATTACAAGGCATAAAAAACTCAAAACTGTTGAAAAGCAAAGATGAATCAATATTTATTGTCACTAATTCATGAATTATGTAATATCAATGTAATCGTGAATGTGAAAAATTCATCTCCTCAAGATCAAAGACTGGATGTATAAATCGCTGAACATGTGCCATACATTTAGGCAGGTTTATTAGATGTATATTATTAACAATCACCAGCTCAAATTGTGCACTGCGTAATTCAGTTTCTGTTGCATTTCCTCGTCCTTCGCCTGCAAGAATTCGAGGAAGCTTCAAAGCTACCAAAGATTTTACACCAACCTTAAGAATTGACTTTGCTCCTTCTATCGGATTCATCATCGGACTATATGGTCCGAGGCGTAAGAAGTGATGATGTGCAAACTCAGCTTCCAGAAATACGAAGCATGGAAAGTGGCATTGTCAGCCACCAAAAGTACAGCTGACTGGGCGTGGGCCCATTGGAAACAATGTCTCACAAACTCTTCAGCATTATTCGTGGATTCTCCTCCAAACACTCTTCAATAAATTCCTTGTGTTCCGCACCAGTTAAGTACCAAATTAAAAATTGTTTAGTCCAACTTGAAATTTTTTAGTATCAATTTGAAATTGTTTAGTACCAGCTTGAACTTGTTTAGTCTCAATATGAAATTTATAAGCTCAACTTGAAATTGTTTATTACCAAGTTGAATTTGATTATTCCCAACTTGAACTTGAAATGCTATAAAAATCATTTATGGAGGAAAGATGGCGATGCCTTCAAACAAACGAACACAGTTCAAACAATGAAATTTGGAGGTGGCATCATCATGGTTGTGGACGTTTTTCTGCGAAGGGTACTGGCAACATTACAGATATAGATGATAGAATGAATGTCGCTGCGTATCAAAATAATTTGGAAGCAATTTTAATGATTTCGGTTGAAAATCTTGAACTTCCACCTGATTAGATCTTCCAACAAGATAATGATCCTCGGCACACTGGAAAATCTACGAAGAAATGGCTTGCTGATAATAATGTAAATTTCCTGAAATATCCAAGTCAGTCCTCAGATTTCAACCCAATCGAGAATATGTTATTTAAAATTCGAATCCAATCGAGAACTTCAACAAACCTCTCCGGATCTGAACACTATATGTGAAGAAGAATGGAACGAAATACCAGCTAAAATTTGCAAATCATTGAGAACTACAAGAAGAGTTTGGTTGCTGTAGAAGTGAATAATGGTTATTCTACAAAATATTAAATGAAGATTATGTATTCATTTTTTGTATTGTATGAATACTTTTTTCGCCCATTAAAATGGATGAATGGGATTTATTTCTATTAAATCATTTTTTTCTGTTTTCTATACATATTTAGTTATTATGCATCGGTGTACAGTTAATTATGAAAAGTATGTTTATTCATTAGTTGGAAATGTAATAAATTAAAAAATTGTATGTGTACGAATATTTGTTTCCCCTACTGTGTGTGTGTGTCTCTCTCTCTCTCTCTATATATATATATATGATCGACTCTCCCGTCGAGATACGACGTATGAGGGTCAAGCAGATCAGTTTCCAGGAAACCGACAGCCCGACACCGGCACATGAGATTTGATTATAGTGGTGAAGGCCTCGTGCAGGACCATCCACACTTTTTGGAAGGACGAATACAGAGACCTGGTGCACCGAATGCCACAAGGTTCCCAAACGACCCTCCGCAGGTTTTGAATTCAGAGTTGTACTTCTCCTAGACCAGTTGCCATCCAAGGCTATAGAACCCAGTCTGTCCTGCTATTTTACCCATAGCTGGAGGGAGAAGAAGAGGATTCATACCTTTCCTAAGGGTATTAGCACGTAAGTGAATGTAATGGATTCGACTGGAATTCGAACTCGGCTCTCCGATTCCTCAATCCATTACTCCACCGTGCCTCCTCCCCCTATCTCTCTCTCCCTCTCTCTTTCTCTCCCTCTCTCTCTCTCTCTCTCTCTCTATATATATATATATATATATATATATATATATATATATATATGTCATGTTGAATTGATAATGTTAATTATATTTTATGAATATGTCCTGAAGATGGTTTATTAGACCGAAACGTCCGACGTTGACATTATATTAACATTAAAACAGCATAATTGCATATAAGGATTTTTGTTTGTTTTTTCCGTATATTTTTCTTTATACTGTCGGATCTATATCCATATATTTTCTTACATATATATATATATATATATATATATAAAGAAATATAGTCTTAAGGTGTGCTATATTTATGGAATAAAGTGCTCAATAGCAGAGATAGAGCGTGTGTAAATATAAAAGTGAACATAGAAGTCAACACTTATAGGCGACAGTCTGTTTCATGCTATATGCAATCGCCTGACGATTGCATATAGCATGAAACAGACAGTCGCCTCTAAGTGTTGACTTCTATGTTCACTTTTATATATATATATATATATATATATATATATATATATATGTGTGTGTGTGTGTGTGTGTGTGTGTGTGTGTGTATGTGTGAGTGTCGATTTCAGTAAAATCCAATGTTCTGAAAATTGAATTTTTGGGTAAGCAAGCCCGTCATATCAACTGGTGCTCTACTTCAGTAGTTTCTCCCAATTTTCCTTGTGCCATTCTGATCTTATGAAACCGAAATACTTCTTTCTTATTACGTTAAGGCAGCGGAAAGAGTAGACAGAATTGGGTCATGTGAATATTATCCATCCGTTGCGACATTTGCAAAGCGTGAATCAGTGGTTTAATTATAAGTTGATGTCTGAATAGAAATTCTTTGAATCTCTCAGCAGGAAGCTTGAGAAAATTGCATTTCCGTTTTAAGAGAATGGTGAAAACTGTGTTTTGGAAATTTCTCTCCATCCAAAGAATTATTCGTATTCTTGCAAACCATACAAAGAAGACAAACATGCTGTTATCGCAGTTCGTCTGGCTCGATACCAAATGGAATCGATTCGAATGTTTAGATGGGACGATTCACTTTCTAAGGATTAACAAAATTTAGATTATTATATTATAATAATTTATTTTTGTTTCTGATAAATTACATATCTAAACCTATTGCAAAGATGATGTATATATATATATATATATATATATATATATATATAATAGCTAACCACTCGTATTCAAAGATACCCGTCTACTAGGGCGGCGAGCCAATCACTTTTGCAGACGCTCACTCAGCCGCATTTGTGTTTGCTCAACAGCCACAGAGCCCACCCATGGTTTATACTGTAACTATGCTGAACAGATATTAGTTACAGT
>OZ010610.1:43622873-43642873 GCA_963932145.1 Acanthosepion lycidas
GTCGTAAATTTAGCCACCCCCACCTTACCGTGACCCGGCATCTATGAAAGTAACTCTATACCGATACAAATTATTAACACCCAACCCCTGCCGATTCCAAACAATCCGCCCTTGATGTTACCATGGAAATTTTTGATTTCAATTCTGACCATACTATTAAAACTCGTAAACTTCAGAAATAAGTCATTCCCAAAAAATTTCGCTTGAAGATGGAACAGAGCCTACTTTAACTCAAGTTAATTCAAATATTATTTTGAAGTTTTCGGCTCTTGTTTTGAAACATGAGACCTCTTATGTAGCGTGTTGGAATCATATTTTTAAATAAATAATTATATTTATGCTCTACTTTCGTATCGAGCACTATTTTTTAAAAATAATTACAAAAATACTAAGGAACTTTGGATTATTTACCAAACCAGTTTCTTTCCTATTTTCTACAATATTTTCACACACACACATATATATATATATATATATATATATATATATATATATATATATATATATATATATATATATTCCAAATATGTTAGCTCTATCTCTGATATTGAGCGCTTTCCAATAAGTACCGCGCATATAATATATAAATAATTATATATATATATGTACACACACTTTTCACACACACACACACGCGCACATATATATATATATATATATATATTGTGTATGCGATCTATATATATATATATATATATATATATATATATATATACAAAACACACACACACATACATACATATATATATACATATATATATATATATATATATATATATATATATATATATATATATATATATATATATATATGATCGCCCACATTTTAGGGGCAGACGTAAATAACGACTTTGTGTCAATGAATGACAGAACAGTGACTGGGAGGGTTAATGTAACAAATATTGCTTAGAGATAAAACGGATAGGAAGCTGTGGAGGGCCATGACGACAATGTTCAAGGAATAGTTAATTATCTGTCAATGAGATACCAAAATAGGGAATAGAAGGAATAGTAAAAAGGCAAACTATACTAAGTTCTGCAAATCAGAGTGTGTTGTGAAGAGCTGGGCATATCATTTTTGTATCCGTCACTGATTATCATTTTATTTTTTAAATAAAATATGGCTTACCCCCGCATCCGCTGAAACACTGGTCACCGTTCTATCATCGAAGTTAAGTAACCTCTATCATTATGTAGATGGGTAGCAGCTTGGGATATACCAATTTGCTGTAAACTTGGATTAATCTAGTGGATAATGGCACGGAGAACAGAGTTCCAATTCCAATTGGGTTCGTTATATTCACTTGCGAACAAATACCATTGGGGAAGATATGTATCAACCTGTTCCCCCAGCTATGGGTTAATTATTAAGATTTATATTAGCAAAACCTTATTATGTAAAAAAAAAATTAAATTCTAAAAATCTTTGAATATGTTATGGTTTTAAATAATCTGCAATGGGTTGATAAACCATAAAATTGCTAAAAAACAAAATATATCAATATTCACATCCAGTGATAATTTTTAGACCATAAATAACCAAGATGACTTCCTTTCACAAATATCAATTACCAATTCCCTTATGAACAGACGTCTTTTACTTAAGTGTTGTTCTTTCAAATGACAACACTTCTCGATTCATTCTGTTTTAAGATTTTTCTTCTTTCTGTATAAGGACGTTGATGATCATGGTTCTCCACACTTTCCTGTAGCTCTTAATAGATTTTAATCATTTTATTATCTTTTCTAAACCTTGCTCTGGCATCCACTTACTCATGCTCGTTCGATAGTTTATGGGTCCTTTTGCTCTGTCTCTCTTGCAGTCACTCTGCCTTGTAAGCGTCAAATTTTCCAAGCCATCATTCCTCGTTATGTGCCTTTCTCTTCTTTATGCTAAGCATAAATGTCATTGTCTCTAGAATTTCGTTTTTGATAACATTTTCGATCCATATTATCATCCTGATTATCCTTCTGTTGTTTCAAGTCGAGAGATGGTTTAGAAATCACTGCTTAATACTTTGGAAGGTATATTTCGCTATCTCGCTGCTACTTTGGATATCAATGTCGTATTTTCCCTTCTCAGTTAAAACAGTTCCAACATATTTTTTTAAGCGTTTCACACCAAGCAAGGCGGGAAGCCACTAGGACGCAAGGGGTTACAGAAAATTTGGAACAAGATCAGACAGGAGTGATAGAAGAAAGGATGAGGAGAAAGGTAGTGGATAGATCAAGGTAACTGGAGATGTCGATTGACATTACATTTGAATAGTTGGAGATTATAGCTCTCAGGGAAACTTGAATAGGGAAGGAAGTTCCACAGACGAGAAGTGCGAGATATGAAGCTATTAGAGTAGAAGAGACGGCTAAATTTAATAGTTTCGACAGTGAGGGGGTGAGAGCCTCGTAGGGCGCTTGAATTCATGAAGTCTTGGAACCAGCGAATGCAACTCCTCGGAGCAATTACCATAAAAGTATTTGTAAAAAAGACAGAGAGAGGCGACGGCGCGTCTGTGAGAGAGCGACTGTAGACAAGATGTCAGAACAGGGCCAATTATATTGCATATCCGCCTCTGGATCTTATCAAGAACCCCGAGGCAAACAGATTGGGCTCCAGACCATATATGGCAGCAATACTCCATGCAAGGGCGAATTGTTGATTCCGGGGAGAAAATTTTCCTGGCGCGGCACAGGGAGCCAAGTTTCCTTGCGGTGGACGAAGTAATTGACTCAATGTATTTGTTCCATCTCAGGTCAGCAGTCAACGTGAGACCGAGCTGCCGCAGAGAGGTGATCTCGAGAAGTTGAGCGTCAGACATTCTAATGGAGAGCAAGGAAGGATCTCTGTAGAGAGCAGTTTTGTTTTTGAGGCATTAAAGTTGACCAGCCAATTCCTGCTCTAGTTCACAACCGATTGGAGGTCCTTTTCGAGACGCACGGTCAGGTTAGTTTTGTCAGCGACACTAGATTTGTTTTTGAGGCAGGAGTAAATTGTGGTGTTATCCGCGTAGATGTCAACTTGGGAATTTATGGCGTCAGGAAATCATTTATGTAGATAAGGAATAGATTAGGGCCCAAGAGGGAGCCTTGAGAAACACCTGCTTTCGTGGGATAGAAATTGTGTCACTAAATTTTAATTTGCATGTTGGGCCACTCGAAACAATTTTCTCTTTTATACGTTCCCTTCTAATGAGGAAACGGCAAAGTGCGTAAAAGCATAGAATTTAAAGGCATTTCTTTACTATAACCACTGGGAGGGGATTATAAAAAGAAATTGTTTTCTTTCTCTCCTCACTCACTTCGCATTAAATATATTTAAACCACTGCAGAGTTGCAGAGAGATGATGTAAATACTGTTAATTTCTATTTTGTTAATGATAATTAGAATATTAGTTAATCTGTTAAATTGTCGAAATAATAAACAATATATGACAATGGTGAAATTCTGGAATGCTCTAGACTTCATAATGATACGAAAATAAACCAGATGAAAATGAAGATGAAGTCCATCGGATGAGCAACTGAATGAGACACAAAAATAAATTTACCAATATTGTTCAAATAAACAAAAAAAAATAACGACAATAGAGCAACAAATATGTCTTTTTGATTCAAACATTTCAACAAAAAATTATATCAGAATACTATACGACAATGTAAATTTTAAAAAAAAAATTATACGTACGTTTCATAGATTACACACAAGCAGTTGATCAGGTAGAACAAAAAGCTTAATTTACATGGGAAAGATATCTGATTACTTGTAACCATTACTGGCAATAGAGAACTTGCTTACAGATAGAATGTAACATTGTCAAACGGAAAAAGAAGCTTAAATTAAAAATATAACCTTGGAGCAAGGCGAAAACTGTTATATATATATATATATATATATATATATATATATATATATATATATATATATATATATATATATATATATTCGACATTATAAGCATTTTTTACGTATTTATGGTTAATTTTTAACTTTTATCAAAAACATTTTTGTACATGTAGGTATAGATACTATTATACATTAATTACTAATTTTATTAATTAATAGCTACTTCAGTTGTTGACATTGATAGCTATCATCTGATGTGTTAAAAGTTTGGAATAATGCAATAATAAATGTTTAAATTCCATCTCACTGAGAGATGTCGCGATCTGTTAGTATAAAATGTATAGCTTTTTTTGGCACAAGAATCGAATTCATTTCTAATGACCATTGCATAACGATGCCATGTGAGCTAAAGATGTTGGCACCAAATTATGAAACCTGGGTGATTTTTTTTTTGAGGGGTGGGTGGGAGTGACATTTCATTTTATTCCTCTTGAACAAAAAGAAACAATATAAGAAAATGTGTGGACTAAAATTATTGTATAGCTTCTACAGATATTTTTTTTTCATTCCTTGTGGGGAAAACTGATGCCAGATATGCTAACATAGTTTTGACGATCTACAGATCAACATGACATGGAAAAAAAGACTAATTCATTTCTTCAGCTTCGGCTTTCGAACACTTTGAAATTGAGATCCGGGTGTACATATTCCTTTGGGTAAGAGATCTCAGCTGTATGTGTATGTTTTATGCTGGGGGTCTGCGAAAAAGCGTGTATTAAGTCAACGTCTTTCAAGATTACTGCATTTGAATTTCGGTATGTAAAACTCATGTACACGCATGTAAATTACCAGTAGAAAGAAATTTAACAGCAACGGATCTCGTAATTGCTGTTTTAAGTTTTGCCTCGGCCGAGATCTTTGACAGACGCATCCTCAGTTGATTTCAAGTCTAATCTTAACGCACGACCCCAGCATTTGAAACTAACCGTCTGTCAAAACGGCCAAGTGTCATTCTCCTGTTCTAATTTGATTTCATTTAACTGCCATCTTCCTTTTGCCCCATTCCTGACGAGACAATCTTCAAGCATTTTTTTCCTTAATACGCCAGCCAAAACGATGCAATCTCTGCACGCAAGGAAGAGACCAGTGCGAGTGTTGAGATTGCTTATACAGACTTCATGGTGAAAAGGAAAGGAAAGAAAAAAATGTGAGAAAAAAACGCAAGAACTAAGAATAAGGTTAAGCGTTGAAACGAGGCCTAAATGAGATGATTTTGAAAAAAAAAATTATATTCCTCTCTCTCTCTCTCTCTCTCTCTCTCTCACACACACACACACACACACACACATATATATATATATATATATATATATATATATGTGTGTGTGTGTGTGTATATATATATATATATATATATATATATATATATATATATATAATGAAATGGACAAAGTCCGACAATTACATTCTTTTTATAGATACAAACATTTAAGCAAATGCTCTGTTTATAATAAACAGTATCTAAGAACATTTACCGGCCTGAATGTTCGAGAAATTTTCATAGAAAATATTCGTCGATTTTGCTTTCTTTAAACTACAGTCTTCCATGATTCTCTCACGTACATTCATATCTGCTCATCTCGTATCCAAATGTAAACAAATGACGTCAAACCTTATGAAATGGACAAAGTCCGACAATTATTTTAATATTTGTATCTATAAAAAGGATGTATGAACATAAAAATGTCTTATAAACTTAAAAATTCTCCTCTGTGGTGCAATCTGTTACAGGCACGCCAGGGTATATGACGGTTCCGTATAGGATAGAGGTTCGATTTCTGTCGGAGGACGAATATTTTCTATGAAAATTACTCGGATATTCAGGCCGGTAAATGTTGTTTATTATAAACAGAGCATTTACTTAAATATGTGTATCTATAAAAAGAATGTATAAACATAAAAATGTCTTAATATATAACAGGTAAAAAAAATCCGTGGGTAAGTAATACATGTGGATCCTATTAATATAAAATATTAAAACTGATCCACAAAGAGAGCTCAATATATTTTTTTTATTATTATAGAGCTTATATAATCTTTGTTATAGAGCGTATACAATTATTATTACAATTAATGAGATTCAAACAATTTACTCCGTACAGATGATCATTTCGTCTGTGTGCTAGTAATTTTTGGCAAATACATTTACTAAAATGAATAAAATACCACATTTCTTTACAGGAAATTCGAAAGGTAGGAAGTAAAAAAGAAAAAAGAAAGCAAAGAAAAGAAGGAGAAGAAGTAAGAGTTGACCTATAATTGAGGAGAGTAAGGGACCTAAAGTTGATGTAGTGGAGTCAGGAACAAATGAACGTGACGGTTGAAAATGGGCATTGATATAAATGTAACCTATAAACGACTATGCGAGGAAGAAGAATGAAAAAAGAAAGAAAAAATTAGTGTGTAGTTCAAAATTTTATAGAATAGGAGTAATAATTTAAAATGAATACTTTTAAGTATAATTTAGAATTAATACTTTTAAGTATTCATTTTAAATATAACAGATAATGAATGTCTATTATTTCTGATCATGAGCCGTTCTAATATTCGTATGTTTGCTTTAATTCCGTGTGAAAATAATCACAAAAATTGTCAAACATTTGCATATTTTTATTAAGATGGTCCTTGATCTAAGCTTTCGGCTCACATGAGCCAACTTCAGAGTGGTTATACGGACATTTAAACAAAGATATTCACCACCAAATATAATATTTTGTTATGTTGACATAGAAGGCTACTCTGCGACGATGACGGTCGCGGAATAGTAGACACAGGTCGTAAGTTCTAGATCCAGTTCTTTGAGGTTGTTGTCGAGTTATTTCGCAGTAGAGGCTTGTATTTGTTTTAAATCGCTCCTAAATAGTTCGACATACAAAACATTTGAAACTTGATATAATACGTATTACGCAGAGTAATCTTGTTGTGGCCGCTGACTACTTTCGTATTCGACTGTCGTCTGACATCGACTAGTAATTAGTCACCGCCCAACGAGGGTATCATGTGGCACAAGGCCGGTTTAATGTGGGATGTCCAAGCCCGCGGGCTCGGCCAAAAATATACCCTTTGAACCCGTATAAACGGGTTCAGGGTCGGTTTACCTCCCCGAAGGAGACTCTGCCCTTCGGCATAGCCTCGTTTGGGTTCCTTCCCGCCCGAAGGCAGAGAGTTCAACCGATCAGCCGGTCGTCCGACAGCGACTAGTATTTAGTCACCCCCCCACGAGGGTATCCTGTGGCACAAGGCCGGTTTAACGTGGGATCTCCGAGCCCGTGGGATCACCGAGCCCGTGGGATCACCGAGCCCGTGGGCTCGGCCAAAAATATACCCTTTGAACCCGTATAAACGGGTTCAGGGTCGGTTTACCTCTCCGAAAGAGACTCCGCCCTTCGGCGTAGCCTCATTCGGGTTCCTCCCCGCACGAAGGAAGAGATTTCAACCGTTCAGCCGGTCGTCCGACATCGACTAGTATTTATTCACCCCCCACCACCACGTGGGCATCATGTGGCACAAGGCCGGTTTAACGTGGGATCTCCGAGCCCGTGGGCTCGGCCAAAAATATACTCTTTGAACCCGTATAAACGGGTTCAGGGTCGGTTTACCTCCCTGAAAGACAATCCGCCCTTCGGCGTAGCCTCGTTCGGGTTCCTCCCCGCCCGAAGGCAGAGAGTTCAACCGTTCAGGCGGTCGTCCGACATCGACTAGTATTTAGTCACCCCCCACCACGAGGGTATCATGTGGCACAAGGCCGGTTTAATGTGGGATGTCCAAGCCCGCGGGCTCGGCCAAAAATATACCCTTTGAACCCGTATAAACGGGTTCAGGGTCGGTTTACCTCCCCGAAGGAGACTCTGCCCTTCGGCATAGCCTCGTTTGGGTTCCTTCCCGCCCGAAGGCAGAGAGTTCAACCGATCAGCCGGTCGTTCGACAGCGACTAGTATTTAGTCACCCCCCCACGAGGGTATCCTGTGGCACAAGGCCGGTTTAACGTGGGATTTCCGAGCCCGTGGGCTCGGCCAAAAATATACCCTTTGAACCCGTATAAACGGGTTCAGGGTCGGTTTACCTCCCCGAACGAGACTACACCCTTCGGCGTAGCCTCGTTCGGGTTCCTCCCCGCCCGAAGGCAGAGAGTTCAACCGTTCAGCCGGTCGTCCGACATCGACTGACTCTCGATTCTCTTACTACTCCTACTTATATTAGGTGGGAGAGTCTATTAACTATAGAATAGGTGTGTTTCACCATAACAGACGTCATACTACGCGAGAAGTCGAAATATTAACAACATATGTCTGGATTCAATGTAATATGTTATGACTGGGTTGAAATGTAATTTTGTTCAATATGGGTTGCTTTGTTTTAATGTAGATGGCCTCCAATACCTGAAAGTTCTTTTTTATTGTGTATATGTGTGAGTATTACTGTGCTATCAACTAATATCCGTCTTATATTATGTACATGGATATGTTTTTTCTAAGAAATGTTGTCTAATAGAAGTAAGATCAGAACAGTGACAGGTAAGTCTACGGGAGAGCGTGGTTGTAATAAAACCAATATACACAGTGGGTTTATTATTAGTATCAGAGATACAATCTCTGAATGGACATATAAATTGATACAGAACATTAATTTTTGTAGAGGATTTAGTTATGTGGTTGCAGACTTATTAGAGTCTATGAGATCAATTGTTTTATTTTTTATAATATAAGATGAGCTTAACTTGTTTATTATTATTAATGGGTTTAACATTTCTGACTGTCATGTTTTTGAGTATTTTTTCATCATCTTTGTAATTATTATGCATTTAAATACAATAGTACATTATGTTTATTTTGACGTACACTATTATTATTATTATCCATTTTGTTAGAGGTATTATTAAGTTTATTGAGATACATTTTAAATTTTTGATCAATGACGGAATTAGGAAATCCATTATTAACAAGTGTTTGTTTAATGTTAATTCTTTATAGAAAATGGTTTTGGAAGAAGATATCATTTGCGTAGGTTGGATTAAGTATTGTTTTTTTATAACGGTTAACTTATATCGTTGGGGGTCATTCACTATTATAATTACGAAGACACAAGTTAATGCTTGTGGATTTCCTATACAGAGAAGTAGTAAATTTATGTGCCGGAATCAATGAATGGATCAAGAAATTGAATGTTATTATTAATATTAAGTTATAATGCAAATTTGTGGAAGGAGTGACTTTCAAATTTGTGTTCATGTTGTGAAATTTGATCAAAATTTTTAGCTAAAATGAAAATGACATTTATGTATCTTACATATTGAGAGGAGTTATTAATGTCATTAAGTACTGTATTTTCTAAATATGCCATATAGTAGTGAAAAAAGGGGACCTAAATGAGATCCCATCGAATACCGTCTGAGTATAAATATTAGGAGGTCAAGAAAATGTACATGCTAATAATATTTTTTTTAAATAATACGGGTTCCTTATTGATGGGTAGGCAGAGAAGTGTGATTGTGTACATCACGGACAGTGATGTAAATAGTTTCATAGACGGGGACATTAGTAAAGATATTTTGGACATCCAAAGATTCTATTATTTGGTTGTTAGGAAGAGGCATCTGAGAATTTCTGTGACACACAATGAGAAAAGAAGCCTGGAGAATCTGATCTAATAGAAGGAAAAAGACACAAGGAAAAACAACGTGTGACATATCTGGCGGGCTTAATCAAATGGGACATAGAACGTGGTCTGGAGAAGGAAGCAGAGGGAAGGAACTTGTTGAGAACTGCAGGGGATAGAAAAAGGTGGAGAGCCATGATCGCCTATGCCCTGAAAGAACATGGCACAGAAAGAGAAAGAAACAATGATGAATTTGTATAAAAATCTTTTGATATAAATTTTGTATGAATCATTTAATACAATAAGGAGTAAGGTAAGGAGTAATTAATTAAAACGTTAACAAATTACACACTACTTTCAATATAAGCAGTCCGAAGATGGTTCATGTGAGCCAGAAGCTTAGATCATGGACCAACTTAATAAAATATATACAAATGTTGGATAATTTTTGTCTTTATTGTCACCTGAAATTAAAGCAAACATACGAACATTACAACGGAGCTTGATCAGACATACTAGACATTCATTGTCTGTTATATTTAACAAGATATTTTTAAATAATGATCAGCTGCCCCAATGCTATATATATATATATATATATATATATATATATATATATATATATATATATATATATATATATATTGATACACGTTTCATTAAATATAATAGACAAGTGTTGTCTATTTTATGTAAATTTTTTTCGTAACATCTGATAAGTTTAATAACATTATCGTTGAACGAAGAAAGAAATGCACAATAGTGATCTATATTTTTTTAATACAATCTAAGCTTTCGTCTTACATAAGCCATTATCAAAGATGTCAATTACAACATATTAAACAATATACGGACAACACAGTGATGATAGTCTGTCAATGTTGTACATAGATGATTTCTAAGCAACGATAAACACGCGCATATAAGACGCTAGAAGCGAAAATCACACCGCATCTCATGACGTCACACATGACCACACGAGAGTTAATTGAGAAGTATAAAGTATGGTAAGCCGTTGGTATAAACCAATGGCTTCTGTTACCATTTATAGACATTTAAGATTATTTATAGATATGCCATAATTGATTTTGTTTAGGTTGGGTTTCAAATGTTTACAGAGAAAGAGAGAGAGAAAGAGAGAGATAGAGAGAGATAGAGAGAGAGGAGAGATGGATAGATAGATTTCATACAATCGTAATTAAGATACTGTAAATGATCATTAAGTTATGTAAATGATCTTTTTCACCTGTAAAATCAAATTTACAGGATTGTTCAAACCGTCAATGCATGATAAATTATTGAAATAAAAAAAAAATCCGAGACAAGGGGAGAAAAGAAAGGAAGAAAAAAAAGAGGAAAACAGAAGAGGAAGAATAGAAATGAAGTGTACGTAGCAAAGGACACAGGAAGTGGTGTAAATCTTAATATGACTGATGGTCATCGGGGAAAGGAAGAGAATGGAAAAAGAGGGAAAGAAGAGAAGAGTCGACTTAATTAATATGTCCAGTAGTAATCAGACTGTAGATAGACTGAAAGAACCTTCAGAAATTAATGAACCAAGTAAATTATATAAAATAATAAGAGATAAGCCACAAATATGAAAGAGTATTAAATTAACCAATATACAGGAAAGAATATTAAGAGAAATATAAAATATTAAATATACGTATCTTAGGATGAATGCATTCAAATCAACATATATCAAATTTAACTTATATTAATTAATACCCATCCACAAGGAAAAAATTATATTTGAAACGTCCTGGGTATGACGATAAACTACATCCGCGTTCTGGGTATGACGGTAAACTACATCCGGGTCCTGAGTATGGCGATAAACTACATCCAACAGCAAGGCCTCAGATAATGTTGTCGGTAAAATAATGTTGACAGCTATTCGTTTTTGAAACAATAATGTTGTCATCTATGCGTTTTTGAAACAATAATGTTGTCAGCTATACGTTTTTGAAACAATAATGTTGCCAGCTATGTGTTTTTGAAACCATACTGTTGCCAGCTATACGTTTTTGAACGTCCTGAGTATGACGATAAACTACATTCGCGTCCTGGGTATGGCGATAAACTACATCCGCGTCCTGGGTATGGCGATAAACTACATCCGCGTCCTGGGTACAGCGATGAAATACATCCAACAGCAAGGCCTCAGATAATGTTTTCGGAAAAAATAATGTTACCAGCTATACTTTTTGAAACAATAATGTTGCCAGCTATGCGTTTTTGAAACAATAATGTTGCCAGCTATGCGTTTTTGAAACAATAATGTTTCCAGCTATACGTTTTTGAAACAATGTTGCCAGCTATGCGTTTTTGAAACAATAATGTTGCCAGCTATGCGTTTTTGAAACAATTAATAGTAACAAAAGTTTAAAATAAATAAAAAATATTACAAAAACCGTAACTGAAATTAAAATATTAAATAGAAAAACATAAACTAAAAATATATATAAAAACATTTCAAATTTATACTAAGATAAATATTTAAATGTCGCTTCATCAATAAGCATAATACAATATATATCAATAAAATACACTTCAATACTACATATAAATATTATACATTAACCTATGCATTACATATTAAATATAAAAAGCCCTATAATATTAAAAAAATAACTAAATACTTAAAAGGAAACAGTAATTGGTTGGGAATCAATATATAAAAGCATATATAAACATATATACTTAATAGAGCTTATATAAACATATAAATATGTATTATTACACAATAACAAATTAACTGAAAAAACTAAGGAATATTATTATTAATATATAATATGTAGTGAAAATATAATACCTATATAAAAAGGATAATTAAGGATAATTCATTAAAGATATCTTAAGGTAAGAAAAATGGTACAATAATACCAATAATGGTAATATTAAAGATGTTTTTGATAGTCACCAAGAATTAATAGTAATTTAGTGATAGAGAAAAGATATTTTATAAATTGTAGTAGAAGAGAAATTTGGGAAGGGTATATAAAGAAAAGAGGAGAAATGGAATATAAAGAGTAATTTTCAAAGACAGCAGTCCATGTGCTTGTTAAGGGAAAAAAATCACTCAAGTTTGGTCAGGACTGAAGAGGAGCAGGAATTCACAGGTAATTTCCAAAGGATGACAATTCATACAAGTTCATTAAGAGTGTAGAAAAGTTTAAATCTACTGCAGTGACGGCATTTTATTCATGTGGTTTATTTGGATTTCTAAAATTAATAATTCTAATTTTCTCTTGAATGCGTAGATTGCATTTACATTTAAAACTACTAGGAGTGTGGGCTAGCCCTATAATTTTCCAGTCAAGTGAAGTTTGGAATTTCAATTTTGGTTTGAGAAACGAGTAACAGTGAGTATACAGACGTTGCTTCCTTTCACCAGCTGACATTCCAATAGAATTATTGTTGTTGTTTTTGTTCTCTTCAGGGTAAATGATTACCTGGTAACTTACTTTAGGGTTTCTGCATTTTCCTTTAAGTGGACAGAGTTCAGCATTTCTGCAATTATATGGGGTATCGATACAAAATGAATTGTTTAAACCATAGAATTTATTAAGAACAACTCTATTAATTAGTATTGGGGGTTAAACAATATATTTCTTTTCTTATTCCTACGTCTATTGTTATTCTTATCTACATTAGCATTACTTGTAGGGTTCAAGTAGGAAAGTTTATTTTTAAGAGCATTTTTTCTGGAGTGCCCTACCGTACAATCCTTTGTTTTTATTTTTTAAATATATGGTTATTAGAGGAAAGATTACTAATCCTAGTTTTAACAGTGATAGGTATCTGACTTAAAATATTATCAGGATGTTTTCGGTCTACATTTATTTAGAAAAGTTTAGAAAGTTCTAAGTACATTAATTTAGAGTCGAACTACATTGATACTACTCGAGTAGAAGGAACAGTAACACAGACGTAGATGGAAGAAAGAGAGGTGTATTGTAAAAGAGAATACACTACTAAAGTCAGAGAGTCGAGTAACACTTCCGGAAGTCAGTCAGTCAGAGAGACAGACAGATTCTGATATGTCCTACATATATTATTGATATAGTCAGTCTACAATAGGTAATAGGGAGAGTGGAACATTTTTTAGAACAATTATTATCTTAAATATATTTTTAATCACTATTATGTTTTTTCCTTTACTTTTCTTTTTCATTTATCATCTATTTTAAATTTGTTAATTATTAATATTTATTATTATTATTATTAATTATTTTTGTTCTTATTTATTATTGTAATATTTTATTTTATAATTATTTTATTTTAATATTTTATTTAATTTAAATTTAATATTTTATTTAATTTATATTTGATAATTATTTATATATTTTTAATTAATAATAATTTAATTTAAATTTAAGTTTAATATTTTTTATTAATTATTTAAATTATATTTAGTACTTATTTAATAAATAGTATTTTATTTAATAAATTGTATTTTACTTTATTTTTTTCTGTAATAATTTTATTTTTAATTTTATTCAAGAATATTCTATAATTATTTATTTATTATATTAAATGTATATGTATGTAAATGTATATTATATATTGATTTAATGTCATTTTTAATTCCAGATGTTAGATTTTTACTTACTCTTTCTTAAAAACTTTTCTTTAAAAAGTCTTCTCAAATTTTTAAATACTTTTAAGTAATTTTCCTTTATAAATTAGATGTTAATATTTTAAATATAGGTTAAGGTTATTTTAACTGAATTCTTCACTTAGACTAGCATTGTCCTACTCTGTGTGTTACATTTCAGATGATACTACAATAGCAGGCGTTTTAATAGGAGTTTTCCGTCTCCACCCTGTATGTTGGTTATGTAGTCCTCATAAAAAGTTCATCCGCCCCTATGTAGACAAATTCAGAGCTGGTTTGAATTCAGAATTTTCCTTCTCTTAGATTGGCTGCCAACTAAGACTATAGGAACCCTATTCTTCCCACCCCGCTTGTTATTTATCCATAGATAGGGTGGGGAGAAGAGACGGAAAAACTTCTTTCCCAATGGTATATGACCGTAACGATCTCGAATAGAAATCGATCACGGCTCTCCGATCTAACGGATCTCATTCCGATCTTTTTATCATTAGACCAGCGCACATCAAAGCTTACAAAGCCTGGTATTTCCAAGTCACCATCTTCGTAATGAGCAGTTTCGATGTTGCTTAACTTCGGTGATTGTACGATATCCACTTTTACGACGTGATATGTGCGTAATATATATATTATAAAAAAAATAATTAAATTCAACCAGTAAGGCCTCTCTGATAATTATTTTATACGCCCTAATGTCGTGATCATTATCAAGGACATAATATTCTTAGTATAATAGAGAACTTTTTTATATAATAATATATAATATTACTTATTATAAAACGCAGATTGTGTGTGTGTGTGTGTGTGTGTGTGTGTGTGTGTGTGTGTGTACGTTTATATATTGGATCGGATTTCCTACATTTTTCAACCGATTTCGACAAAACTTCACAGGACTACGTAAAATTACCTTGCGGTGGTTCTAACAGCGCGCAAAATTGGAAAAACACAATTGTTTTTGCACGAAATCAATTTTAAAACACGATTAAGAGGTATCACGAGAATGAAAGGGGGACAACTCATATCGAGTTAAAATTATTTTAAAACCCAGGTTGTGTGTGTGTGTGTGTGTGTGTGTGTGTGTGTTCGTTTATATATGGGATTGGATTTCCTACATTTTTCAACCGATTTCAACAAAACTTCACTTTTTCTTTTTTGGCAGGTAGTGTTTCTTAATGTCTTGCACACTTTTTTCTTTATTTTTACAGTTAGAATGCTTTAAAAATTCTATATATATATATATATATATATACATACATATATATATATACATATATATATATATATATATATATATATATATATATATATATATATATAAAGAAATATAGTCTTAAGGTGTGCTATATTTATGGAATAAAGTGCTCAATATCAGAAATAGATCGTGTGTAAATATAAAAGTGAACATAGAAGTCAACACTTAGAGGCGACAGTCTGTTTCATGCTATATGCAATCGTCAGGCCACATGTGGCCTGACGATTGCATATAGCATAAAACAGACTGTCGCCTCTAAGTGTTGAATTCTATGTTCACTTTTATATATATATATATATATATATATATATATATATATATATATATATTAATATATATGTCATATAATATATAATTATATAATATATATAATCTATAATATTAATATTAATACATAATTATATATATATATGTGTGTGTGTGTGCGTGTGTGTTTGTGTAAATTCAACCAATTGGGCCTTTCTGATAATTATCAAGAACATAATGCTGTTAGTTCCATAGAACTTTTTGTTAGCTTTATCTTGGCATCGCATGAAACAGATTTGTAATTGTTTATAACGGTTTCACAAAGTTTCACAGCACCAGATATCGAATATATAAATATTTTATTTGCATTATAATTGATTTAAGTATTTTTACATAAGGGGCAACGGAGAGTGAAAGGAACTGAAAAGACTCTAGCAGGAATCGTATACCCAGTCCTAAAGAGGAAATAAGAAATAAAATTCTACTCCCGTTCAAAAGAGAGAGGTGGATTGTGAAGCTATTGAGAAAAAAATTGTAAATAGAAGTCCTGAGATTTTAGGTGGAGTCGTTAGAAGTATAGAGTTGAGTAGACTTTAGAAGGAACCGGAAACCCAATCCTAAACAGGACACAAAAGATACAACTCTACCCCTGTTCAAATGACCCTGAATGATTGTGAACCGGGCGATAGGCGAATCTATCTACTACTTTTGAGGGGAAAATGTAAATGGATATTAAATAAAAGTCCGGAGATTTAGACGGAGACGTTAGAAGTATAGAACTGGAGTAGATTTTAGAAGGAACCGGAAATCCAATGCTAAAAAGGAAACAAGGGAAAGACACCTCAAAAGACTGGTTGCGGAGGGAATGCACACGAATTTCTAACTCTATTGATTTTTTTTTAAGCATTTCACCCCAAGCAAGGCGGGAAGCCACTAGGACGCAAGGGGTTACAGAAGATTTGGAACAAGATCAGACAGGAGTGATAGAGGAAAGGATGAGGAGAAGGATAGTGGATAGATCAAGGTAACTGGAGATGTCGATTGACATTACACTTGAATAGCTGGAGATTATAGCTCACAGGGAAACAGGAATAGGGAAGGGAGTTCCACAGGCGAGAGGTGCGAGACATGAAGCTATTAGAGTAGAAGAGACGGCTACATTTAGGAGTTTCGACAGTGAAGGGATGAGAGCGGGATGCCAGCCTCGTATGGCGCTTGAACTCATGACGTCTGGGAACCAGCGAATACAGCTCCTCGGAGCAATTTCCATGGAAGTATTTGTAGAACAGACAGTGGGAGGCGACGGCGCGTCTGTGAGAAAGTGACTGTAGACGAGACGCCAGGTCAGGGCCAATTACATTGCATATCCGCCTCTGGAGCCTATCAAGAACCCCGAGGCAAACAGAAGGGGCACCAGACCATATATGGCAGAAATACTCCCTGCAAGGGCGAATTGTTGTTTTGTAGATCTGGAGGATCGACTCAGGGGAGAAAAACTTCCTGGCGCGACTCAGGGAGCCAACTTTCCTTGCAGTGGACGAGGCAATTGACTCAATGTATTTATTCCATCTCAGGTCAGCAGTCAATCTGAGACCGAGAAGCCGCAGAGAGTTGCTCTCGAGAAGTTGAGCGCCAGACATTCTAATGGAGGGAAGGGAAGGACCTCTGTGGTGATTAATAGAGAGCAGTTTTGTCTTAGAAGCGTTGAAGCTGACCAGCCAATTCATGCCCAGTTCACAATCGATTGGAGGTCCTTTTCGAGACGCACGGTCAGGTTAGTTTTGTCAGCGAGACTAGATTTGTTTTTGAGGCAGGAATAAATTGTGGTGTTATCCGCGTAGATGTCAACTTGGGAATTTATGGCGTCAACAAATCATTTATGTAGACAAGGAATAGATTAGAGCCCAGGATGGAGCCTTGAGAAACACCTGCTTTCGTGGGATAGAAATTGTGTCACTAAATTTTAACTTGCATGTTGGGCCACTCGAAACAGTTTTCTCTTTTATACGTTCCCTTCTAATGAGGAAACGGCAAAGTGCGTAAAAGCATAGAATTTAAATGCATTTCTTTACTGTAACCACTGGGAGGGGATTATAAAAAGAAATTGTTTTCTTTCTCTCCTCACTCACTTCGCATTAAACATATTTAAACCACTGCAGAGTTGCAGAGAGATGATGTAAATACTGTTAATTTCTATTTTGTTAATGATAATTAGAATATTCGTTAATCTGTTAAATTGTCGAAATAATAAACAATATATGACAATGGTGAAATTCTGGAATGCTCTAGACTTCATAATGATGCGAAAATAAACCAGATGAAAATGAAGGTGAAGTCCATCGGATGAGCAACTGAATGAGACACAAAAATAAATTTACCAATATTGTTCAAATAAACAGAAAAATAACGAAAATAGAGCAACAAATATGTCTTTTTGATTCAAACATTTCAACAAGAAATTATATCAGAATACTATACGACAATGTAAATGTAATATATATATATATATATATATATATATATATATATATATATATATATATATACACGCACATAATGAAATGGACAAATCCAACAATTACAATCTTTTTTATAGATAGAAACATTTAAGCAAATGTTCTGTTTATAACAAACAGTATCTAACAACATTTACCGGCCTGAATGTTCGAGAAATTTTCATAGAAAATATTCGTCGATTTTGCTGTCTTTAAACTACAGTCTTCCATTATTTTCTCACGTACGTTCATATCTGCTCATCGCGTATCCAAATGTAAACAAATGACGTCAAACCTTATGAAATGGATAAAGTCCGACAATTACAATCTTTTTTATAGATACAAACATTTAAGCAAATGCTCTGTTTATAATAAACAGTATCTAAGAATATTTACCGGTCTGAATGTCGAGAAATTTTCATAGAAAGTATTCGTCGATTTTGCTTTCTTTAAACTACAGTCTTCCATGATTCTCTCACGTACATTCAATATAGGGATCTCTTTTAATCAGGCGATCCACAGCGAAATCCGTTTTAACGTAATTCTTAATTGAATCTTTCATGTTTATTTCTACAATGTTTGCTTGATTTTAAAGGAGAAATATGGTCATGTGACGCCTTAATTAGCCCAAATTAATTAAATAACAAATCAATATTCAACAAATAAATTATAGATATAAATATTTTTGAAAGATCTCTTACAATTCTGAGCGTTCTTAACTCAGAGAAAGGTCATATTTCAGCATTAATAATATAAAATTTTGATGCATAGGCACTTCGGAAGTGCACGTGTAGGTGCGTGTATGTAGCAAGCATACGGATGCATCTCTGTATACAAATTGGCATTTACACCGCTATATTTGGCCAATCGTATTCTAGAATACCCGTCTACTAGGGCGGCTAGCCAATCCCCGTTGCAGACGCTTGCTCAGGCTCATTTGTGTTTATTCAACACCCACAGAGCCCAACTGTGGATTATGCTGCAACTACGCTGAGCAGACCTTAGTTACAGTTTCTGGGAGAAAGCGTGCTATCTAGGGTGATCATTAATTTGAACAAGGCCAGCACGCTCAAGCGCTCGGCCGCGATGACTTGTGATTTCATGTTAATTTAGCTATCGACGGCCCCAAGGGTTACTTATACCCAATTTTATTCACAAGGCTTGGATCAACCCGTGATATGGTTTTCAGACACTTTCTATAGGAGCCACAAGCTGGATCCGACCCCTTTAGTTCGATAATATCAGCGTGTTATCAAATTGATACAATTACAATTTTGATAGTTAGTAACTAAGAGAAAATTACATTTCAACATTACTGAAATAAGAATATTTTGATGCATGGACACTTCGCAAGTGCACGTGTGCCTGTCACAGGCACGCGGATGCATCTCTGTATATAAGATTTACACATACAGAACGGTTATAAACATATGTATGTTGACAAACGAACAAGCATACTTAACAATTTCACTCATGAACGCACACTTTCGGAGGTAGGATCATTTATAAAAATCAACGTAGAATTGATGTTGGAATTATCAATATGTATCATATGCACACCCAAATTTGGGTTACGAAATTCTGAAAAAAAAAAAAAACCCGTCATGTAGAGAACGCGTTAGCATTTACGCATTTAGCAGCAAAACAAAAATATTTAAAAACAATGAGCCACGGAATGTAAGCCTTTGGTTGGTCACTCCACGATATATTTTACATTAAAATTAAAATGGAGTACACTTTATGTCTATACCAAGCTTCTGTTACAGATGTAGCGTAGGTCATGAAATAGATAGATAGAGAGATAGATAGATAAAGACAGAGATAAGTAAAACAGAGATAGATAGATAGATAGATAGATAGATAGATATGAACAGACTAAGATAGATAGGTAGA
>OZ010610.1:43647873-43747873 GCA_963932145.1 Acanthosepion lycidas
TAAAGACTAAGATAGATACATACATAAAAAGACTTATATATGAAGACATCGATATGTAAAGACTGCGATAGATAGATAGATAGATAGATAGATAGATAGATATGAACAGACTAAGATAGATAGTTAGATAGAGACTGAGATAGCTAGATATGTAAAGACTAAGATAGATACATACATAAAAAGACGTATATATGAAGACATCGATATGTAAAGACTGCGATAGATAGATAGATAGATAGATAGATAGATAGATAGATAATGAACAGACTAAGATAGATAGTTAGATAGAGACTGAGATAGGTAGATATGTAAAGACTAAGATAGATACATACATAAAAAGACTTATATATGAAGACATCGATATGTAAAGACTGCGATAGATAGATAGATAGATAGATAGATAGATAGATAGATAGATAGATAATGAACAGACTAAGATAGATAGTTAGATAGAGACTGAGATAGGTAGATATTTAAAGACTAAGATAGATACATACATAAAAAGACTTATATATGAAGACATCGATATGTAAAGACTGCGATAGATAGATAGATAGATAGATAGATAGATAGATAGATAGATAGATAGATAGATAGATATGAACAGACTAAGATAGATAGTTAGATAGAGACTGAGATAGGTAGATATGTAAAGACTAAGATAGATACATACATAAAAAGACTTATATATGAAGACATCGATATGTAAAGACTGCGATAGATAGATAGATAGATAGATAGATAGATAGATAGATATGAACAGACTAAGATAGATAGGTAGATAGAGACTGAGATAGGTAGATATGTAAAGACTAAGATAGATACATACATAGAAAGACTTATATATGAAGACATCGATATGTAAAGACTGCGATAGATAGATAGATAGATAGATAGATAGATAGATAGATATGAACAGACTAAGATAGATAGGTAGATAGAGACTGAGATAGGTAGATATGTAAAGACTAAGATAGATACATACATAGAAAGACTTATATATGAAGACATCGATATGTAAAGACTGCGATAGATAGATAGATAGATAGATAGATAGATAGATAGATAGATAGATAGATAGATATGAACAGACTAAGATAGATAGGTAGATAGAGACTGAGATAGGTAGATATGTAAAGACTAAGATAGATACATACATAGAAGACATCGATATGTAAAGACTGCGATAGATAGATAGATAGATAGATAGATAGATAGATAGATAGATAGATATGAACAGACTAAGATAGATAGGTAGATAGAGACTGAGATAGGTAGATATGTAAAGACTAAGATAGATACATACATAGAAAGACTTATATATGAAGACATCGATATGTAAAGACTGCGATAGATAGATAGATAGATAGATAGATACATAGATAGATAGATAGATAGATATGAACAGACTAAGATAGATAGGTAGATAGAGACTGAGATAGGTAGATATGTAAAGACTAAGATAGATACATACATAGAAGACATCGATATGTAAAGACTGCGATAGATAGATAGATAGATAGATAGATAGATAGATAGATAGATAGATAGATAGATAGATAGATATGAACAGACTAAGATAGATAGGTAGATAGAGACTGAGATAGGTAGATATGTAAAGACTAAGATAGATACATACATAGAAAGACTTATATATGAAGACATCGATATGTAAAGACTCCGATAGATAGATAGATAGATAGATAGATAGATAGATAATGAAAAGATTGAGATAGATAGATAGATAGATAGATAGATAGATAGATATAAACAAACTAAGATATGAACAAACTAAGATAGATAGATATGAACAGACTAAGATAGATAGATAGATAGAGACTGAGATAGGTAGATATGTAAAGACTAAGATAGATACATACATAAAAAGACTTATATATGAAGACATCGATATGTAAAGACTGCGATAGATAGATAGATAGATAGATAGATATGAACAGACTAAGATAGATAGTTAGATAGAGACTGAGATAGGTAGATATGTAAAGACTAAGATAGATACATACATAAAAAGACTTATATATGAAGACATCGATATGTAAAGACTGCGATAGATAGATAGATAGATAGATAGATAGATAGATAGATAGATAGATAGATATGAACAGACTAAGATAGATAGTTAGATAGAGACTGAGATAGGTAGATATGTAAAGACTAAGATAGATACATACATAAAAAGACTTATATATGAAGACATCGATATGTAAAGACTGCGATAGATAGATAGATAGATAGATAGATAGATAGATAGATAGATAGATAGATAGATATGAACAGACTAAGATAGATAGTTAGATAGAGACTGAGATAGCTAGATATGTAAAGACTAAGATAGATACATACATAAAAAGACTTATATATGAAGACATCGATATGTAAAGACTGCGATAGATAGATAGATAGATAGATAGATAGATAGATAGATAGATAGATAGATAATGAACAGACTAAGATAGATAGTTAGATAGAGACTGAGATAGGTAGATATGTAAAGACTAAGATAGATACATACATAAAAAGACTTATATATGAAGACATCGATATGTAAAGACTGCGATAGATAGATAGATAGATAGATAGATAGATAGATAGATAGATAGATAGATAATGAACAGACTAAGATAGATAGTTAGATAGAGACTGAGATAGGTAGATATGTAAAGACTAAGATAGATACATACATAAAAAGACTTATATATGAAGACATCGATATGTAAAGACTGCGATAGATAGATAGATAGATAGATAGATAGATAGATAGATAGATAGATAGATAGATAATGAACAGACTAAGATAGATAGTTAGATAGAGACTGAGATAGGTAGATATGTAAAGACTAAGATAGATACATACATAAAAAGACTTATATATGAAGACATCGATATGTAAAGACTGCGATAGATAGATAGATAGATAGATAGATAGATAGATAGATAGATAGATAGATAGATAGATAGATAGATAATGAACAGACTAAGATAGATAGTTAGATAGAGACTGAGATAGGTAGATATGTAAAGACTAAGATAGATACATACATAAAAAGACTTATATATGAAGACATCGATATGTAAAGACTGCGATAGATAGATAGATAGATAGATAGATAGATAGATAGATAGATAGATAGATAGATAATGAACAGACTAAGATAGATAGTTAGATAGAGACTGAGATAGGTAGATATGTAAAGACTAAGATAGATACATACATAAAAAGACTTATATATGAAGACATCGATATGTAAAGACTGCGATAGATAGATAGATAGATAGATAGATAGATATGAACAGACTAAGATAGATAGGTAGATAGAGACTGAGATAGGTAGATATGTAAAGACTAAGATAGATACATACATAGAAAGACTTATATATGAAGACATCGATATGTAAAGACTGCGATAGATAGATAGATAGATAGATAGATAGATAGATATGAACAGACTAAGATAGATAGGTAGATAGAGACTGAGATAGGTAGATATGTAAAGACTAAGATAGATACATACATAGAAAGACTTATATATGAAGACATCGATATGTAAAGACTGCGATAGATAGATAGATAGATAGATAGATAGATAGATATGAACAGACTAAGATAGATAGGTAGATAGAGACTGAGATAGGTAGATATGTAAAGACTAAGATAGATACATACATAGAAGACATCGATATGTAAAGACTGCGATAGATAGATAGATAGATAGATAGATAGATAGATAGATAGATAGATAGATAGATAGATAGATAGATAGATATGAACAGACTAAGATAGATAGGTAGATAGAGACTGAGATAGGTAGATATGTAAAGACTAAGATAGATACATACATAGAAAGACTTATATATGAAGACATCGATATGTAAAGACTCCGATAGATAGATAGATAGATAGATAGATAGATAGATAATGAAAAGATTGAGATAGATAGATAGATAGATAGATAGATATAAACAAACTAAGATATGAACAAACTAAGATAGATAGATATGAACAGACTAAGATAGATAGATAGATAGAGACTGAGATAGGTAGATATGTAAAGACTAAGATAGATACATACATAAAAAGACTTATATATGAAGACATCGATATGTAAAGACTGCGATAGATAGATAGATAGATAGATAGATAGATAGATATGAACAGACTAAGATAGATAGTTAGATAGAGACTGAGATAGGTAGATATGTAAAGACTAAGATAGATACATACATAAAAAGACTTATATATGAAGACATCGATATGTAAAGACTGCGATAGATAGATAGATAGATAGATAGATAGATAGATAGATAGATAGATAGATATGAACAGACTAAGATAGATAGTTAGATAGAGACTGAGATAGGTAGATATGTAAAGACTAAGATAGATACATACATAAAAAGACTTATATATGAAGACATCGATATGTAAAGACTGCGATAGATAGATAGATAGATAGATAGATAGATAGATAGATAGATAGATAGATAGATAGATATGAACAGACTAAGATAGATAGTTAGATAGAGACTGAGATAGCTAGATATGTAAAGACTAAGATAGATACATACATAAAAAGACTTATATATGAAGACATCGATATGTAAAGACTGCGATAGATAGATAGATAGATAGATAGATAGATAATGAACAGACTAAGATAGATAGTTAGATAGAGACTGAGATAGGTAGATATGTAAAGACTAAGATAGATACATACATAAAAAGACTTATATATGAAGACATCGATATGTAAAGACTGCGATAGATAGATAGATAGATAGATAGATAGATAGATAGATAATGAACAGACTAAGATAGATAGTTAGATAGAGACTGAGATAGGTAGATATGTAAAGACTAAGATAGATACATACATAAAAAGACTTATATATGAAGACATCGATATGTAAAGACTGCGATAGATAGATAGATAGATAGATAGATAGATAGATAGATAGATAGATAGATAGATAGATAATGAACAGACTAAGATAGATAGTTAGATAGAGACTGAGATAGGTAGATATGTAAAGACTAAGATAGATACATACATAAAAAGACTTATATATGAAGACATCGATATGTAAAGACTGCGATAGATAGATAGATAGATAGATAGATAGATAGATAGATAGATAGATAATGAACAGACTAAGATAGATAGTTAGATAGAGACTGAGATAGGTAGATATGTAAAGACTAAGATAGATACATACATAAAAAGACTTATATATGAAGACATCGATATGTAAAGACTGCGATAGATAGATAGATAGATAGATAGATAGATAGATAGATAGATAGATAGATAGATAGATAGATAATGAACAGACTAAGATAGATAGTTAGATAGAGACTGAGATAGGTAGATATGTAAAGACTAAGATAGATACATACATAAAAAGACTTATATATGAAGACATCGATATGTAAAGACTGCGATAGATAGATAGATAGATAGATAGATAGATAGATATGAACAGACTAAGATAGATAGGTAGATAGAGACTGAGATAGGTAGATATGTAAAGACTAAGATAGATACATACATAGAAAGACTTATATATGAAGACATCGATATGTAAAGACTGCGATAGATAGATAGATAGATAGATAGATAGATAGATATGAACAGACTAAGATAGATAGGTAGATAGAGACTGAGATAGGTAGATATGTAAAGACTAAGATAGATACATACATAGAAAGACTTATATATGAAGACATCGATATGTAAAGACTGCGATAGATAGATAGATAGATAGATAGATAGATAGATAGATAGATAGATATGAACAGACTAAGATAGATAGGTAGATAGAGACTGAGATAGGTAGATATGTAAAGACTAAGATAGATACATACATAGAAGACATCGATATGTAAAGACTGCGATAGATAGATAGATAGATAGATAGATAGATAGATAGATAGATAGATATGAACAGACTAAGATAGATAGGTAGATAGAGACTGAGATAGGTAGATATGTAAAGACTAAGATAGATACATACATAGAAAGACTTATATATGAAGACATCGATATGTAAAGACTGCGATAGATAGATAGATAGATAGATAGATAGATAGATAGATAGATATGAACAGACTAAGATAGATAGGTAGATAGAGACTGAGATAGGTAGATATGTAAAGACTAAGATAGATACATACATAGAAGACATCGATATGTAAAGACTGCGATAGATAGATAGATAGATAGATAGATAGATAGATAGATAGATAGATATGAACAGACTAAGATAGATAGGTAGATAGAGACTGAGATAGGTAGATATGTAAAGACTAAGATAGATACATACATAGAAGACATCGATATGTAAAGACTGCGATAGATAGATAGATAGATAGATAGATATGAACAGACTAAGATAGATAGGTAGATAGAGACTGAGATAGGTAGATATGTAAAGACTAAGATAGATACATACATAAAAAGACTTATATATGAAGACATCGATATGTAAAGACTGGGATAGATAGATAGATAGATAGATAGATATGAAAAGACTGCGATAGATAGATAGATAGATAGATAGATAGATAGATAGATAGATAGATAGATATGAACAGACTGATATAGATAGATAGATAGATAGATAGATAGATAGATAGATAGATAGATAGATAGATAGATATGAAAAGACTGCGATAGATAGATAGATAGATAGATAGATAGATAGATAGATAGATATCATTACACGTATTTAGTTATTGTTTCTCTTCCGGTAGTTTGCAGTTTTTCATTTTACTATTGCCTTAACTTCAGGCGTCTTATTCATTATTCCCTCTTTTCTTAGGTTAGGCAGTGTCATTATTTTTTTCTTTTGAATGAGTTTAATTTCACTTTTCATTGTATGAATAGTAGTATTATTAATTATGTAAGTAGTAGTCAATATTGAAATGCATTTGCAGTCGTACTTCCCAATAAAAAACGGATGGGTAAGAAAAATATATTACCGTAAAATGGTAATATCAAAATACGACACTATTAACAGAATAGACGGCTAAACATGTTTATTGGGCCTCTCTCATCAGTTACAAAATCGAGAACAAAATGGATGGGTAACAAATACATATTACCGTAAAATGGTAATATCAAAATACGATATGATTAACAAATTGACGGTTAAACCTGTTTATTGGGCCTCTCTCATTAGTTACAAAAATCGGGCACAGCAAGGATGGGTATATATTACCGTAAAATCGTAATATCAAAATACGATTAACAAAAAAGACGTCTGAGCCTGTTTATCAATCCTCTCTCATCGTAGTTACAAATAGGTAATTATACTGTAAGTGTAAAATCCAGAGATTTTTCTTTGAAATATATCAGTTTTCTCGCTGTTAAATTCATCCCCTTAGTATTAATATTAAAATTTATTTAACTCGCGACTTCCTTAACAAATTTCGGCTAGGATATTTAACATTTCAAAATAAATCAGCAGAAAGCAAAAACGGATGTACAAAACAACAATAAGGATAATTTTATATCTATGGTTCATACAAAACAAGTGAGATACAAAAAAGGAATCAAATTGTTGCAATTTAAAGTTAGCAGCTGAGAAATGGAAAATTTTCGTAGAAAAAAAGCGCTGGGTTGCTCTGTGATCTCCGTCCGTCCTCTCATATAGCAGTGAATGTTGAACAATCTCCCCATGGGGGACAAAAACTAGAGACAAATATGATTCTACAGAAAGATGATTAAAATTCCATAGATGGGTGACTTCGCAACAAGGAAGTCTTAAGGAAAATGACAACAACAAATAAATACTCAGACTCAGGAAAAGGCAACTGAAATCTCTTCGGCATATAATGAAGAGTGAGGTCTTGTACAATTTAATCCTCACGGGGGGAAAGATAGATGACGAATTTGTGTTAATAGATGACGGAACAGGGAGATTTGAGGACCTTAGCAAAGGAAAAAACTGCCAAGAGCCACTCGAGATAGAAGGCTGTGGAGAGTCATGATCGTTATTTTCATGACGGGCCATTATACATAGAATAAGAAGAATGTTCTTATCAGATGATAGAGTTTAAATTTTTAAAAAAACGTATGAATGCGCATAAAAAGATAGACGATTAATATACAGAGAGAGAAAGAGAATGAGAGAGAGAGAAGTCTGTTGAAATAGTATATGTTACCTTAGTTGTACGTTTGTCAATGGAAGTGGGAAGACGGTCCATTTCAAATCGTCGGTAACGGAAATGGAATTCGGTTAAAAGTGAGTGCGTCTTCTGAATATTTCGTTGTCGACCTCACTTAAGATACAGCGCCTCCGGATTTAGAATATTTCAACACCAAATCAAAATCATTCAACTGGTCCATTTGTTTGTTTTTAATACTAAATTTTAACAAACACAAAGGCTGAATAGCAACTCATGGTAGAGGATAATATGTGAAAAAAGAAGCCGGAGAAAGTGAGGATTACAAGGATATGGGGGGCTGTCACTGGATCTAACCAACGCCTTTATTCACTGTGCCATGTGTCCAGAGATAGTACCCAAAGAATGTGAGTTCAATACCTGGCTAAGGCAGTGGAGAAGATTGAAAAGAGAAATTATCAGGAGATAACTGATAACTGATATCCATTAAAACATGGCACGTGGAACTAGAACAGTCTACCCCAGTGAACGAAATAAAGGTTTCAGTTTAACATTACAACCATCTGAAGAAGGCCGGAGCGTACAACGGCCGAAACGTTTTAATAAATATTGCGATAAAGATGAGGACAATAGTCCAAATAATGTGCAAAAATAATGTCGTTTTCTCACATATGTTACTACGTGATAAAACGACATTATTTTTGCACCAACCTAATATTTAAAGTGTGGATTGAACTTGAGTCCTGGTAGAAATTTATGGAACTAAACTACGTCCGTGCCGGCGAAAAAAAAAATGATTCAGTGAAATCGAGGTTGCGAGCGTTGTTTCTTGAGTGCGTAGCCCACAGAGGAATATTTGTTAAATCGCGAGGTTGTTGGTTTGTTTGCTTTGTTTTGTTTTATGGCATATTAACCTCAATGGGTCATTTAATGCCGACAAAATTTTTTTCCTGGTAATATTTTTGTTTTGTCAAAAATCTATTTCTGGTAATATTTTTTTCCTCAAAAATGTATAGCCGGTAATATTATTTTTCCAAAAACGTAAAGCTGGTAATATTATTTTTTCAAAAACGTATAGCTGATAATATTATTTTTTCAAAAACGTATAGCTGGTAATATTATTTTTTTCAAAAAAATATTGCTGGTAACATTATTTTCTCAAAAGCGTATAGCTGATAACATTATTTTTTTCAAAAATTGATGGTAATAGTTTTTTCTTCAAAAACGTATTGCTGGTAATATTCTATAATACTTTTTAACTCAGTTTCAGGGTTAACTATTTGCCCATAGCTGGGACCCTAACAGGTGGTATCACCTCGGGTCAGGATGAACCTGGGAACAACTAAGCAATTAAGAGGTGGTTCCACGCTTCTCAAAACCTCCTGATCAGAGGCCTTGCTGTTGGACGTAGTTTATCGCCATACCCAGGACGCGGATGTAGTTTATCGCCATACCGAGGACGCGGATGTAGTTTATCGTCATACCCAGGACGCTGCGAGGTTGAGGATAATTATTTCCACGTTTTTATTTAACTCATTTAAAAATAGAAAGTTCAATTTGAGCTTTTCATTCTGACCCAATGGATAAAAGTGTCTGATACAAGATTATTTCTACGACTTTTATCCTGCTCTTTTTTTTTTTTTTTTCATTATCGGTAATTTTTATATTTTTTCTTGAAAGATATTTTCGCCGGCCGTGTCAACATTCGGCATAAGTGGTAACTATTCGTTTCACGACTTAACTAGAGGATGTTGACCAATCAAAACTAAGCAGGCGTGTGTCTTTGACTTATTTAGCCAATTCTGATTAGTATTTCGATCCACCATACGGACATAAACATTTTTTATTGCGTTATTTTCTTTTAGTATTCTTCAAGCTACTGTCTTTATTATATCGTGACTGTCTTTATTATATCGTGACTGACTTTCCAGTTGTCGAGTAACATTTCATATTTTTTTTCCTTTTTGCACTGCTAGCGTTGTTTCTTTTTTTAAAGACTTTTGTTTTTGTGTTTCATTCAAGAAAATATTAGAAAGAATCAAACTGTCCTTATATTTCGAGGTGTGGGTTATTTTTGGCTCTCATCCGTAGATTACTAAATACGATTTCTGCTCTTCAGTTTGAGTCATTTTTTTAAAAATTGTTTTAGTCTTTTTTCTTGCTTTCTCTTTTTATTTTTCCTTATCTTTTCGTATTCTCTCTCTTTCTTCTCCATATTTTTTTGTAATTCATTACTCTCAAAATATTTTTTCTTCATTTTTTATTCGGAGAATCACATACCGTTTTTCATCATGTCACAACATTTAATATCGACTACGTCGTGCTTTTTTCTCGTCTTCTCCAGCCCCCTCTCTTTCTTTCTCAAAATCCCCCTTCACTTGTGGTACTTTATTAAATGAAGCATTATCAAGGGCTATTTATTACTACTATTATTATTAGGATTTAATTCGTCTTATTTTTTCCGAGTTCAAATTCTGACAGCACATGTTGAAGTAACTACTGCATTTTTGACTTTTCAAGGTGGAAATTTTTGTCATGTCAACGAATACTCGTTGTCACTTTCGTAATGCGCGTTGTAGTAGAGACTTTGTAATCGCAGATAAAATACAGCCGTTGAACAAGACTGGTCTCACACGCCTTCGAATAGGACTCGCACTAATTGTACTTGCTCGATAATACTCGCTCGAAAAGTAACCATCGAATTGTGATCAGTATAGAGAAATAGTACAGAAAATAGCAAACCGTAAAGTAATAGAGGATAGTGTAGAAATAGGGATCCCTTAGACGGCACACTAATTCCCATATATACATTTCCTTTACTATCGCGTGATCTACTTATTCAAAATGGGAACGCATGTGTTTGTTCTCTGGTGATCTGTGTTCAAACTCCAGTGTGAGCATCAACACTTTATTCCTATATAACAGAAACCCTATGTCAAACACGACTTGTTCTCTAGATAGCGATAGTCTCTGAGGTCCTACTTTTATACAAATATCTTGTCTCAAAACACTTCAAACAATCTTATAATGCCCTCGAAAAACATATAAAACCATCTGCCTAGAGCGCAGGCATAGATAGCAAGGGAAAATTGTTATCATGCCTTGGGTGGCAGTTAGCCTAGGAGAATGATAGGTGAAATGTCAATCTACAATTGGAAAGTCCGTAAAAGGCATGAATTTGAAGGATTCATTTTCTACGGCTTATCTAAACTTTGCAGGCAACGTGAAGCTAGAAAATATTTTTTAAATTGTAAGAATTTTTTTTTTAGTTAATAATGATTTTAATGATACAATTAATTTAATAATCAACGTTTAAGTGGTGTGAGAAAAGCTGTATCCATACTTTTCGCGGGGACATCTGCGTGTAACTAAAAATCCAGAGACGGATATACAATGTGATAGGTCCTGATCTGCCATCTTGTCTACAGTCACTTACTCACTGTGGATTTCAGCTGTCTTTTTTTACAAGTAATTTCATGGAAACTGCTCGGACGAGCTACTTTTACTGGTTCCCAAACTGCATGAATTTTAGCGTACTACTAGGTTGGCATCTCGGTGCTACATGTAGCTGTCTCTAATAATCCAACAGCTTCCTATCTAGCACTTCCCGATAGTGGAACTCCTTTCCTCTTACTTGTTTTCCTGATAGCTATAATTTTCAAATATTCAAATGTAAGTTAAATTCACATCTTCTGATGACATGACCTTGATCACCGTCCTTCTCTTCATCCTTTCCCCAAACACTCCTCTTTACACTACCTCTCACCATAATATATATATATATATATATATATATATATATATATATATATATATATATATCAGAACATAATTTTGAGGTATGCTATGTTTATGGGTTAAAGTGCTCAATATCAGGGATAGAGCGTATGTAAATATAAAAATAGACATTGGAATCAACACCCATAAGCGACAGTCTGTTTCATGGTAAACGCAATAATCAGGCCATGACGACTGTGTTTAGCAAGAAACAGTCTGTCGCCTGTCGGTGTTGATATCAATGTCCAATATATATATATATATATATATATATATATATATATATATATATATATATATATATATATATATTATAGTTTGTCTATCTCGCACAAGGAAAAAAGTTAATTTCATGACTGTCCAAAAGTCTTTGTCTTTCGTGTGTCACATGTGTAAAAAATTATACGAGATTTATCTGCAATGTCATTCCTTAGCCAATACCCGCAAAGTTCAATATAAAGAAGTGGCATATATATATATATATATATATATATATATATATATATATATATATATATATATGACAAACTGGAATGTTTTTTGTGACGCGTTTCATCCGTTAGTATTTCACACACACACATATATATATATATATATATATATATATATATATATATATATATATATATATTGATAATTCGAAAACGTTCATGAAATTATACTGTTTCGAAAAAACACCCAACTATACATTTCGACCATTTTTTCCAGCTGCCAATAATTTATAACTGGGTCTGGATCATATACCTAAATTTATAGCATACTGTCGACACGGAGAAGGCATTGATGAGAATCAAATCTTTTTATTTACTTTCTACCTGTTTTGAAGGATTCTGTCTTTAACCTCGGACACTTAAATCAAAGAACATGAAATGTTAAACGACTTTTTTTTAAAATCACACATTTTCTTTCTCTTTTTTACTCACAAATAACGCCAACTTGGGAAAATATGAGATTTCATTATTTTAAATGTGCAACTAATTTCTCCACTTCGATCTGATAAAGCCTAATTGGCAAAATTCATAGTCGAATGTGTTTTCCAATTTTCAATAATTTATAACGCTTTTGGGTTCATATATCCAAATTTATAACATTATTGACATGGCATGGAGAAGAAACTTTGTCTAATGGACAAAGTTTCCATTTTTTTGTTTATTGTTGTAAGCTGATACTGATATTTATAGTGAAAATTTGTTTTTGTTTCTTTTTGTTTCTCATATATATTTATAAAGTATTGTGCTGTTCTCGTATTTACTATTTGTATAAGATATTTTGTATGCATAATTATTTTGTCATCAGTTACTCCTATGTATATGTTTTATTCGTTATCTGCTTATTTTACAGTGACTCGGTATATTATATTCCTTGGCAAGCAACTGCCATTTAAAGTCTAACAATTCTTTGCTCTGTGGTTACAGATGCGTTCGGTTTGCGTAATTGCTTTGTTGGTTATTCTTCTCCTGTGCCTTTTTATTATTTTTGTCATAAAAACCACCTGACCGGAAAAAATTAGCGCAGAGGTGATGACGTCACATCTGTTGTTGATGACTTTTTTGGTCGCCGAACTGAAAAGGCTTCATTAAAATGTAAGATGCCAATTTACCTGTAAAGAAACAATGCAGCTGTTAACAAGGACCGATAAAATTAATGTATACTAATGTATCTAGATTATTCGTATATATATATATATATATATATATATATATATATATATTCGACTTTAACTTCGAATTCGACGTATGAGGGTCAAGCAGATCAGTTCCTAAGAAACTGACAGTCCGACAACACTGCTTGATTATAGTGGTGAAGGTTTCGTGCAGGATAATCCACACTTTTTGAAGGGCCGATTACAGAGACCTTCCACAGTGTCCCCAAACGACCCTCCGCAGGTTTTGAATTCAGAGTTGTCCTTCTCCTAGACCAGTTGCCATCCAATGCTATACAACCCAGTCTTTCCTGCTATTTACCCATAACTGGAAGGAGAAGAAGAGGATTCACACAAGAGTATTAGCACGTAAGTGAATGTAATGGATTCGACTGGAATTCGCTATCCATTACTCCACCGTGCCTCTCTCGCATTACTCCACCGTGCCCCTTCCCTCTCTCTCTCTCTCTCTATATATATATATATATATATATATATATATATATATATGTGTGTGTGTGTGTGTGTGGATGTGTGTGTGGATGTGAATGTATAAAATTAATTATATACTATATTAAATTGAATACAACCAACTTTGTCATTAATAACAACTCTTCTCTGTCAACTATATTTACAAAAGTCCAACATCGTATATCAGTTTGAATGTCCTTTAGGAGATTGCACCTCTGGCAATAGCGTAAATAATATGTATGATACCCATGATGAGAACGATTACGTTTCACTTAAACGATCATAGCTTAATCTCAGAGCATTTAAAGGGATTATTCAAATTTTACACCTTACTCTCGCTCTCTCTCCATATATATATATATATATATATATATATATATATATATATATAGAGAGAGAGAGAGAGAGAGAGAGACAAAGAGAGAGATTTTGAAATGGATTATGTTCGACAATTATTTAATATATTTTCCTCAAAAAATAAAACTAATTATATACTATACTAACTTTAATACAAACAATCTACTCATCCATAATAACTCTTCTCCTTCAACCAGCGTCTTACAAAAAACAATATCGTATATCAATTCAAATGTCATATTGGAGATTGCATCCTGATAAAAATATTAATACGTATGTTGGTTTTACAACAATGACAATGACGAGAAGTCATACGTTTCACTTGACTGATTATAGTTCAATCACAGAACTTTTAAAGGAACACTCATATCTACATTCACAGTTTAGACAGATATTAGTCGAAACTGCAACAGAACTCCTCCAAAAATAACGTCAAGTACGTGTATAGTAACTATTGACCTCATCTTTGTCGCCATGTCAATAAATGAGGTCAGTAGTCCGAATAATGTAAATAATGTACATAATACCTCATCTCAGATATATAGACCGATACTGAAAGGCCGGAACGTTGTAAAGAATATGCCGACAAAGATGAGGATAGTAGTCCGAATAATGTAAATAGTGTACATAATACCTCATCTCAGAAATATATACATTTTTTTTACCTGTCTTAATCTACAGAATTGATAAACAAAATGTCTCTCCGACCACCCTCAGATCACACTATCTTTTCTCTCGCAAAGGCGGAACACAGGTTCGACCCATGTTTCCATTATCGTCTTCCGAATTCAAAGTCCAGTAGACGTACTTTTCACTGCTTAAAATATATCAAAGCGTTTACTAAATCATGGATATCAGCAAAATAGCTTTTGGAGTTCAAGGAAAGACATATTGATAGTCTGAAGATCCAAATGTTTTGAGTAAAATGTTAATTTAATGGAATACATTTGAAAAAAAAACTGGGAGAAATTTAATATATGTATGGCTAACAGATCTGAAAATACTGGGTATGAAGAAGAAAAAAAATGCTCCATGTTTTTCTTTTCTGCTTTAGATTTAATGAAAACGCAAATGTCAAGAATACATTTAAGTTTTACTTCTGGTGAAAATATTTTTAAATAAATTTAATTTTAACACATTTCGTGTTGTCGACCAGTAAGAACATATATATATATATATATATATATATATATATATATATATATATATATATTAGGTTGGTGCAAAAATAATGACGTAATAATGCCGCTTTTGACGTTAAAAAATACGTCAAAAAACGACATTATTACGTCAATATTTTTGCACCAACCTAATATATATATATATATATATATATATATATATATATATATATATATATATATATATTTATATATATATATATATATATATATATATATATATATTATATATATATATATATATATATATATATATATATATATATATATATATATATATAGTTCTCATCATATTTTTTTATTATTCGCTTTTGTTATGAACAGTAGCGTAAAACGCGATTATAAGTTTCTTGGAAAATGTCTTATGCGAAGAAGAGGGCGAGAATTTTGAACAGATTGTATAAGAATTAAGGAATGGGAAAATTATTCAAATTTCATCGAAATTTTATGCAGACATAATAAAATGTAAATTGGAATTTGGAAAAATGTCAAAGGAAGTTTAATTCGAGAACTAGTTGAAATGAAATCTCTGCGACGGAGAACAAGAAAGAAGAATAAATGTAATAAAAATATAAACAGAAAAAGAGGAAAGAGAAAAAAATTGCAATGTACGCAGTAGATACGCAGTTAACTAAATTGATTAATACATAGATGCAAAGAGATAGATAGACAGTCATACGGAGAGAAAACGACAGCGGGATTAATAGACTCAGATAAATGATAGATACATAAGGAACGAGAGAGACAGAGAGAAATATGTAATACCCATATATATATATATAGAGAGAGAGAAAGATAGATAGAGACAGAGAGAGAGAAATAGAAAGAAACGAGAGGGTGAAAGAAATAAGAGCCATAGATAGATAGATAGATAGATAGATAAATAAATAAATAGATAGATAACAAGAAAACGAAATAATAGCCATATAGATAGATAGATAGAGAACGAGAAAAAGAAATAATAGCCATAGATAGATAGATAGATAGATAGATAGATAGATAGATAGATAGATAACAAGAAAAAGAAATAATAGCCATATAGATAGATAGATAGATAGATAGATAGAGAACAAGAAAAAGAAATAATAGCCATAGATAAATAAATAGATAGATAGATAGATAGATAGATAGATAGATAGATAGATAGCGAGAAAAAGAAATAATAGCCATATATATATATATATATATATATATATATATATATAGATAGATAGATAGATAGATAGATAGATAGATAGGGAACGAGAAAGAAAAAGAAATAATAGACAGCGCGGTGGTATTCAACTTAGATTGTATATATTAGGTTGGTGCAAAAATAATGTTTTTGACGTTAAAAATACGTCAAAAACTGACATTATTTTTCCACCAACCTAATAATTGGGAAAATTACTACACTCGTGAGGGAGTTTCTTTAACTATACTGCGTACTTGTGAGAACTGTATACGGCGCAACAACATGGCGTCGACGATAGGATCGTCTAACCTCGTTAGAGGATCCTGAACATGTTTATAATTTGATAAGATGTTTCGCGGCGTTGGTGACAGTCAAGAAATTGAGTGACAGCAAAATTAGAGGAGGAGTAAATGAAATAACGGATTTATTTCTAGTATCAGCGCGTTGTGAGGCCGTAAAAAAGATTTCCGTAATAGATGTTAGAAGACTTTTCAATTGAAGAATCTTCGAACATTGTACAAGCAAATGTACGTCCAAAAAAGAAACTGGTCATATCTGAGAGGACTTGGATGAAAATATTAGACAGTATATCCACAGGCTAAAAAAGGCGTCGAGGTACTGGGAATTCGAAAAGATGGGTACAGGGCTGATATCTTTAAAAGAGATATTAATACAGTTAAGGCTAACTGAAGGACTGCATGACGTCTTGAGTAAAGTACAAAATTTTGGAAGAGCTTCAAGTCCAGAATATGAATATTGAAATGAGTTTCTTACAGCAGCTAGATTTAATTCAGAGATTAATACCCCTAAGATTAACTTGGAGACATACAGTAATACGGAGAGATTACATAAACCTCGTTTTTACTACAAAGAACATCAGATGAACTAATATAAATGGCCGATTTTTTGGAAAGATGTGTTTTAATTGCAAGAAGAAAAACCATTTATAGTCAGTATGCAAATATAAAAAAAAAAAACAGAAGTGGATAATACAGATCCTCCGAAGAGAAACATTGAAATTTATGAAGTGGAAGCGCGAGATAAGAGTAGAGAAAGGGTAACAATAAATTGAATAATTGTCCTTATGCAGGTGGATACGAATAGGGATGTAACCTTTATACCCACGAATATTCGGAGAAAATGGGAAGACTCGATTCGAAGTAATACCAATCATAATTGTGGAGTGCATAAAAGACAATGGTCACCTGGAGGTTGATGTATAAATAATAGACACCTCAAAGTTATTAATTGCCTGAAATTAGAAGAACCTGAAATTTAACTTTTAAAGGATTACGAGGCGAGTGTCCGGCATAGAGAGAATAGTCAACCAGTATATTTTCAGAGTCGTAATGTTCCGATTCGTCTTCTTCCCATCGTTATGGTGAAACTTAATAAATGAACGAGGAATACTGTTTACATTATTTGGACTATTGTCCTCATCTTTGTCGACATATTTATTACAACGTTTCAGTCGTTGTAGGCTCCGGTCTTCTTCAGGTAGTTTGAATGTCGAACTGAACCCTTTGTTTCGCTCACTGGGTTAGACTGTTCTAGTTCCACGTGCCATGTTTTAGTGGATGTCAGTTGTCAGTTATGTCATGTTAATTCCCCTCTCCAAGTTCTCCACTGTCATAACCGGGTATTGAACTCACACTCTTTGGGTCCTGCAACTGGATCTAACCAACGCCTTTATCCACTCTGCCATGTGAGTTCAAAAGCCGGTTAAGGCAGTGGAGAACTTAGAGAGGGAAATTAACAAGAGATAACTGATAACTGACATCCATTAAAACATGGCACGTGGAACTAGAACAGTCTACCCCAGTGAGAGAAATAAAGGGTACAGTTCGACATTACAACCATCTGAAGAAGGCCGGAGCGTACAACGGCCGAAACGTTTTAATAAATATTGCGATAAAGATGAGGACAATAGTCCGAATAATGTAAATAGTGTACATAATACCTCATCTCAGAAATATAGACAGATACTGAACAAGGAATATTGAAGGTCAGCCAGGGAGGTAGCAATTGATCTTCTCCAACCGTGATCATAGTCAAAACCAATGCAGATTTAAGGATTTGTGGTGACTACAAAGTTTGTGTAAATCACAAGAGATGTTCAAACTCCTTCACATTCACAAATATTGAAACGGCCTCTCAGGAGTTTGCTGGCATGAAATCTTTTGCTAAGACTAATCTGGAATCTGCGTATAATCAGATTAAAAATGATGGCCATTTTCAAGAAGTCTCCACGATAAACACAGCTATAGGTCTTCCCAGGTGAACTTGTCTGACATTTGAAATTAAAACATCTAGACACATATTCTAAAAGGCTATTGAGTAAAAATCTTCATTTTCTATCAGGATGATATAGGTACTAGAAGAGATGAAGAATAAACACGGTATATGTTCTGAGCAGATTGGATAATTCAGGTATGAGAGTAAATCGAGATAAGTGAATTTAATTGCGAGAAAATTTCATACTTAGAGAATCAAATATCTAAAGCTTGGATCTCGCCAGATGACAAATTTATTATCAAAATATCAGAAATAAGTACACCAAAATATAAGAAAGAGTTTTCTTGCGTTTGACCAACTTTTATAATAAATATATAGCTCGATGTATCGACATGATTTAACCTTTTGCGAACTTGAGAAAGAGTATAATGAATTTCAGTTGACTGAAAAAAAAAGCGAAAGGAAGAACTTAGAAACAACACAGTAGTTATGGTATTAGGTTGGTGCAAAAATAATGACGTAATAATTTCGTTTTTTCACTTTAAAAATACGTCAAAAAACGACATTATTACGTCATTATTTGTGCACCAACCTAATATTTGACCCTACAAAAGAACTCCACTAACTACTGATACTACCGGACGTGCCATAGCAGCGATCTTATCACAAGAGGAACATCTTAGAAAGTTGATTGCAGCGGAGACGAATTATTCTAACGTTGAAAAAGAAGCGCTGGCAATTGTCTGAAGTACAAGAAAGGGCTTGTATTTTGTTATTTGGTAAGAAATTTCTACTAAAGTCGAACCCGAAGTCCTTAGATTTGATATTCAACTCGAGGAAAGAGTTGCCTAAAGTCACGTCGTCCAGAATTTCCAGGTGGTAAATTAAGATTATGGCATTAGATTTCGACATTATTTATAGTAACGGAAATGCCATTCCACAGGTAGACGCATTTTTAAGAGTGAATTTTAACACCCAGGATAGTTGGGAGGAGAGACTTTTGGACTTTTGGTCTAGGTAGGGATATGTTATCTATCAGTGGGGATCAAGTTTTAAAAAAGTACAGAACAGAATACAGAATAATGGGCATTCAGTCATTTTTCTCTACGAATATTCAATGAGTGCCTGGGAATTAAGTCATTTTTTCAACAGCTGTTCAACCGGTGGCTGGACATTAAGTCATTTTCTCTACCGCTTTTCAACAGGTAGCTGAGCATTAAGTCACTTTTTCTACCACTACTCAACTGATGCCTGGGCATTCAGCCATTTTTCTCTACCGCTGTTCAACCGGTGGCTGGGCGTTAAGTCATTTTTCTCTACCAGTGTTCAAATGGTGCCTGGGTAATAAGTCATTATTTCTACCACTGTTCAACTGATGCCTGGGTATTCAGTCTTTTTTTCTCTACCGCTGTTCAACCGGTGGCTGGGCATTCAGTAATTTTCTCTATCACTATTCAACCGGTGCCTGGGCATTATGTCATTTTTCTCTATCACTATTCAACCGGTGGCTGGGCATTATGTCATTTTTCTCTACCAGTGTTCAACTGGTGCCTGGGTATTAAGTCATTTTTCTCTACCACTGTACAACTGTTTTCTGGTAATTAAGTCATTTTTTCTACCGCTGTTCAACCGGTGCCTGGGCATTAAGTCATTTTTTCTACCGCTTTTCTATTAGTGACTGGACATTCAGTCATTTTTCTCTACCACTGTTCAACTGGTGCCTGGACATTAAGACATTTTTTTCTACCGCTCTTCAACCGGTGGCTGGACATTCATTCATTTTTCTCTACCACAGTTCAACCGGTGTCTGGGCATTTAGTCATTTTTCTCCGCCACTTTTCAACCGATGGCTGGACATTTAATCATTTTTCTCTACCACTGTTCAACAAGTGTCTGGGCATCACTTGAAGACTTTCAACAGCAGCAAAACTAAAATGCATAGCACATATAAATCCAATAGTATATAATATTATGAACAATGCAATAACTTTCCACGCTTCTTCAAACAGATATTTAGAACGTAATCCCATGAGACTAGAAATAACGAGAAAACAGTGGACTTGAAAAGTCTATTTGCTCGAAAAAAAGAAACTGTTTCAGAACGATTTTTTAAAAATTTCAAACGATAGTGATGTCAACTGCTTGGTCAATGAATGCTGGGTAATGTTTATATTAGCAATTTCCTTATAAGGAAATATATGACATTCATTGACCTAACAGCCAGTGTGACTGTCGGTTGAAATTTGTAAAATATTTCTCTTAAAACAATTATTCTGAAAAATAAGTTTCTTAAGGCCACTTCATCTTGATTGCGTCATTATTTTCTCTTTATGATTCACGATATCCATTTTAGTTGTAGCAGCTGTTAAAAGTTATCAAGTGATTCAGTTTCTGCTATTTGGTACAGTTCTTGATTTGGAATTCTGTAGCGCCAGTCCACAATGTCCGAAGAAGGATGGTTCTCTCCAAGACCTACAGGATTCACTCGCTCAAATCTAGGGCTGATCACATCAATGTCATTAACATTTCCTGGCCAACCTTTTCTTGTTAGGATCATTAAAAAATTATTATATTGTTATTTAGGGTCTGGCCATTTTTCCTAGCGAGGTACAATATTAAACTTTCCAGTCAATGTGTACACCCAAAGAACATATTGAAAGCAAGAGGAAAATAACTGCCTAACGAGCGAAGATGAAAGAAGGACAGGAAGTTGTGTAGAGCCATGATCGCCTATGTTCTGAAAGGAGACACACAAAGAAGAAGGAGAACAGAACGAGCTTGTGTAAATGGTTAGCAGAGCAGGGATTACGAGAGATAGCAAAGCAGCAAGTCTTGCGGGTTACACAGGAAAAGAATTTGTGGTGAGCCATGATCACCACTTCATGAAGGGACACGCACATAGAACAAAGAGGAGGAGGAGGAGGAGAAAGAAAGAAACGTGATGGTGTAAAAGTTTGGTAAAAAGGTATTAGGAAATATAGCAAAATGACAAATTTTACAAAGGTCTATAAAGGACATAAAGTTGTAGAGAGCCGTGTTCGCCAAGTCCTGATGAAATGCGACACGAAGAGAAAACGGGTTGGTATACAGGGTTTATACAGAAAATCATTAGGAGACGCAACAAAAAGACAAAATTTATTAAGGGCTAAAAAGGACGGGATGTTGTTGAAAACCATGGTCACTCAGGGATATAGAAGAAGAAGAAGAAGAAGAAGAAGAAGAAGAAGAAGAAGAAGAAGAAGAAGAAGAAGATTTGTATCAATCAGCTTGAGCAAAATTTATTGAGCTAATTTGGAAAGGCATTAATAATTATCTCTATATTTCGTTTGGTCTCATCTTTAAGCTGATGTGATGTCTTGCATTGTCATGGTGTAAAAGTACGTCATTCACCTCAAGGCTGTTGCAGTGTTTTTCAATAATGATTCCTCTGCCGGTTGTAATGAGCTCATCAGCTGTTTGGTTCAGTGAAGCAGGTGGTCTGTCATTAAACCTTTCTCTAGGATTGGAATTAATTTACTGATGTGTCGCTTTACTCTGCTTCCATCAAGCGCATTACTTCCATAAACTTTGGGGAAAAACTCCGCACCACTGATAGCAGCAATGTCTCTTCCAAAATAAAGATTCTTCGAGATCACATTACCGTTCGGCATGTATCCTCCGATGCAACTATTTTTCATTATGAACAGGAGAAAAAAAAAGTATATAAATTGTTTCCCCTTTGATCTCTCCGCACATTTTTGGTTAAAAGAACTGCCTGCAAAGTGTTCCAAGAAATAGGACTCAAGATAGATCTTTCCAACTCAGACACTAGGATCTGGAATTCAAATGAAAACCTTCAGTGTTACTTAAACTGAATCCATCATAAACATTCAAGATGTGAAATTAGTAACTGCTAGACATTTCAAATATATCAGTGAATATATCAGTGATAACAAGTTGAGTCTAGAAGATTGGGAAATTGAAATAGCACCAGAGGTAGTTTCACGTATCACCGCAAATTACTACTGAACCAAAATATTAATATATTAAAAAAAAAAAACTTGGGTTATGTACTTATATACGGAATTCCATGTGGATGTCATGCATGGCGGCGATTTCTTTCAGAAACATCTAAACTGTCAGCTCTATTCAATGGCTTTCTAAAATTAAGGGTTAAAAATAGCTTCGAGATAGTGAAGCATAGTATAGACCTCATTGAGGACCATCTTTTTCGGAATTCAGCGAATCGCGCTACCTAATCATGAGTAAAGAATTCTACCATATATCAGAAAACAGATAACTTGAACACTTCCAACAGCAGCAACAACTAAAATATATAGGATATGTAACGAGAAGAGAGAATAGTAACGTAATCAAGATGCTTAGTTGTCGTACTGATGAAACCCCGATCAATACTGAAAATAGCGATAACAGTTACTAGCCTTGAGAAACCTATTCCCTTGAAAACAAAAAAAAATCTTGTTAAGAGAAAGATTTCATAAATTTCAACCAGCTGTAGAAATGGCTGCTCTATTAATGAATACGGAATTTTTCCTTATAAGGAAACTGCTAATATTACCTTCTCCTCTTACTTCTCCTCCTTCTATGTGCCATGTCTATTTTCTTTTTAATTCTTCATGCAATATCTCCTAATCCATCATCTGCCAACCATTTATACAAGATCGTTTTCGTAGATCGTATGTTCCTTTCCTCTCTCTCCTTCTTCATTTCAGCATAGCCTGTGAGTGTCAAAATTCCCAAGCTTTCTTTCCTCATCAGATGCTCTAGAAATTTCAACTTTCCCTTTCTGATGTTACGTATGCATGTCCTTTTGTTTATATTTTCTCAAAATCTTAGTCGTTTACTAATGTGTCCAGCATGGTGTTCTCAGTATCCTTCTGTAGAACCACGTTTTTCTTGCTTCAAATCTCTTCCAGTTTGGTTCATCACATTCCCTTACGTTCTAATATCGTTGGGAAAGGTATGAATCCTCATCTTCTCTCCCCAGTTATGGGTAAATAATTCAGTGACACTGTAAAAGATCAAGAACTGGGTATAATTACCCGTTTGATTCCTCAAGAGCCACCCAGTGTTACAATTTGACACCCGGCTTGCCCACCTGGAACGAAATTCAAGTAATTGTGAGAGCAACCATATTCGTCAGAACCCGAGTGGTGTAACTTACATCGTGTACAAGCGTTGTACATGAATTCTCCAAGTGTTGTAGAAAATATTAAGAGTCATTTTGAAGAAAGGCAGGATCAGTGGAGATTCTCCTACACGGGGGGGGGTCCCAAGGAATCAAATTCGTAGACGAATTTCGTATCATTTCTCTGCTGAACACCGAAAGTAAGATCTTTTTCGGGTTGTTATCAAGACCCCTTTCGAACTTTATTCTCAGAAATGGCTACATTGACACATCGGTATGTCATGTTGCCTTGTGCATGCGCAAGCCCTGACACAGCTCCTGAGGGAGGGGAAAGAAAACAAAGGTGACCTGATTTTAATGCGGTTGGATCTTGCCAACGCCTACGGGTCCATGCTATACAAACTGGTTAAAGAAGCCCTAAAAAGATATTATGTGCCTTCATCATGTTCGAACTCGTAGTCAACTATTATAATTTCCGGCTGAGAGTAGGCACAGGTTCTTCAGTGTTAGAATGGCAGACACTGGAAAACGTCATTATTACAGGTTGTAGAATGTCTGCTGTCCTCTATTCATTGACCATGTCCATACTATTAAAGGCAGCCGAGGTGGAATGCCGAGGTCCTTTGTCATGAGTCCATCAGCCCCTGAGAAGGGCTTACATGGACGATTTAACCGTAACGACGACATTTGTCACGGGCGGCAGATGCCTTTTGAAAGGCCTTGAGGAAAATATGACCAGGACCAGAATGAATTTCAAAGCAGCAAAATCCAGTTCCCTAGTATTGAAAAAAAGGCATAGTCATGGATGAAGTCCGATTTACAATCGCAGGTGCAACAATCCCTACCCTGAATGAAAAGCCTGTGAAGAGCTTGACCAATACTTTCAACAGAAGTCTGAAGGACACAATCGCGATCTAGCATAATAGAAATGACCATGATGAGTGTCTGACCAAGATAGACGAATCATGATTGCCATGGTGTTTCAAGGCATGGCTTTTCCAGTACGCAGTATTGCCCCGGATATTGTGTTCCATTGCTTGTCTATGATGATACGATTATCACCGTGGAAACGTTAGAGAGAGCAATTAGCAACCAGTTGAGAAGGTGACTGGATTTGCGGAGATGCTTAAATGGTGCGACCCCTCTATGGTAACAGCAACGCATTGCACCTCTTAATAGCTTTGTGGGAGAGTATAAAATCACAAAGAGAGCGAGAGAACGGCTTCAGTATGCAGAGTTCATAGATCGAAAAGTAGCAGCTGCTGGAATCCAGACATGATCTGGCAGAAAATGGAGCGCTGAAGGGAAGTTGTGAGTGGCGGAAGAGAGACTTAGACATGAAGCTATACTGGGGACAAGGTTTTTGCAAGTACCCAAACCAAAATTGCCAAAGGCAAATAAAGACACCAACTTGTCCAAGATGAAGTCTGTGCGGGTGTAGAAGAAGATCGATATTGTAAAATGGTCGGTCTAAGCCAACAGGGAGCCTGGATGAAATGGGCGAACATTGAACGAAAAAAAGAGTGCTGCAGTCAGATTTTAGCGAGTTTCGATTTCTTATCAAATCGGTATGTCTTGCCGAACCTAGCTAACCTGCATATATGGGGGAAAAGCGAGGCCTCCTAATTGCCAATTATGTGTAAGGAAAGGATCTTTACAGCACATCCTTAGTAGTTGTCCAAAAACTTTGTGTGATAGTCGATACAGTTGGCACCGCGACGAAGCCCTTAAAGAAATTGCAAATGAGGTGACTAAAGCCAGTAAGCATCAACCGGAAGGAAGTTGAGTCAGATTAGCTTCATCAAAGCTGGAGCAAAGATACAGAATCAGGGGAGAGAGCCTTTTATCTTCCGCTGATGATTGGCAGTTGAGAGTGGAGTTAAAGACCCAGTTAAAGTTCCACAAACACTTAACGGTAAAATCACTCAGATCTGACCTGATATTGCACACTGACAACACGAAGCTGTGCTTTATTCGGGAACTGTCTGTGTCATGGGAGGAATTCATTACTCTGACAAATGAGAGAAAGAGGTCCATATACCAAGAACTAGCCGAACAATGTCGGCGGATGTCATGGAAAATATACTATGACCCAAAAGAAGTTGGTTGCAGGGGCATTGCAGGATAGTCGTAGTGAGTGTTGAAAGTCATTATCAAAGTCACTTGCTTCCAAGTGGATTTGGCTTAAGATTTCGCAGCCATGGAAGAAGGATTGAGGACGATATGTGGGGAGAAGGTGCAAAGAATAGAAAAGAATTCACAAACGTGCTTAGGTATACGTAGAGAATATGTTATAAAATATAAGTAAATAATAAGTTAATATAGTAAGTCAGGGCAGTTGAATGGTTACGGATAATGGGGTTAAGGATTTGATTCCTTGGGGGTGGACAGAAGATTCATTTGTTTAAAAACGAGGAATGGTGAGAAAGGTTGAAAATTGAGGGCGGATGTCCATGTGTGTGAAATTTTTTTTTTTTTTTTTTTTTTTCTTTTTTGCTTTTCACTTATGTATTTCCATTAGTTTTCGCTTATTTGCGGGATTTTTTTTAATTTCTCTATCCATGACTAGTTTTCTAATTCTTTTGAATGTCACTTCAGAGGACAAATTATTATTAGGTTGGTGCAAAAATAATGACGTATTATTGTCGTTTTTTTTTTACGTATTTTTTAACGTCAAAAAACGACATTATTACGTCATTATTTTTGCACCAACCTAATACGTATTAAGGAGTAGCGTAGGAATGAAAGTGTTTTGAAAATGTCTTTTGTCGATGCTAATATTAATTAGTCAGATTTATTTCGAGTAATACTTAACAAATAACAAATATGTGTGTGGGTTAGTTAACTGAGTAGTTAGCTTATATTTTTTTAGGTTAGACCATGGAATTATTTTAATCGATAAGACACGAAGTGGGGAAGGAATTTCAAATAATTAATACTAGGTAATTTTGTAATGGTTGGTTTGTAGGCCCAGTAGCTCTAGTTTCGCAAGAGTAAGTTGATGTAAATGGGGGGGATAGATAAATTTATGCATGTGCGCCTGTGCGTGTACATGTAAGTACATTTATATGTTGATGTGTGGGAGTACATCATCTATAGGAATTTTTTGTGGAATATCGCTTGCTTAAGCGTATAAAGTAAATGTGAACTTAAAGTTTTATCTGAAAGTAAGAATAGCGAGTATTTTTTTTTAGAAACGCTTCTATAAGTGGTAAATCTAACTTGGCAAAGCATAAGTACTAGTATAGGTATATGATAGATTTCGGTTGGGTACGCGTCTAGGTTTAGTTAAGGTATACAAGAAAGGGAGCAGCGTACCGAATTAGGAATCCAGGGAAAATAACTTGAATCAAAACCGGAAAAAGAATCTAATATATAAGAGGGGAGTGTGAAAAGCCTTTTTTTTTTTCATTGGCTGACGCTGACGGGCGAATTTCAAATAAGAAAAGTCTGACTCTTGCTTATATCTGCCATTATGATTTTTGATTTTTTGATTTTTCGCTGTAATGTCGAGGTGCGTTGCATAACGCTTTTAAGGAGGCGGACTGACTCGTACGGAGTCATCAGGGGTTGGTGTTTGAGCCGATATAAGGCAAAACCCGAAATCGGCGATGAGGAGAGTGCAACACTAAAGACCACCCTTGATACATCTGAAATGTATTATACAACTCTCTCTCTCTCTCTCAAAAACACCCTGAACACGACAGAAATCAATCCGGTCAATTGGGAGACATAAAAGAACCAATTGGATAAGAACCGTCCAAGAAAAAAACAATATCCTTTAAAAATACCAAAAGTCAAATAGAAGAGAGAAAAAGAGACCAAAGAAAAGCCAGAATCTTCTATCCCTTGAACCTTCCTACCCTACCATGCGGACGTCTCTTCAGATCCAACGTAGGACCCAGGGTGGTAATTTCACACAGAAGCAAATTCCAATGAGCGCCCTAATACTGGGCAACGAGTTCTGCCAACGCCGGCGACAAAATTTAGTAAATTATTATTATTATTATTATTATTATTATTATTATTATTATTATTATTATTATTATTAATAATAATAATAATAATAATAATAATAATAATAATATTTCCTTTGATTTCTGTTGTAAAGGCATTTCACTCTGGGTTCCAACCAGAGATCTAAGGTTAGAAATGGCTTCATGACATTTTCCACTGATCATTTTTCTAAAAAAACAAACAAAAAAACTCTAAGTTCACACACATTTTACGTAGATAACGCTCTTCGTAATGTGTGAGCCGTACTTGTGAGTACAATTTTCATTATTTCTTTAAGGCATAAGTTACACTGGGTCAATCGGTAATATTATTATTACTATTATTATTGTTATATGTTCAAAATTTTATTTCTTTTGACTTTATCTCTTCTGTCTCTTTCTTCTTTTTTTTTTTTATTAAGGTATTATCATTTTATCTCCAGCATCGTTTCTAAACCGTTCTCTTTCGCCATGGCGTGAATCTAATTCACATTGGATGAACTCGTTTCTTAATGAATGGATAGCTTCCGAAATAAGGGTTTTTGAGTCGTTTTACTGTCTTTTTCCAAAAAAAAAAAAAGAAAGAAAAAAAAAATTCGCATCATGCATTTATCACTCATTTTTCGTTTCTTTATTATGCAGAAAATTGTATTCCTCTTTTTCTCTATCAATTGAATCCGCTGCTCGTTCCACCTGCAGCTTTCAAACGCAAGATTTTACCACCACTGTAAAATTCATATTTTTTATCAAACTATATCGATCAAGTATTAACAGCATTATCGATTTCGTTATTGTCATTATTATGTTTGAGTTGCACATTAACATAGTCAACGTAAATACTGTTCTAAAAGCATTGTGTCGACAAGACTTCTCACGACTCAAGAATTTTCATAGAATTCTTGGAGAGCAAATTATGGCCATTTTTTTTTTTGTTTTTTTGCTTTTTGTTTTTGATTTCTTTTTTACAATCTTGTTCTCAATTCCAATTTTTCCTAAGTGTTTTTTTTTTTAACTTTCAATATGGAGTTCCAAACGCACACATTGTAGTAGTTTGTAGTAATTAGTTTTAAATTCATATTCTATGGTTTCTTCATCTCTCTAGCCGGCGTATTTTCTATGATTTTAGTTTCTTTAGAGTTCACTCTTGTATCATATGAAACAGTGAAGTGAATAACTTCATACTTGTTATTCTCCTTATTTATAAAAATAAGGCCGGGTACTCATGCTTCAGTGGTACGGTCTCTCAGGACCGAGAAATCCCATAATATCTTATGACTCTCATTATCTGCCACAGCCTCTGCATGATGTTCATACAACTTCTCTTTTACACTGATACCAAACTTGCAACATAGTTTCCAATGGATTCACTTCCCAAGCCAATCATGTCGTCGCTTACACACCTTCTGTGCAAACTTGGAATATTCAACGGATGTGTGTCTCATTAGATTAACCACACTTCCTGCATTCGCATTCTTGTGATCTGTCTGTCCTTGGCTTGTTTGCATTCATTCTGATGGTTTGTTTCCGTGCCACAAATTTAAGTGTCTCTATCTCTCTCTTTAGAATCATCTCACTGTATCTGTGAATACAATTTTTTTGTATTTCGTTAAGGAATTGGCTACAAAGGATTCATTCATTTAGTCTATTGGAATCGTTTCCAATCAATCCGAGTGCTCCAACGACAACTGGAATTCTTGATGTCCTCATGTGCCACATTTTTGAGATTTTGATTTCAAGGTTCTTGTATTTTGATAGTTTTTAAAGGTCTTCAACAATAAATTGTATTATTATTATTATTATTATTAATATTATTATTATTATTATCTTTGATTTCTGGCGTTTACACATTTCTTTCCGGGTCCCGCCCAGGAACATAAGGTTAGAAATGGCATCATGATACTTTCCACTGACAAAAAAAAAAAAAATATTACATAGATAAAGCCCTTCGTAAAGTGTGGGTTGTACTTGTCAGAACAATTTTTTCTCCTTGAGGCATGGACTTCCAGGAATCCCTTCAATTAGTCTACTGGAATCTTTTCCAACAAATCCTAGGGCTACAACTACAACAGGGATTATTGATGTTCCCATGAGCCACATTTTTGAGATTTCTATTTCAAGGTCCTTGTATTTTGACAGCTTTTTGAATATCTTCAAAGATGCATTTCAGTCAGCAGGGACTGCCATATCAATAAGGAGGCACTTTTTTTGTTTGTGGTCTTTAATAACAATGTCTGGGCGGTTGGCTTTGATTGGTCTGTCAGTGTGTATTGTGTAGTCCCATAGAATTGTAACAGGTTCTATCTCCGTAACCGGGTCTGGGTGATGTTCATACCATTTTCTTTCAGTTTCCTTCCCGTAGAAGTTGCAGATTTTCCATTATTATTATTATTATTGTTATTATTTCTGGTGAATAGTCATTGCTTTCCGGGTTCCAGTAAGAGACCAAAGTTCAAAAATGGTATTATGACATTTTCTACTAAGAAGATTTTTTAAAAAATGTACATATTTTACATAGATAAATCCCTTTGTAAGGTGCGGACTGTAGTTGTGAGTACAATTCTTAGGCATGATCGACCAGGTTTTCCTTCTATAAGTCTATTGAAATCTTTTCCAATCAATCCGAGTGCTCCAACGACAACTGGAATTCTTCATGTCCGCATGTGCCACATTTTTGAGATATCGATTTCAAGGTTTTTTTATTTTGATAGCAATTCTGCAAAGACTGCCATATTAATAAGGAGGCACTTTTTGTGTTTGCCGTCTCTAATAATGATGTCTGGGCGATTAGCTTTGATTGTTTCCTGTCTTTAGTGCGAAACCCCATAATATTATTACACATCCTTTCTCCATAACCGGGTCTCGATGGTGTTCATACCAATTTCCTGCAGTTTCCTTTCCATAAAAGTTGTAGATTTTCCAATGTAGATATTGGCCCACACACACACACACATATATATATATATGTGTGTGTGTGTGTTTATATATATATATATATATATATATATATATACATATATATATGTTTATGTATATATGTGTGTGTGTTTGTGTTTATATATATATATATATATATATATATATATATATATATATATATATATATATATTTATTTATTTAAAAAAAAATTTAAAACATAAATATGTTATAAAATCACTACAAAAATAGCCATTTTGTTTCAACACCCCTGGTGTCTTATCAAGTGATGATATTGAATGTAAAATAAAGGGTTTTAAAAGTTTCAAATTAATTAAAAATCCTTTGCAAGGGGAAAACGTTGTTACAAAAGCTAGATTGACCAATCAAAATACAAGTATAGGAAAATTCAAAAAGCTTGACATATATATATATATAGATTGATAATATTAGTGGTAAATATACACATACATATGTAAAATATATAAATATATATGCATTAATGCATACACATACATATATATTTTTTGAATAAGAAAAATTCCAAAGGGATAGAATCCAGGTAGAACTCAATCTCCAGGACAGAGTAAGGATATAATAAAAAGGTTTAAAGACTAATATTCCATGGTCATAATTTATTCCATTTACGATTCCAATGGAATAAATTATGACCATGGAATATTAGTCTTTAAGCCTTTTTATTATATATATATATATATATATATATATATATACATATATATATATATATAATAAAAAGGCTTAAATACTAATATTATATATATATATATATATATATATATATATATATATATATATATATATATATATATATATATATTCAAGCATGTTTGGATAGCTTTAATCCTCGAATTAATTTCATGGTGGCTGTAGAGAATTGATCAAGAATAATACGAATAAATTACAAAAGTTGCCTCCTTTGTATAATTGAAAATTTTGACTTTGAAAAGCTGTAGTGTATACGAACAGTGAGAAAATTATTTTGAGTTTACGAAGATGCTGTTTACATATCCGCAGATATTTTAATCACGTGAAGATGGTCTCAGATGAGATTGAATGTACTTGGGAAAATTAAAATTATATGAAAGAAAATTTTGGTAAGTTTTTTTATCAGTTTTTTACAGCCACCAAGAAATGAATTCGAAGACTTGAAAGGATTAAAACTAAAATAAATAGAAATTGTTCGTCTAAATTATTTAACCAAACTTTGAATATATAGAGAGAGACTGAACATTGAAGTCAACTCTTAGAGGAGACAGGCTGTTTCATGCTAGACGCAAACCAATGAGTCTAGTATGAAACAGCCTGTCACCTCTAAGTGTTGACTTCAATGTTCACTTTCATATATATATATATATATATATATATATATATATATATATATATATATATTGTCATCCAAAGAGAAACTGTTTTCCTGTATCACAGATCATCAGTGTGGCTAGACATATAATAAAAATTTGAAATTCCAGCTTTCCAACATCTTCGGCGTTACCTATCGGTTCATAATTATAACGTATTCGTACTTATCTATCTATATCTCCTTCCTACGGATATACAATTCCATCAACGAAAATATTCCTTTAGTCTGAAGAAGTCCTTCCAGAGGACGAAGCGTGTTGCACTAAATTTTTTACACTTCGTCATTCACTTGCCTAACATTGTTATGATATATAGAAATGTATGTATTATATTCTCCCATATAATATAAAAAAAGAAAATAACTCACTCGGAAGGAAAATCCTCAAGAGTGCCGCCATTGAATTTTACCCAAATATTAATCTACGCCCAGGCTTTTTCCCTATTTCACCTTCTCTCCCAAACGAACGTTCAGAACAGTATCAAGAAATCAAAAGAAAATGGTTGAATCCGTCAACACAACAATAAAAGCAATATCTCCACACGTGGCAGTAATTGACGCAATTTTCAGATGACAATATGAAAATCGCGTTCTCTAAATTCTTCCAGTTGCTAAGGAGACTTTGTTTTGTTATTATTAGTTACTTCGTTTAATAAATTCATTTCGTTTTTTGCCTTGAGAAAGTCCACATCAGACAAAATGCGTCAGCAACTATTACAGTTTTCCTATTGTCTTTTACATTTATAAATATTGTCTTTTTCTACAGGTTAACTCTGAGAATTTTTTCATATATATATATATATATATATATATATATATATATATGACGTCACACATTATGAAATGGACAATGTCCGACAATTATTTTAAGACATTTTTATGTTTATACATTCTTTTTATGGATACAAATATTTAAGTAAATGCTCTGTTTATATTAGGTTGGTGCAAAAATAATGACGTAATAATGTCGTTTTTGACGTTAAAAAATACGTCAAAAAACGACATTATTACGTCATTATTTTTGCACCAACCTAATAATAAACAGTATTAAACAACATTTACCGGCCAAATTTAAAGGTACGTCAAGCTAAATGGCGGTTCCGTATAGGATACAGGTTCGAATCCTGTCGGAGCACAAATATTTTCTGTAAAAATTTCTCGGACATAAGGACGGTAAATGTTATTTAATACCGTTTATTATAAACAGAACATTTACTTAAATATTTTTATCTATAAAAAGAATGTATACACATAAAAATATCTTTCTTTATTTATTTATATATATATATATATATATATATATATATATATATATTTCGATAAAATCATTATTAATCTGAGTAAATCATTTCGAAGGACGAAACGCATAACACAGGGGTTGTATTTCCACTTTATATATATATTAGGTTGGTGCAAAAATAATGACGTAATAATGTCGTTTTCTGACGTTAAAAAATACGTCAAAAAACGACATTATTACGTCATTATTTTTGCACCAACCTATATATATATATATATATATATATATATATATAATTATTCATTTGTCACCCTGCTGTTCACTGTAAAAGTTGTAGCAATTTCTGCCATGTCACTGTGACCTAATCTCATTCTATTGTACTCGTTTCGATTATTTCTCCTTCTACGACTGACCTAATTTTAAATCCTGTTTCGCTAGAGATGCTCTCGCTATGCAACTGTAAATCACCATCGACGATAACACCAACAACAAAAATAGTATCACTTATCGTAGTGCATCTTTTGGCTTTCTTTTTCTTTGAATTAATCGCACCGACACTCACTTTTTAGAAGATTGGCACTACACAATCTTACTAGCTTCTACTGGACCTTGTGTCAGATCAGCTCTGTGCAATAAAAACCTAATCTGATACCCTATTTGGTGACGGAAGCAGTAACAGATTCCGTCTCGAAATGTTCACGACAGCTACATTCTTTACTTCCACCACTTCAGATATTTAAAATCAAGACCAACCATGCCCATCTTGAGTAAGACGATAAACTACTTCCGGCATCAGGACCTCTGTTTACGAGATTATATCGGGCGTGGAACCATCTCTTAATTACTCGTTTTCCCAGATCCAACCTGACCTGGGATGGTAGCACTTGTTAGGGTCCCAGGCATGGGCCAATAGTTAACCCCCAAACTGGGGACAAAATACTATGAAACTGTAAAAATATGTTTTAATACCAGCAATAAATTTTTGGAGGAAAAATTATTACCAGCAATATAGTTTTAAGAATAAAATACTACCAGCAATACATTTTTGGAAACAAAAATATTAGCAGCAATAAATTTTTGAAAAAAATATTACTAGCAATAAAAATCTTGTCAGCATTAAATAGCCCATTGAGGTTGGTATGCCGTAAATCAAAACAAACAAACCATGCCACACTATTTACATTATTCGGACTATTGTCCTAATCTTTGTCGCCATATTACAACGTTTCGACTGTTCTACGCTCAGCCTTCTTCAGGTGGTTGGAATGTCAAACTGAACCCTTTATTTGCTCACTGGGTAGACTGTTCTAGTTCTCAGTACCATGTTTAATGGATGTCAGTTATTAGTTATCTCCTGTTAATTCCCCTCTCCAAGTTCTCAGCTGCCTTAACCAGGTATTGAATTCACACTCTTTGGGTCCTGTCACTAGATCTAACTAATGCCTTTATCCACTGTGCCATGTGTCCTTGAGGACATCTGTGTATGAATTTCTGGGTATTAAAAAAGTAATGTCTTCAGTATTATTTCTTTACTGTGCTCATATTGAAAATTTTTTGTTGTTATATCATGTTTTTACCAGAGCTCATATTGCAATTTTTGCTGTTATTATTGCTTTTCTCTGGCACTCCTTATTACTGGCCCCCATAATGTATTCATTTCTATGGTTGGTCGACTCAGGAGATTTTTGTGGCCTAGTATATGAGCGTACAACGGCTGAAACGTTGTAATAAATATGGCGACAAAGCTGAGGACAATAGTCCGAATAATATAAATAGTGTACATAATACCTCATCTCAGAAATATAAACAAACCATGCCACGTACACAAAACTGAATCATTCATATTCTCTACGTATTTGATTGGTTAGAAGAAAATTGTACTCAGCTTATTTCCAAGAACGGTTATTTAAGGAAACGGACCACCGTTTCCATCGCTATAATCTTAACCTCTTCAAGACTATACTGAACTATTATCTACCCTATATAGTCCCATAAACTGCATTTATTCCCTCTTCTAACGTCTATACAACAACCTCCTTAATAAATTCTATACCTTGAATTGATCTTGGGCATACGGCTGAAATTTAGTAAAAGCAATTACCAGAGATAGTGCCCCAGACCAAGATTGTGGGGTCATATGGTATTTTCTACATAGAAACTAGTTTTGAAGCTTCTATAGGATGCGTCGCCTGTCCTTGAATTTGGAATGAGATAAATTATACTAACGTTGCTTTACAAGTCAAATACATATGAAGCCTGATAAACCAACACAACATAAAAATACCAGAATTTTTTTTTTCTCTTAATCACATTCAATGATGAAGCTTTAATAAAATTGAAACATGTTAGATTGTTAATCGTTTCCTCTTTGTTCCTTACCATATCAGAAATTAGTTAGTAAACTATCTTTTATCTATATAAATAAAATTGGTGCTACACTCTCTTCCCAGCCTGTGTATATAGGATACTGCACACAAATATCGACACATGAAGGTGTCCGAATAGTTCGACGGCCCAATACTGTGAATATAACACCATTATTCATCTTAAAATTTACGAGATTGTTTCCATTATTTTTCATCCAAAGTACTAAGAACCAGTCAAGGTAGATGTTTACATTTGGTTCATTGAGCTGTTCCTTTTTAGCTTACATTGTTTTTTAATTTCTATTTAGTGCGCTGTACTCTTTTCTATTTCATAGCATTGAACTTCTGTTTTATCACAAGATCCTAATTTTCATTTTAAAGTAATGTTCATTCTGTACAAGCTCCAGGAGTCACTCAAGGTAGAGGTTACATGATAAGAGACACAGTTTACGTGGATATATGGGAAAAATAACGGTTAGCTATTGCTTTAAACAGGTTAAGATTGTAGTGATCAGGAAAATAAAGCCCCTCCCTCGAGGAGTTTTTAACACTTCTATTTAACATCTCTCATTTGCGTCTCTGTTTTTGGGCAGAGTGTGCTCAGGGACAATTCCGTCAAAGAACAGAATCACAACTGAGGATAATTACACTGAGAGGTGCTCAACCCTTGGCAACAGCTGCTCGAGGTTGCGCCTTCTCATTGCGCCAGAGAGAGGGATCGATGCTCGCACCGAGGCCAACGCAACTGACGGTTGCTGGGGCTGCAGGCAATTTTTATTCTTAGCCTGAGTGTACGCGCTCGGGTTCCCACCTTAAAAAAGAAATTGTGTCACAACTAGTCTTAGTGCAGAGGCAGAGTAAATACCTACTGATCGGGAAAATATCCTCTTGGGAGTCGGTTCTAGGGAGCAGCGGTTCGTAGGAAGAAACTGCTTGCGTGGAACGTATATTTCACCAATGGAATACGATAGACTTGTTCGCTAAATTATGCGTGGCATGGTGGGTGTTAGACGTGAAGGTTTGAACTGATGGAAGTAAAGAATGTAGTTCGTCTGAGCTCTTTCCATGGAAATTACGATACAGCCGAGAGAGGCTTGCGATGTTTCGTGTGTGGGAGAGAGTTTGTAGGATGGAAAATAATTTCTCGCTCTTGGATTCTATCGAAATTAGAAAGTGAGGACTGGGCAGTTTCTGCCCAAATATGACGCCAGTACGCAATTTTAAGCCTGATACGGGTATGTAGTAAAAACGTACACGGAAGGAACAAGGGTTGCATATTATAGGAATATGCAGGATTGAAAATATTATAGGGATATTATAGGTTGCATATTATAGGAAGACGAGGGTCGTTAAAAAGTCCCATGCGTCACCGAGAAAAAGACGCATAGCTAAACATTTTTGTTGTAGCAACACAATAACACATATAAAACTAGAAATACTAATTTAGATTTCTGTGTTAATTTCTGTGCAGATGAGACCCATACAAAGATGAGAGGTGTGCGACAAATGTAAAAATGGGGAAAAAAGAGAGCCGAGCAGTCATAAAGTATCTACAAATGAAAGGTATGAAATCTAAGAATATGCATGAGAACATGGTAAAGACATTTGCTGAGGATTTTCCTTCCTATGCAACTGTGAATAAGTGGGATGGAGTAATACAGAACATGACCCCCGGTCAGTTCGTCCAAAAACCTCAACGACTAATGAATAATTTGATGCCATTCTCCGTATTTTTTTTCGCTGACATACGTTTTACTGTCCAGTCGATAGATAACTCCATAAGCAGTAGTTCCGGCCGGTTCGGCCCATACTGTTTTAATTAATATCTTGGTGATAAGCAGGCACTCTGCAAGATGGATTCCAATAATGCTGACATCAGAGCAGAATCTGAAAAGGGTTGACACTTTCATAACACTTCTGACTCGCTTTCAGGCTGACCCTGAGAAGTTCTAACGTAGATTAATAACTCAAGATGAAACCTGAGTTCATCCCTTCGACCGTGAATCAAAGATCCAAACAGTGGAAACACTTTGGTTCTCCACCCTCAAGTAAGTTCAAGCAGGCAGCGTCTGTTGGCAAAGAGATAGCTTCTTTTTTTTAATCTGAAGGCATAATCATGATAAACTACGTGTAAAGGCGAAAACTATCAATGAACAGTATTATGCATCATAATTAAGACAACTGAAGGAATCAATCAGTTTAAAACGCAGAGGGAAGCTAAGGGCAGGTGTGTCCTTGCTCCAGGATAACGCGCCCGTTCACACTCTTCAGGTTATAGTAGCTGAATCAGCCAACTGTGGTTTTGAATTTCTACCTCATCCTCCTTACTCACCAGACTTAGCTCCACCTGAATTCTTCCTGTTTTCTAAATTCAAATACCATATGCGTGGTCGCAATTTGCAAACAGTGATGAGATCATATGTGCTGTAGAAGAGTTTTGGGTAGGGTACCAGGTCGTCACCTTCTTCCGTAAAGCATCATTGAACCAAGTTTATGCTATGGGATTCTATATTGAAAAACGATGAAAATCAGCTTTCTTTCTCCAACTCCTTCTGGGTGAAGCTTAGAACTTTCTTAACGACTCTCATATGAAGGATTGGCAACCTCGGAAAGCGGGACACGCAAAACCAATGACGCATTGCGATAGAAAAAGTGGCCTTCCAAATGTTGTGCAAAGTATAAAGAAATAGTAAAAATATCTTTAGAAACAAAGAAAAGACTACAAAACCCCCCATGTATTATCAATCCTCTTATATGACAGTGAATGCTGGACACTGTTTTCACAGATAAAGAAGAGACTTGAATCAACAGAAATGTGATTCTACAGAAAGATGCTGAGAAGACTATGGACCGAACATGTAAGCAACGACGTTCTAGAGACAATTGCAACAAAAAAGGACCCTCGTATTTAACATCATGAAGAGACAGTTGATGTTTCTGGGACACATAATGAGGAAGTAAGGCTTGGAAAATTTGGTACTCACAAGGACAGATTGAAGGTAAGAAAGTTAGAGGAAAGCAACGTAGAACCTACCTGCAAAGCTTGAGTGCATGGATGGCGGAAGAGGGTATATGAGAGATGGCCAAAAGAGAAAAGTTAGTAAGATCTACAATTAATAAGAAATTGTGAACAGTCATGATCACAAACCTGAAGGGACACGGCACGTAGAATAAGAAGTTGACAGTAAAACAGGAAGCCGGAAGAGAGTTCCACAAGCGAGAAATGCAAGAGAAAAAAAACTGTTAGCAATACTATTAAAACTATCAATTTCAACGGTAAAATTATGAGACCTAACTGCCAATCTAGCACTGCGCTTTAATTCATGAAGTCGAGATTTGAGGAAAGCTTATCAGAATCATAAATGGGTAATTTTCTTTTACAGAAAACCCAAAGGGAAGCTACGTTATGCCAGTGGGAAAGTGACTAGATCATGTTGCAGCAAGAAGTCCGGCACCAGAAATAAATTAAACACGACGGATATGCACTGTGATGTGTTCTAATCTGGCATCTTGTCTACAGCTACTTTTTAAAGACGTGTCTTGGCTTCCTCTGTCTTTTTTGCAAGTATTTCTACGCCAAATGCTCTCACGAGTTACTTTCACTGGTTCCCAAACTGCATGAATTTAATGCTACTAGGTTGGCCTCTCGGTCCCAACCTTTCACTGCCGTAAAGGATATATGTAGCTATCGCTTCTTTTCTCGCACTTCCCGACAGTGGAACTCCCTTCCTCTTACTTGCTTCCCTGTAATGTCAATCGATATCTTCTGATGCCTTGATCCTGATCCTGATCCCCGTCCTTCTCTATATCCTTTCGTCAAACACCCCTCTTTATTCTTGCTTTCACTCTCTGTAACCCCTTACGTGCTAGTGACATTCCCGCCTTGCTTGAGTTGAAATACTTTTAAAAAATGCAGTAACATTGTAAGTACTTTTATTATTACGTACCTATGCACATATGAAATTCAGCAATGTTTGTAATTAGAGATGCTAAACAGAGCACTTACACATATTCAACGAGGCCCCATTAAGGACTAAACTTACAAAACTAGCAAATTACTCCGCTCTTCTGCAAATGGGGGCGTTTAAATGAAGCTAGATGTTTTTGTTTTTTTTGTAAGCGCACGAAAATGAGATATTTAATATAAAAGACTGGTCGATCATTAATGATTCACATTATTATAAGGTTTCTTCTATTCATATATTTAAAAAAAAATAGATATCTTCTTTAAGATATTCGCTCGTCCAGACGTTTTCTATTATTACGGCTATTTGAAAAATTACAGTAATTTTATACCAGCAATTTATCCTATTTAAATTACGATATTTATGAGTTTACACTGAACTAAATTCTAAGCCTATTTTTTAAGTTTTTTTTTTTTTTTTAAATCATAAAACTTTTTGTTTTATTTTTTAAATTATATGAGAAAATGCATATTCGATTTAATTTATTATCAGAGCTTTTTGTATTTAATTTTAGGCTCAATCCTGCACTGGAAATTCAAGATTCGAAAAGAAACACTTAAAACTATCAACATTCCCGCCCCCCCTAAACAAGGCAATAAAGCCACCAAGAAACAAGAGATTACTGAGCGGGAAGGAATATAAAAAAGATACATTATGAAGGAGAGAGAACTATAAAAGAACCGGAATTAAGAAAGCAGAAGATAATGATTGTCATTGCATTTCAATTCTTGACGAACAAATGTTGCTGGGAAGTACGAAACATGAAGAGAGTTCTACCAGTGAGAAGTACGAGAAAAGAAACTGTTTACACTTAAACTAGTAAAATCTAATTATCAAAGAGAACTCATCAGAACAATTACCGTGAAATTATTTATAGAAAAGACAGCGGGAACCTAGGTTACGGCGGTGTGAAATTGACTGAAGATGAGATGACAGGTTAGGAGTAATAGCATTGTGTTATATAGGAATAAAGTGTCGCTGCCGACACTGGAGTTTGAACACAGATCACCAGAGATCAAACACAGGCGATCCCATTATGAATAAGTAGATCACGTGATGGTAAAGGAAATGTATATAGAGATTTCCCAAGCGTACCTTAGATGTGGCACAAGGCCGAAATTAGGGGGTACCCAGTGAGGATCGAACTGACTACTCAGTCGTAATTGTTCTAGCGAACCAGGCTTATTAACTATTAAACCGCCTCTAGGTTCCCTGAAGGAAATGTATATATGGGAATTAGCGTGGTCTCTAAGCGATCACTATTCGGATTACTTCGGAAGTGTGCTTGTCGAACTCTCTGCCTCTGTGTAGAGAGGAACCCAAACGAGGCTATGCCAAAGGACAGAGTCTCGTCTGGGGTGGCAGACAGCTACCCGACTCCGTTTTTACGGGGTATACGGGGAATTTTTGTCCGAGCCTACGGGCTCGGATATCCCACATTAAACTCGGCCCTGTGCCACATCCCACCGTGTGGGCTGGTTAGTGAATATCATCACGATACGGATTACTATTCGGAACACTCTTCGGTGGTTACTATTCGAGCGAGTATTATCAGTCAAGTACTATTAGTGCTAGTGTTATTAGAAGGCATCTGACACTAGTATTGTTCAACGGCGTTACTATAGTTGTAACTGCGATTACAAAGTCTCTACTACAACGAGCATTACGAAAGTGACAACAAGTATTTGTTGACATTACAAAAGTGGCACCGAGTGTTCGTTGACATCACAAAACATTGTAGATTCTTCTTTCTATATTTTCAAGAATATTATTTAAAGAAAACAAATTATATGAACACAGAAGAGATCTTTTACAAAACAACACTCTCTGTGTATCAGTTGGTCACTGTAATGAGTCTGACCATAATGTTGATTTTAAAAAAAAATGGCACTTTAATTAAAAGAGGAACCAATTACTAAGATGAGAGTGTATAGAAAGTTCTTTAATCACTAGATTATCCACAGTAAATTAGCATCCAACATTTCACTTTTCTTAGCAGATCTTCTAGTATAACAATGTGGGATGCTTAATAACAAAAGAAAACAAAACCCATAAAGAAAAAGAAAAAAGAAACTAAAGGAAATTGGTTAGGCTATATATGCAAAACCAATTTAAAAACAAAAAATTAAATTTAAAAGATTAAAATTTCAACATCCCCTCTTCTTCATGCGTATATGTAGTCACATCAACATAAACAGAATTTTCTTATGAATTCATAATGCAGTACACAATGCAGTACACAAAAAATTATTTTTTGAATGGGCTTCTTGATCAAATTCAGTTGCCTTTCATATACTTCAACAAAATAAATATCTGAAACTATCAATGTCCCATAACAGATGCTATATTTAATGTTTTAAATCTTTATGGAAACATCAAAAACTTTTAGTTAAACTTTACCAAAGTAACATAGGCATTCTGGTTGCAGTTCCTTGCTAAATAAATTAGGAGAGAAAAATAATACTAATTACACAAGCCAGGAATTTTTGTATAAGTCTTATATATGCATCAAATATGAAAAGAATCAAATAATTATGAGGAGGTGCTGAGAAATTTTTGGCTGACTCACTTCCTATATCTGACCAAACATCATTACTTTTTTTGAATGGGCTTCTTGATCAAATTCAGTTGCCTTTCAAAATACTTCATCAAAATCTGAAACTACCAATGTTCCATAACAAATGTTACATTTAATGTGTGAAATCTTTATGGAAACATCAAAAACTTTTATGGAATCCAAGTAGTAATAATTATGAACACGAAAACTAACCTCCAGGAATTTATAGATCTTTTTTTTTTTTTTTTTTTTTTTTTTTAGATATTTGAATCATGAGAAAAGGATACATAATTTTTTTATATATCAAAAATAATTTTAGTAAAATCTATGAAAAAGGAATTTTAATAATTTTTTTTCACCAAATACATTGGTCTGGTGCTTTGGCACACATCCTTAGTTATGTTTATTTAGCCAAGGATCATTAGTGGGGGGCCAGGTCAACATGATACCCATTCTCCATGTTGGCCCAATCAATATTAATCCGGTATTGACTTGTGTGCTGTCCATCAGCTACAATTGTTCTCACAATACATTAGTATAATAAAAAGATTATATGAACACAAAAGAGATCTTTTAAAAACATCATACTCAATGCATTAGTTGCTCACCATGAGTTTGACCATAATTTTGACTTTTTAAAAAAATGGTACTTTAATTAAAAGAGGAACCAATTACTAAGATGAGAGTGTATAGAAAGTGCTTTAATCACTGGATTATCCACAGTAAATTTGTATTCCAACATTTCACCTTTCTTGGCAGATCTTCTATTATAACAATGTGGGATACTTAAAGTAAAAAGAAAAATGCAGTACAAAAAAAATCTTTTTTGTCATAGATTTATACGTTTTACGTTGTTCAGACCGTTGTCGTCATCTTTCTTGTATTCATGACATTTCAGTCGTTGTACGCTCCGGCCTTCTTTAGATGATTGGAATTTCAAACCAAACCTTTCATTTTATCCACCGGGGAGATTGATTAAAAGAGATCTTTTACAAAACAACACATCCAATGTATTAGTTGGTCACCGTAATGAGTCTGACCATAATGTTGATTTAAAAAAAAGGTAACTTTAATTAAAAGGGAAATCAATTTACTAAGGCGAAGATTTATAGAATGTGTTTTGATCGCGAAATCACGCACAGTAAATTTACATCCTATGTTCTTATAATATTTCACCTATCTTGGCAGATCTTCACCCATCACAATGTGCAAGATTTAATAACAAAAGTGATAAATAACTTAATAAAATGCTTAACACATATTAAAAACAAATAAATTCAAAATTTTCATCGTCCCCCCTCATCCATCAACTTCTACATAACTTTATTCTGATGAAGACCTAAAGGACCTAACAAAGACACTTTTTCCACTTTGTCGTATATTTTCCTAAAATTGTTCTTGATATATATATATATAATGTTTATGTCGTTTTCCAATCAAGAATCTCTAAATATATAACAGAAGCAGCACTAGCAGAATTGGCAGTAGTGTTCAATGAATGAACAAATTGTAGACTTATAAATGTATAAGATAGTTTCTGCCGAGAAAAATTCTCTAGCACAACTTTCTTATCGGCAGACCTAACAATTAATTCAATATAATCTTTCTACTTCGTGTCAGCGGCCGAGGTTTTTTAATTTTCCTTTTTTTTTAAAGATTTCACACCAAGCAAGTTGGCAGTGCTACTAGTACGCAGGGCGTTACAGAGAGTGAAATTGAGAGAAAAGACTATGTATACGGATGATTGAAGGAAAGATAAAATTATTTACATTATTCGTACTATTGTCCTCATCTTTGTCGCCATATTTATCACAACGTTTCGGCCGTTGTACGCTCCGGCCTTCTTCAGGTGGTTGGAATTTTTAACTGAACCCTCTATTTCGCTCAAAAATTGCAATATGAGCTCTGGTAAAAACATGAGAGAAGCCACATCACGTCTGTGAGAAAGTGACTGAAGCCGAGATGACAAGTCAGGACCAATTACATTGCAGATCCTTTTTTTGGATTTTGTCAAGGGTGATGGTATCTGTTAGAATGGTCTGCATCTATTTCTTCTCCCGCTATTTATGAGCAAAATAGTAGAGTAGACAATGTTATTTAGCCTTGGTAGAGCAGTCGGACTAACAGGACAACTACGAACTCACACTAGTTTGAAAAGCAACAGTCTATCATGGCCGAGACATGCACATTGTTTCTGCAGCGGATGAAGTAAACAGGTTGTCCATAAAGTTCGTGTGCACTTTAAAAGATTTATAGCTTTATTTGTTTTTGGGATAGAAATAATCTGTAAAAATGTTATAAAGTTTAATGTACCTAGTTTTAAGTATAGGTAAAATAACTAATGTGATTTCAGGCATGACTGTAAATTAGTTGGCAAACTTTTTTTCCGTGAACTGCAAAATTGTATTACCCTTTTTATTGCTAATAATGGAGGACTTGTGGAAACTTACATAAAATTGCAATAAAAGCTTAAAAAATATAGATTTATTTCATTCTAATCCTTTTTACAAATTATTTCTATCGCAAATACAAATAAAGTTATAATTTTTTTAAGTGCACACGGTCTTTATGGACACCTTGTATATGGTGGCCCAGCCACTTTTAATGAATATTTGAAATATTTACCGTAATTACTCGCGTATCATACGACTTTTGAAAACCTAATTTTGAAGTAAAGTCTTCACACCCTCAAGAAACCCTGACGCCTTAGTGACATTATCCGTCTGGGTGAAGCTTAGAACATTTTGAACGACCTTCGTATGCAAGATTGATAACCTCGGAAAGCGCAACACGGAAACCCGAAGACGCATTGCGATCGCGAAAGTGGCCTTCCGAAAGCTGTGCAAAGCATAAAGAAACAGAAAAAATATCTATAGAAAAAAAGAAAGGACTACTGAAACCTTATGCAGTATCAACCCTCCTATATGACAATGAATGCTGGACAATGTTCTCACAGATAAAGAAGAGACTTGAACTAACAGAAATGTCGTTCTACGGAAGGATGCTGAGAATACCATGCACCGAACATGTAAGCAACGACGAAGTTCTATAGACAATTACAGCAAAAAGTACCCTTATATTTAATATGACGAAGTCTTCTCAGTTTGTTACTCTCACTAAACCCTGACGTCTTTGTGACATTATCGCCTTGCTTAGGTTGAAAATATTAATAACAAAAGATAAATATTTATAATAGAATTTAATTACACTGTTTAATATTATTTTCCTGTGTTATCTTAAGCTGGAAAGGTGATATGTTCTAATATATCAAATATCAATGTGTAAATTAGACACAGTTGGCATCATTATATATTATTGAATTATTGTCGCTGCTAAAATTGGGATTCTGTTTACAGCGCTACATTTAAGGTAAGCAGGGCTAATTTTGAATACTCATGAGAAGAATTTAATTTCCGATCTAGTCGGTAGCATTCACTTTGGACTAATGACCTCAAGAAACGGTTGAATCCATCTCTTGTAAGCTATGGCTTACATAACAGGGTATAAATGGTTTTCGAATCTTGGGTAGTAGCCAGTCTAAGGGAAGGAGAATTCATAGTTCGAAACATGCAGGAAACAACTGTATTGGATCTAATAAGGTTGCGTGAATATTTAAGATTGTGCTGCAAATAAAATATGCAATATCCACAAACATAAATTATAAGAAATGGCCAAATGGTAACGATTTTCAATCACGACAAAAATACATGTTTGAAACAACAGATTAAATTTTATATACACAATTTACAATTTCTTGTTTGTAATGATGTGTGCAAAAGTATATTTAAGAGAAAAAGTTCTTTGCTTTTTCGGAAATGTTCGGAAATGTTCAATGTCTAAAAGTTGTCCACCTTTGACTAAAAAGGTTGAATTTACCTTAGACAAAAGATTTTTTTCTATGGAATTGTTCTATAAATTTTTCTAATCTCTCATAAAGAAAGTTTGTTTCTTTGGCGGCACATAATTCCCGTGTGTATCTTTCGCGTGTGTGAGTCTCAAATGCGACGAAAATTTGTTTGCTATTTCTATTTATAGTTTTCTTAACAACGAAATCGGCTCCAATGAGGCTTTGTAGCTGCTGCGAATTTTTCTGAGAAATGCGTGGGCGAACGTTTTATTTTTATTATTTTTTTATTTTTTAGTCAATAGGATTTCTTGAAACATTTAAATTAGGGATGAATTTGAAAAAGATTTTTTTACGCCTATTTTTGCACAAATTTTGACTTTTTTTATGGAAATTTCTCAAAACTTATTTTTATTTAAAACCAATGAAATTCACGAAAATGTTGGAAATTGAAATAAGGGTTACTAAACAACCGTAAACCAGCTCACTATTTTTCCTAACAAACAATGGCAATTCATAATAACTAGCCAAACTACCGTCTTAGGAACATTTCTCTTAATAATATTCTTTAAAATGAATATAGAGTCCCTTGTTAAAATCCAAAGTAAAATCAGCAATATTATAAGTCCTGATCTGCCATCTCGGCTTCAATTATTTTCCCACCACCGTAAAGTTGCCTCTCTTTGCCATTTCTATCAATACTTTCATGGTAATTGTTTGTATGAGCTCTTCGCTATGGTACCTACACTTTAAAAAAAATTTAAGCGCAGTACTAGTCTAGCGACGAGATCTCATCAATTTATAGTTGATAGTTGGAAAAATGAAACCGTAAGTTCTATGGTAACAGTTTCATTTCTCGAACTTCTTGTTTGAGGAACTCCCTTCCGGTTCCTTGGTTTCTAGCCAATATTAATCTTCAGAAATTTAAATGCTATGTCAATCGATCTCTACTGTCTTCCTGATTACTTTTCTTTTGTCTTCTATCCTTAGTAATGTTTCTGTTTTCTAATTTTTACACAGCCAGTAATTTCTTGTGTCTTAGTGGCTTTAGTGCCTTGCTTGGGGTGAACTCGATAAAAAAAATCACCAAACGATATAATTTTATTTATGGTAACTAAATATTTGCTATTCCGTTTCCCTCGTTCGATTCTGTGCGTCTAAAAAACCCGCTTTTATCGCGATCTCCATCGCTCTGGGCCTTTTGACTGGGATCAAAGTGTTGTACTTGCCCTAGGACCGATAAACTACATTTCATCTCTCAGTTGTGTCTCTGTCTACGAACAGATCGCAACAGAAAATATTACTGAGAGATCCCCGATCTCGGGAAAGTGCTTCCCGCGACAATACCTCTCTTATTCCACTAAAAGGGGGGAACGGTATTAATACTGATGACAGCGCAACCGACTGTTAATGTGGTTATGCTACTTAGAGACCTGCCCTGGGTGTACGCTCTCGGGCTCCCCACATTAAACTGACCTTCTATCATATCCTACCAGCGTGGGGCGGCAGCAAAATACAATTGCGTCTCGGTCTTTTAGTTGGGATCAAAGAACTCAGGAAAGAGCTTACCGTGGCAATATCTCCCTCACTGCACTAAAGACGATGGACTGGTATTAATATCGATGACGGTGCAACCGACAGTAAGGGGCGGTAGGAAAATACAATCGCTTCTTGGCCTTTTGGTTGGGATCAAAGTGTAGTATCTGCCCTCGAGCCTTTCATCTCTCACACTCACATTGTTAACGTGTTCTTTGTTAATATTATTGAATGCTGGATTTTTATTATTTATTTTTATTATTTATTATTTAGACTTCCTTTATTTTCATCCTTTTACATGTGAATGAGGTTATTATGCTTGTATTGTCTAGTAATATGTTTCGAATGGATTCTAGTAAGTTTGTGTGCGTACTTAAATGGGTTCTGATGGAGCTGTGGTCGGACAGATGTAAAGTAAGTCGTCTGGATAGGCATGTAGTAGTGTGACCGATGTAATTATTTACGAGTTCGATTCAATGAGGAACACATTTACGCACGTGGCATTTGAACTCATAAATAATATTCGTTCTTTGTAGTTTGAATTTGAAGGCGTGTTGTTATTTTTAGGATAAGCTTAGCTGTTTTAAATATTTATAGTAGGTAATTCATTTAATTTTTTGTTCCGGTCAACTGGGGTAGTGTATTTCTTTATGGTATTTCTAAATGAAGATTCATCTTGCTTATAGTTGACGTGAATTTGGCTGTTGTAGAAAATATTTATCCTATTTTCAGTTTCTTCAGTGTCTCTATTATTTACTTTCTTCGAACACAAGAAAAATAAAAAGCTTAAACGCAATACCTTGTCTGTCGTCTTTAATGAAACACACACACTCATATATATATATATATATATATATATATATATATATATATATATATATATAATTTATAACACAAGCCATTGGTTATATCAATGGCTTCCGATACTTAATACTTCTTGTTTCCACTCTCGCGTGGTCATGTGTGACGTCACGAGCTGCGACGCGATTTTCGCCTCTGCGTCTCGTATACATGGGTTTGTCGTTGCTTTGTCGTTTCGTCCGTGTGTTGTTTGATATACTGACATTGTCATCTTTGATAATGACTTGTGTAAGCCGAAATTATAGATTGGATTTAAACATGTATCAATATAGTGTTTTCCTTTCGTCTTTCAACGATAATGTGATTAAGCTTATCAGACAATATGAAAGGAACTTACTTAAAATAAATAGACAAAACTTGTCTATATTATTTAATGAAACATGCATTAATATATATATATATATATATATATATATATATATATAGGGATGAGTTTAGACCTCTGCAACACAGCATTTTGCCGATGTGCCTGTATTTAATGCCGCGGGGCTCTTAAAAACAAGCTACCTCCACAGCAATTTTTACCCTTAATTTTGCCGCCGATTTTTTCTTTTTAAATTAAGAATGAAAAATGCTACGTTTTTCTTAATAAGATGATCGTTGGGACTTTCCAAGAAAAAAATGTGACTAGAGTCCTATGCAGGTATATTTTCAAAGAAAAGAGGTAGATGAAAGGCATTTCAACAAATGTTTACAAGTTTATTTCAATTTTGCAATATTTATGTCTACCAGAAATTGAATGAACCTATGTCTACACACACACATTACATAGTAATAATACATTTCATTTTAAAAACAGCAATACTTAAAAAGACTGGTCCTCTCAAAGAGGAATGGAAACTCCATGTATGTCAAAAAGTCAGGGATTAGTTTGATGTAATTATATTGTAAACAGGACTCCAATCTAAAATAATAAAAAAAAATTAACGTTTTTCTATTCTGAAAAATTGCCTGAATAGAAGTTCTTCTGAATGCTAGCCAACAAAAATTAGTCGTGAATATATTTTTATCTCCAAGAAATTACTAATTAATTTTGATGACGAAAAGTAAAGGATCGTTTTGACATATACTGAACATATTTTTTTGTTTCAATAGTTTTTTATGCTAAAAAAGCTCTATATTTTATACAGTAATACAACAATCTCGTTCTTTCCTCAACATACTCTAAGCTAATAATTTTGTAATATTTGATTTCTTTTTTTGAAAATGTTCTACTGCAATGTATCATTTTTAATGATTCTAGTCTTCATAAACTGTTATTTGTCAATAAAAATCTTGATTCTAAACCTTGTTGTATATTTTTATCAATTTTTTGTTATATTTTACGTTAATACTACTCTTCACAAATAATTTTAAAAAAAAGCATAAATGTTGCAAATTCTAAAGAAAAATGCCGCGGTGGCCTCATTTTTAAGGCATCCACCAATGTAATTGCCTTTACTTAGTCTAAACTTGTTCCTCTTCTTCTCCCTCCAGTTATGGGTAAATAGCAGAACAGACCGGGTTCTATAGCCTTGGATGGCAACTGGTCTAGGAGAAGGACAACTCTGAATTCAAAACCAGCGGAGTGTTGTTTGGGGACCTTGTGGCACGTAGTGCACCAGGTCTCTGTATTCGGCCCTTCAAAAAGTGTGGATGGTCCTGCACAAAACCTTCACCATCAAATCTCATGTGCTGGTGTCAGGCTGTTAGTTTCCTAGGAACTGATCTGCTTGGCCCTCATACGTCGGATTCAACGGGAGAGTCGATAGTATATATATATATATATATATATATATATATATATATATATATATTATAAGTTAATAGACTTAAAATATGGTTTTTCGCTACACAGTTCCAACCATGTTTCAAAAATGGAAGCTAAAAGCCCCTAATTTAATTTTGTACTTAAATTAAAGACATCACTTTCATTTCATCCTCAAGCGAATTTTGAAACATGGTTGGAACTGTGTAGCGAAAAACCATATTTTAAGTCTATTAACTTATAATATTAATGCTCTGTAAATTTACATTGAGCACTATTTTGTAAAAATAAAAATATCTATAAGAACACCGGATTATATATCTTACTTCCTTTTTATTAATATACATATATATATATATATATATATATATATATATATATATATATATATATATATATAATGTGTATTTTGGTAGTAATATTTCCTTCAAACATATTTCGATGAATATGACAAACAGGGGAAATTTGATTAATTTTTTAATATTCTTCTTAAATTTTTCCGTTTAGTGGATGTTGGGGACAAGGCCAAGACTTGTGGGTCGAAATACCTATTCGAATGAGATAACTTTGAATAGTTCTTTCTAATTTATATGCTCTGTTATAATAAGTACACTGAGCTCTTTTTCTGATCAGTTTTAATATTTTATATTAATAGGATCCACTTCAATTATTTACCATCGGATTATTATCTCTCTCTCTCTCTTTATATATATATATATATATATATATATATATATATATGAAGAAAAATATACGGAAAAAACAAACAAAAATCCTTATATGCAATTATGCTGTTTTAATGTTAATATAATGTCAACGTCGGACGTTTCGGTCTAATAAACCATCTTCAGGACATATTCATAAAATATAATTAACATTATCAATTCAACATGACAAAGACGATGGACATAAGAACAAGACTTATCTAAACAGGTTTTTGTTCTTATGTCCATCGTCTTTGTCATGTTGAATTGATAATGTTAATTATATTTTATGAATATGTCCTGAAGATGGTTTATTAGACCGAAACATCCGACGTTGACATTATATTAACATTAAAACAGCATAATTGCATATAAGGATTTTTGTTTGTTTTTTTCCGTATATTTTTCTTCATACTGTCGGATCTATATCCATATATTTGCTTACATATATATATATATATATATATATATATATATATATATATATATATATATATATATATATATATATATATGCAGTAATGGTTGTTGATTTACGTTGTAGTAAAGGTCAGAGATCAGATATTTTTTATCATTTACTTTTTTATTTTTTTCATTCTCAATTTTTTTTTTATTCTTAATTGCTTACGACTTAGCGACGCAGTTCACTAAGCAATACCTACAAGAATAGGACATATCTTTTTGACTGACCACTGTTGGAGTTTCTGATGAATTGAGTGTTTTCGATTCTTAAAATATTGAAAGGTTTTCAATAATAATTCTAATCGAAGACCGTAATGATAGAGAGTCATTTTGCAAATCAAATTTCAAATATACGTTTTGTAATTTAGGAGTTAATATTAAATTACTGAGGAAGAAATATGCAATTGAATTTTCTCTCTGAGCAGAATGTATAAATTCTTGTCTTTCAATGAAAGAGGATATTTTTGTCTTTTTTTTTTCTTTTTCCTAAAATGTCACTGAAATTGTAGAATGACAACGAAGTCTCAAATTCAAGCACCGTCCTCCGAAGCCACAAATCTGTATCCTTCAAAAGAGAGCAACGTGTTGATATCTGGCTATTCGTTTTCTGTTTTTCTCTGTAAAACTTTGCAAAAATAATTCATGGACAAAATGAACAGTGCACTACAAAGTTTCTGGGTCCGTTTATTGCTCATTAGAGAGCAATGCTTTGATTTGTGCCATATCGTAGTTATAGTTATGTAAATAAGTAAAGTTAAGCGGAGTTGAACAGAGTAAGGCTTAGATTGATTAGCTAGGTACAAGATAGTGTCGACCAGTCACCACCCTTTCTCATTTTTTGGGCCTTGCGACACAATGTTAACGCAATAAATCTCGAGTTAGCATTAGATTTTAGCCACTCGCTAACCTCTTAGTTCTAATCGAGCTCTCTGTCTTCGGGCGGAGAGGAACCCAGACGAGGCTATGCCCATGAGCTGAGTCTTGTTTGGGGAGATAGACAAACCCGACCCCGTTATGACGGTGTCTACGTGAAATTTTTGCCCGGACATATGGGCTCGTAAAACTACACGTTAAACTGGCCTTATGTCACTTCGCGCTCTGTGGAGAGCTCAGGTAAATACCGAGTTAGCATTAGGTCTTAACTGCGCGCCAACCTCGTAGTACTGATCGAACTCTCTGCCTTCGAGCGAAGAGGAACCCAGACGAGGCTAAACCGAAGAGCTGAATCTCGTCTGGGCAGGTAGACAAATCCGATGACGTTATTACGGGGAATACAGGGGCTTTTTGCCTGCGTCTACGGGCTTGCGACACATTCTACTCTGTGGGTTGCTAGGGTAAATTATGTTAATTGCTAAGTGTACCTTTGTGTAGTAAACCTTCTATTTCATTACTTAACTACGAGTTTGACTTCCTTATTTACTTCCCCGTTTATTATCTCGAATACACGAGATGCAAAAATTTGCGGCTCTTGGATTTTTATCTATTTATTTTTCTGCAAGGTTTGCCAAAATATTTTGGGAAAAGAAAAAAAAAACGAACAGTAACAAAAATCCAAGCACTGCTCTCCCAAACGTCAGGATCTGTTATGTTTACGAAATAGTAATTTGTGGATTTGTGAATGTTCATCTTATATATTGTTAGTTTTTTTTGTTATTTTTGTTTGTTTGTTTTTTTGTCTTTTTTTTACAAGTTTACCAAAATAATTTGTTTAAAAAAAATAAAAAAAAAACGAACAGCGCAATTCCAAACTGCACGATCAAACTTCTGGGTCTTTTGGTACCTGTGGGCCCTGCTTGGATTGGCGACGTTATGACGTTTTTACAGTAACGTTCACCCTCTATAAGGACCAGGAGCCACTCGAGGGTTACACGGTAAGAGGCTCAGTTTTATAAAGATATTTTGGGAAGATAAAGGTTAACCCTGGAATTGAACGGGTTAAGATTATCGTTATCGTGAAAACATCGTCTTGGGAGTCGGTTCCAGGTAGCAGTAGTGCGCGGCAAGAAGCTGATTCTCCAAGACTGCCGAAAGAGATTGGAGGAAAACGTACAGTGCTGATTCTAAACTCTTACAACGGTCAGGATCTGTTGGTGCTGACGGCTAGAAGCGCAATGCTTTGATTTGTGATTGTTCGTTTTACTTCCTATAAGACCTTTCGGCAAACCCCATCTCAACTCTACATGAGCTGAAAGTTGTGTAGAGTTGAGATTCAATATAAATTGAAAACAATTTCATGGAAACGGCTGCAATGTGTTATCCGTGAGGAACCTGTTGCACACTCGCGATGCATAGCAAGATGCTTCGTCGTGGTGAATTATTTCTCCTCCTATGCATCTAGAAATACCTGTGTCCTAAGTACATTGTTTTTCATTATTCAGTATTTCAACGATTTCTAAAATTTTTTTATCACCAGGGCTAAAATCTGCTCGAATTAACATCTACCGTAGGATAAAGAATAATAGGCAACATAATAAAAGTGAAAATTGAATTACATTAGAATGAAAGATATGTCCGAAAACCGGTTTCTTTTTTTCTTTCTCGTCCTCCCCATCTTCTTCTTCTCCTTCCTCGTCCCCCTCTTCTTCTTCCTCGTCCTCCCCATCTTCTTCTTCTTCTTCTTCTTCTTCTTCTTTTCCTTTTCCAGGTCCTCCCCATCTTCTTCTTCTTCTTCTTCTTCTTCTTCTTCTTCTTCTATCTCGTCCTCCCCATCTTCGTCTTCTTCTTCCTCCTCCCCCTCTTCTTTTTCCTCATCCTCCCCATCTTCTTCTTCTTCTTCTTCTTCTTCTTCTTCTTCTTCTTCGTCTTCTTCTTCCTCCCCCTCCCCATCTTCTTCTTCTTCTTCTTCTTCTTCTTCTTCTTCTTCTTCCTCGTCCTCCCCATCTTCTTCTTCTTCCTCGTCCTCCTCATCTTCTTCTTCTTCCTCCTCCCCCTCTTCTTCTTCCTCGTCCTCCCCATCTTCTGCTTCTTCCTCCCCCCTCTTCTTCCTCGTCCTCCCCATCTTCTGTTTCTTCTTCTTCCTCGTCCTCCCCATCTTCTTCTTCTTCCTCGTCCTCCCCATCTTCTTCTTCTTCTTCTTCTTCTTCTTCACGGCTGATGCTAACCTCCAGGAGAGTGTCTCGTTGCACCTACTCAGCCAAACATTCTCGGCTGACATAAAGTGAAAAGACTATATCGAATCCATTGCAATGTTAACTGCTAAGAAAATTGTTTGACTGTTTGGTGCTGGTCAATTCTTCTCTCCAGAATCTTAAATATCAATAACTCTACTATTCGCCAATGCTTTGAATATTGCTGCCACATTTGGTCCGGTGCACCTGCTATGTATTTAGTGATTCTTGATAAAAATCCAAAGAAGAATCAGCAAAATTTTGACCCCTGACCTGGCGTTTTGCCTTCATTTACTTTCCCACCGCCATAAAGTTTCCTCCCAGTGGCTTTTCCATAAATACTTCCATGTTAATTATTCAGATGAGCTCTTCCCTATGGTACCTAGAATTATGCTTTTAAGCGCAGTACTAGATTGGCGGTAAGGTCTAATTTATATTTGAATTGCCTAGATGGAGCCTTAAGCTATATAGTAACAATTTCATTTCTCACATTTTTTGCTTACGGAACTCTCTTCCAGCTCCATGGTTTCCAACCAACATTGATCTTCAAAATTTTAAATGCAATGTCAATCCTTATGTAGTGTCTTTCTTATTACTCTTCTATTGTTTTCATCCTTCCTAATGTTTCTGTTTTCAATTTTTTTCACACCAAGTAACCCATTGTGTCTTAGTAGGTTTCCTGCTTTGTATGGGGTGAATTCGATTAAAAAAAATAAAGGGAAAACTGTCCAAGCCACTTAGCACAAAAATCAATTTAAGATATACAACGAAGCTCGTATAAATCGCTGGTGGGAAATTAATGGCTTGTGACAACATCAAAAAGACTGGGGTCAATAAAAGTGATTGATTTTTATGTATGTATGTTACTGACAACACATGTTCGAAGTTAGCCGATCGTAGCCTACACCTATAAGTTGATTGAAATGGTTGCCTTAATGTTCAAGAGAGGAGCTTTCTAAATATAAACACACTTATTTCAGTGTTACAAAAACTATAATGATTTGTGATTAGGATTTTACATGTGAGTCTTTTGATTTTCCAGTGTATTTCTTTTGTATTATCCTTTTTAACGCAGTCGGATTGTTCACCTCCAAACTGTGTAAACATGCACGAATAGTACGCCATTGTCATGGCATCAAGGGAAATAACTCTATCCAGCGTAATAACTACATTAACTTTGTTACAGACATCAGAGATAAAAATATCCAAATTCACGTGGCGTACTATATATATATATATATATATATATATATATATATACCAGGTGTAACAAGAAAATTGTAGAAATCGTGTAACAGCAAAATTTTCCAATTGTTAGATTAAGCTAGTTGTATCTTAGAAATGATTAAAGATATCTTACTGGAATACCCCGAGGTATTTATAACACTATTGAACTCTACTTGGAGAAATAAGAATGTATAATAACACTCTAAACTTTACAGAAATACTGTGATGAAAGCAATCATAAACGAAAATGACATGTTTATCATTAATTAATCATAGCTAAGGCTTGGAAGCTCATGAAGTATTGAGATAATGTTCAAATATATATATATATAATTCCGGGATCATTTTTAAACTTATTCAAGATGATCTCACCATCTCTAACCTTTCTAACTTTCTGTGCTGGAATAACAAGGTGCGCCACAGATTTCTCGTACGATTTCATTTGCAAGTCATTTTTCACTGCTCTTTGGACTGTCATGAATGGACTTTGAAGATGGAAGTCAGAGTATGAATAGTGGTACCATTGCTGAAAGCCTGAATGATCTTTTTCCTTACATCATTTCTCAGTTGTGAAGACAGCGAGTCTGGGACAAAACAGTTGTAACCTGGTCTATTTTTAGCTGAATAACTCAAAGTCTTTTCTCTGTGTTTCTTGCAAAAAATGGTTATCTGAAAACCTGGAAAAAAAAACTCAATTATTTTAGTGATTTTTTTGTTTTTTTTTTTTTAGTTAAACATTTTGTAGGATGGATAATAATTAAGCCGTTCCACAATTTGGACAATTTTGTTGTTACACCCGGTATGTATGCATATATGTATGTATATATGTATGTATCTATCTATCTATCTATCTATCTATCTATCTATCTATAGATATAGATATAGATATTTTAAAGAAAAACAGACACTTTAAGGTTCCATTATAATAATTTATTTCACCAGAGCCCTTGTAAAGGACGCCGGATCATCAGATAGCACGTACAAAAAAATGAAATGAAATATATATATATATATATATATATATATATATATATTTGTGTGTGTGTATGTGTGTGTGTGTGTGTGTGTGTGTGTTTGGTTTTGTGTGTACGTGCATGGGCGTGTGTGTGTGTGCCTTTTAAGATATACAAATCCCGATAAAGCTTTTAAATTTTGACAATTGGAAATGTTCATGAAAATAGATTTGTTTACAAATCGATTTGATAATTCATTTCGTCATTTATGGCTTAATCAGATCCGAAAATGAAAGAATGAAATGTTTATATCTGTATTTGTGCACCTGTTTAAATAATGCATCTTAGTTTGTTTTTGTTTTGTTTTGTTTTTTTTTTGTTTTTTTTTCTAAGCTGCTGTTTCTCGAGATTAAATAATAATGAAAATGAGTAACTTTTAAAATTTGATTTGGATCCCTTTCAGAAATGGTTAAAGGACGTTCTTACTTTCGTGCCATATTTGATAATGAGAAGAGGATCTGCATTAAATTCGATAAAAAAAAACAACTTAGAAATTACATTAATAACTTTCGACTCGAACTAAGAGTAAAGAAAAGATACGAGAATAAATATGAATGACATTTTTTTAAAAGTCAGTGATCTTCTTTCTTCTTTAATCACGAGAAACGCCAGATTAGGGAAAAAAGTACCATGATTCATTATTTACACACACACACACACACACACACACACACACACATACACAAATATATATATATATATATATATATATATATATATATATATATATATATATGTATGTAGCTCTTGAAAATATATTTCAATTGAGCACTGTTGAATGACAAGGTAATTTTACAAACAGCCACCTGCGTTAAAACGAAGCTCTTCAGTAAAATGAATGGTGCACTCCGGCTGATTGATATTTGTTTACATTTGTAAAAACGATACGCTAGATTTAGCTATTTTTATATGTTATTGTTGTTAGAATATATATATATATATATATATATATATATATATATATATATATATATATATATATATTCAAACAACAAAAAACATATAATAATAATAATGATATTCTTTAATATTTATGATACCACCAAACTAAGTAAAAAAAACAAAATACTAAATAAGAAAAGAAAAAAATATATATATGCACGCACATAAACATATATATATAATATATATATATATATATATATATATATATATATATATATATTCAGATATAAATGATAATATATCTCCAAAAAGACAATATGAATCATGAGAATTGAAAACCTTTTTTTTACCAACACATTTCGCCTTACACTTTACTCGTTTTAATCAATATTTTTTTTTACTTTATAAAAAATTAAATATTTTTCTTTTAAATGAAACGGCCAGTTTCCTTTTCCACTGTTTATTTTACCTTTTTTTTTTTATTGCCATGCAAAATACTTTACTGTTAAATTGTGGAAATATACCAAGTGAAAATTACCAAGCCAAGGGGAACAACTTTGAAATATAGATACGTAGTTATTCCCCTTTATAATATAATTTCAGTTAACTACTGTGTTTGAATTTTTGTTTCAATGACTTTTGCTTATCTGGCTCTCGTGTGGCTATTCTAGACGTATTTTCTGCGGGTCTTTTGTCCTGTTTGAATGCATCCTTTTCGGGGTATTATTAGAGAGCTGTATCTATAATAACCCCGTCGACACGTAAAATAGGATCACTAATTAATTTAGACAAGTTTTTAATAATAAAAAAGAGCCAACACTCAAGAATATCAAGTCCGAACACGGTCACAATGTACTGAGAATGTTTGGAAAATAAAAAAAAACATTCTCATCGCTATAGGTTCACATATTTTAAAAAAAATTACATATTCAGTTAAATAATAAAATAAAACATCCTTAACAATGGTTAATAGACGAGACGAAAGTGCTCAGCGCTCTGGGAATGTCCATAGACAAATTTTTAATATAAAGCAAGTTGATTGAAAATTAATTCCTCATTTTAAAATGCTTATAATTTATTTAATTACTATAACTTTTTTTATAAATATAAATTTGAAAGTATTAGGATTGTGCAAAAAAAATGACGTAATAATGTCGTTTTTTGACGTATTTTTAAGGTCAAAAAACGACATTATTACGTCATTATTTTTGCACCAACCTAATAGCTGATTGATGTTACCTTTAGCTTGCCGACATCGGAGTTTCATATATATATATATATATATATATATATATATATATATATATTGTTAAATATAATTAAAAATGGATGTCTGTCAACAAAATTACATCTCAAGCTAGTCACAACACATTTCATTGCATCTAAATATTTAGTTTATGAAATTATTATAGCATAAAGATGTTATAGAGGGTGGGTAGAGAAATCAAATATAGAAATTAGAATTAGTTATACTGTTGACATTAGAATAGACGGGAGTGAATATTACGGAAATATTGTAGCTAATTACGTTATGGAAATTTGAATTTGTTTTAATGTCGACATTTTAACACGAATTCAATCCACTGATTCAAAAGTTGGCTTTGATTATTGTATTTTTTTATTCTAATATTTTCATCTAAACGTATGTCACACCTATCTCTAAGACTGTTGGAAGTCAAAACTTATTCCGTTTAAGACAAATACCTTCCACCCTCCCTCAACCCGTGTCTCGTGCCTTTCGTTGAAATACCGGTTCCAGTACGACCTCTGAAGAACACGAATTAAGAAGACAACGGTTAACATTGCATTTAAATTTTTGAAGATTAAAGTTAAGTGGGAAGCAAGAAGCCGGAAGAGAGTTCACAAACGAGAAGAAACTGTTACCATAGAACTTACGGTTATATATAGCCATTTCAACAGTAAGGTGAAGACACGTTTCCGCCAATCTAATAGTACGCCTAAATTCATAAAGTCTTGGTAGCAAAGAGGAAAGCTCATCAGAAAAATTACCATGAAAATATTTCTAGAAAAGACACAGGGAAATCACATTACGGCGGTGAGAAAGTATCTGTCTATATTTCTGAGATGAGGTATTATGTACACTATTTACATTATTCGGACTATTGTCCTCATCTTTGTCGCCATGTTTATTACAACGTTTCGACCTTTCAGTATCTGTCTATATGTCTGAGATGAGGTATTATGTACACTATTTACATTATTCGGACTATTGTCCTCATCTTTGTCGCCATATTTATTACAACGTTCGGCCTTTCAGTATCTGTCTATATTTCTGAGATTAGGTATTATGTATACTATTTACATTATTCAGACTATTGTCCTCATCTTTGTTGCCATATTTATTACAACGTTTCGGCCGTTGTACGCTCCGGCCTTCTTCAAGTTGTTAGAATGTCGAACTGAACCCTTCATTTCGTTCACTAGGGTAGACTGCTTAACCGTTTTGATAAGTTTGCGGACTGTATTTTACATAAAGATGTGTCTATATTGATGACTTCAAAGATTTTTTGAGTAATTCAATATATTTTAATTATATACAATATATATATATATATATATATATATATATATATATATATATATATATATATACCGACAAGGATTTCTTCCCAGAATAAGTTTTTTTGTAGTTTGAAGAGAGATAGATAAATTATATGAGATGGGCCGCTGAAAAGCTCAAGCAATACAATAACGACACGAGACATGTTGAACTCACCAACTATTTTATTCAAATTCTCGCCCTATTGGTTCTGGAAATACTTACAATCTTCATCATGATCAACATCATTGATATTGTTATAGACCATGTTTGTAAATTACTGGTAGTTTAAACAAAAATTAAACAAATAGATAAAATGACTAACTGTGGGTTACTCTATTTAGAGTCGTTTTTTTTTTTTTTTTTAATAATTACACTTTTCACTATTTACCCTATTCGGACTATTGTCCTCATCTTTGTCGCCATATTTATTACAACGTTTGTGTGTCGCACACAAATGTCATTCAGAAGCGTAGAAAAATCCCCGAAGTTCACGTTCAAGATTGTCAACTTCAATAGACTGCGCTAGGAACAGAATACACACATCCCAGAAAAAAATGTTCATGTTTATTATGAGGAACCTTTTGCATAAAATTCTCTTTGCAAATTTCGAAATCAAATATTTGCTTTTTTATGTTAAATATTTGGTAAACATTCTTTTAATGATTATAACATAACTGACATTTTCGTCGTCGTAAAAAATTAAAACCCCTTCGGACCATTGTCCTGATCTTTGTCTCTATATTTATTACAACGTTTCGGTCGTTGTACGGTCCGGCCTTCTTCATGTAGTTGGAATGTCGAACTGAACCCTTTATTTCGCTCACTAGGGTAGTCTGTTCTAGTTCGACGTACCATGTCTAAAGAGTTCAGTTCGACATTCCAACCAACTGAAGAAGGCCGGAGCCTACAACGGCCGAAACGTTGCAATAAATATGGCGAGAATAATGTAGTGTACATAATACCTCATCTCAGAAATATAGACAGATACTAAAACGTCGAATATATGTAGTTTCATTGAATCTTTCCCGCAACTTATCAAGGCAATACGACACTGATAATTAAAAGAAAAATGTTTAATATATAGATATATAAATTTAAAATAACTCATTAGACTGAGTTATAGATAATTTCTGTTGTAGGGGAAATGAATGCATCAATCTAACTGTTCTGAAAATATATAATAACAGGTGCTGAAAATGGGTATTGTACAACAATGTTCAACACAAGACGCAGTAAAAGGTGAATTCTCACAACCGGTTGAGCTCTATGGAAGAAGGTTAATATTGTACTTGGTGTGAAATTATAATTTTGTTATTCATTTAGAATTCTTAAAACATATTGAAACACTAAATGCACATTTATACGTTCAGCAGCTGCAAAGTGTCAATAAAGGTTTAATCGAAAGGGGCCCTGCGTTTGTCGGTAGGAACATATTTTTGTACCTAGGGAAGGTTACTGAATAGAATAACCAAACGAAGGTTGTTAATGCACGATAATACTTAGGACAAGAACAACATATATAAGATTCGCCAGCGGCGCGTAGAAGTAGTAGTCAACTGCTAGAAGTGAGTCAAGTGAATGCCACAATGAATCTCCAACTGTAGGATATCTACCAACCTTCCCACGCGCTCAGATGTGGCACAAAACCGAATATAACGTGTGGTATCCGAACCCGTAGTTTCGGCCAAAATATTCCCTTAGACCCCATATAAAACGGGGTCGGGTAGCTGTTTCCCGAGATGAGACTCTGCTCTTCGACATAGCTTGGTCTGGGAATCATCTCTATCCGGAGGCAGAAAGTTCGACCAGCACAGCCGGAGACGAATCTCCAAATGCAGGATATCTACCAACCGCCCCACCCGGTCAGATGTGGTACAAGGCCGAATTTAATGGCCCAAAATTCCCCGGAGAGCCTGTATAAAACGGGTTCGGGTAGCTGTTTCCAGAGACGAGATGCTGCCATTCGACATAGCCTCGTGTGGGGAGGCAGAGAGTTTAACCAGCACAGCTGGAGAAGAATCTATAGCTGCAAGATATTTACCAACCATCTCACGCGCTCAGATGTGGCACAAGGCCGAATTTAAAGTGGGGTATCCGAGCCCGTATGCTCGGTCATAAATTCCCCGTAGACCCCGTATAAAACGAGGTCGGGTGGGTGTTTCCCGAGACGAGTCTCTCCCCTTCGACACAGCCGCGTCTGGGAAGGCAGAGAGTTTTACCAACACAGCTGGAGACGAATCTCTAAACGCAGAACAATATACAGTATTCACTACTGTATTTATGAGAATGTAGTCATACCAATTATCGTCTGTAGGTATGATACAATATTGTTTTCCTTCTGGACAACACAAGACCGCATGTAGCAAGAGTAAAAGGGGAAAAAAACATGGAACTGTTAAAACTCGACCTAATATTTATTTATTGAAGAATAAAGTTGACAACCAAAAACGGAAATTATTTATGATTCGACCTCATATTATTCTGAAGAATAATGTTGATAACCAAAAAACGGATTAAAAAAAGTATATACACAAAGGTTTTTTTTTAACTTCCATCAGCATGGCTGATGCTAAACTCCAGAATAGTGACTCATTGAGTCTTCTCGGCGTATCATTTTCCGATGACACAAAGAGGAAAGATTATATTGAATCAATTGCTGGGTCTACAGATAAAGATTTGATTCATTCTGTCGTGCTAGATAATTTTTTCGCGCAAATGTATCTTACATATTTATAAGTGTACAAGTCGTCTTTGCTTTGAATATTGGTGTCACATATGGTTCGGTGCTCCTGCTATATATTTAGAGAATCTTGAAAAAAATCCAAAGAATAATTTGCAATGTTATTGGTCTTGAATTGGCATCTCGGCATCAGTTAATTTTCCACCGCTGTAACAGAAATTTTCTGTGCCTTTTCTATAAATATGTCTATGGTAATTGCTCTGATGGTACTTAGATATTATGAATTTAATCGCAATTACAGAAAGACAGAATGAATGGTCATCTGTAAAAGGATGTGCCTAAAATGCGATTTGCAGATCGGGGACACTAAAATCAAGCAGGTGCGGAAGTTTAAATATCTGGGAAGTGTTTTGACAGAGGACGGTAGGTGCGACGTTGAGATCCGAAGATGGATTGGGATGGCCAAGGGCGCATTCCAAAAGCTGGATATTATTTCGAGACAGGAGGATCTCTTTGAGTACTGTCCTCCTTTACGGTAGCGAACGTGGGATGATCTCCTCAAAGATAAAGAAGATATTCGAGGCGACGGAGACATGGTTCTACAGAAGGATGCTGAGGATATCATGGACCGAGTATGTGGGCAATGATGAGGTCTTGGAAAGGATATAAACAAGAAACAGGCTTATACTTAACATCAGGAAGAGGCAGCTGAAGTTTCTGGGACTTGTAATGAGAAAGGAGGGCTTGGAGAATATGATGCTCACAGGTTGAATAGAGGGAAAGATAGACAAGGGAAAGCAATGCATGGTATACCAGGCGGGCTTGAGCAAGTGAACGACAGAACGTGGTCTGGAGGAAGTGTCAGAGGGACGAAACTTATTTAGAGCTACAAAAGATAGGGGAAAAGTGGGAGTCATGATCACCCATGTGCTGAAAGGACACGGTGCATAAAAAGAAAGACAGGTCTCATCATTTTACTATTGATATGGCTAGATGTAAACATAACTTATTTACTAACAGTTTCGTCTATCGCATTTCTCGATTGAGGACTCCTCTTCCAACTTCTTCACAGTTAACTTTGAAAAATGTAAATGCAATGTCAATCTTCTGTCTTCTGTCTATTAGTGTCTTCTCTCCTTAATAGTGTTTTTTTTTCTATTTTTTTTTCTATTTTTTTTTCTATTTTTTTTTTCTATTTTTTTTTCTATTTTTTTTTCTATTTTTTTTCTATTTTTTTTTCTATTTTTTTTTTCTATTTTTTTTTCTATTTTTTTTTCTATTTTTTTTTCTATTTTTTTTTCTATTTTTTTTTCTATTTTTTTTTCTATTTTTTTTTTCTATTTTTTTTTCTATTTTTTTTTCTATTTTTTTTTTCTATTTTTTTTCTCTCATATTTAACACTATTTTGCCTTGCATGGCGAGAAATTATTAAAAATAATTACTGAAAATTGTTTCGGATATAAAAGAATACGTTTTCTTAAGATTTATAATTGAATTAAAACTGACAATAATATCTCTGAAATTATGGAAATCTGACAAATTCAGTGGAGAACTTTTTTTTATTATTATTTCACTGTCTCACAACTTTGAGCTCTCCAGATTTAAACAACAGTGTCTAGGATTACGTTACTTTGCCAATTCATTTCGCTTAACGCTGCTAAGCGGTGTTCTATTCAAGACTATAAAAGAAAGACGATAAAACCTATCACGATCTTTTTTTATTCTCTAGTTCATAGGATACACAAGACGTATAAGACGTTGTCCAGTCTTCCTCTCAGGAGACACACTCCGGACAGCCGACTGCATAATTTCAACCCAGCCACGCTTTGTGTTTCACACACGCGCGTCTCAGCTAACAACATAAATGTTTACTTCTTACTATTACTTTCTGGGTTGTCTACACGCAAGTGTATATTCTCTCTTCTTTTGTGGGCTATGTTGTTCTTTATATGTGTGAAAATGCTGCAGAAATTGGATTCCTTGAATTTGAATTTTCACATCCACATCCGTACCAAGTCCTTCATTCTTAACGCTATCTGCTACAAGTGTCTGGTGTCGAAACGATAAAAACTTGCATGGCTTCATCCAATAAAATTATTTTTTTTTTTTAGTTTTAACCTATAAAACACAAAATAAATCTCACCTGCGCGCATCACAAACATTAACCTTCTTTTTGCGCATCCAATATGGCGGCGCTCTATTTTCAAACTTCTTAATCTTCTTTAGTTTTTTTTCCGTAGTATATATGTAGCGCTTTTCGTAGAATAAAAACGGTGATGAAAATACCGAGAATTAGGGCGAATAATGTTACTACAAGAACATCTAGCATGAAATACTGATAAAGAGGAATATCCTGACAGTAAGAACGCAGATAGCCGCCCCCAAACTTAATGACGTTATCAATGTGACGTGCAGCCCTTGCGGACGGATGTTCGCGTGCTGATTTCAATATTCTACTCGCTTTCTGGATGTTATTTTTATATTTTGGATTTTGGATGATCTTGTTAATATTTCGCACCAGCTCGTCAGCCGTGTAATGATGTAAGTCCATTGAAATTCCGTAACCTTTCTCTTGCATTCTCCGACCGTTAAACGGCTGGTCTGCCCAAATCGGAAATCCAAGCATGGGAACTCCGTGATAAAGACTGTCATACTGACCGCCGCTACCACAGTGGGTGATGAACAATTTCACTTTCTTGTGGCCCAAAACGTCGTTCTGTGGTAGCCATTTGCTTGTAAAGACATTAGGTGCCGTAAAAGAATTGGTATCCGTTCTCTTCCAAATGACATCGTATGGAATCTTTGTAAATGCTTGCTCTAAGTTTTTTAAATGAATATCTGGAAGGGGTATTATCATACTTCCAAACGAAACAACAACCAAACCGTATTTAGAAGCATTCGCAAATCGTCCCAGATCTCCAGTCAGCGGTTTAGCGGGTTTGGTCTTCATTCCTCCGATATATTTGACGTTGGGTAGAGCTGGCAAGGGATAGTCTAAGAGGGCGTCGTTTTCAACAATGTGCAAGTCGGCTTTGCGAAGCAAGCTATCGAAAGAAATAGACGGTTTTTCTGGAGCGTATTCCTTGATACTACGTTTTGGGCTACCCAGGGGTTTTCTGAAATAGAGCGAAAGCAGGAACATCATATTTTGGAAGCGTTCTAAGATTGACATACGGTCTGAATATGCCAATCCCCTGTGAGGAAAAACAGAAAAGAGCCAAGGCGTTCTGTGCAAGTTGGGTTGATTCTGGGACCCCATCAATATAAAAGGGGTTGATAGACGGAAAGGAAGCACAGCCAAACAATTGCTCATATAGACACCATCGATAACAAATAATGAAGCGTTGACAGATTTCAGCATTTGAAAGAAATGTTCGTTCAGAAGTAAATCGTCGCATATTTCAACGTGTATGCGTTGTCTTCTTGATTTTATGACTGGTTGATTTGGAGTCTGTGTCATGAGACCGGAAACTCGGTACACTTCTGGGAATTTAATTTCCATAGGTAAGTATTTGACACCTTCTATGGCACCTATAACTTCTTTTATTTCTTTTGTTACTGGCAAGTAACAGTTGTGGCCGAGTTTGTGAAGCTCTCGTGCAACAGAAGTTTGGCTGCTGAGATGACTAAAGATTGGTAAGCCCATAAATATAATATTCGCTCCTTCGATCAGGAACATTAATAAGGAAAAGCTTAATCCCAGGGCAAAGAGATGTAAGGACACCATTTCTCCCGAAACCGCGTCGACCTAAAATGAAAAAAGAAAAAAAAGAAAATGTTACATTTCTACTAAAGGACACGTCAGAATAAGGGCTTTGTAGAAACAAGAGAGGATCCTGTCATTAATATTGTTGTTGGTTCCGTGAATGGAATCTTGCATAAATAAATAAACAGCGCCAGTACTTGAGATAGAAAAATAAGTGTATTAAACGTAAGAATACAGACTTGAAGTGAAGATTAGTCCAGGAAGGCGGGTTAGTAGAAAGTATATGGACAAGTCTCTGTAAGTAAAGGCGTAATCATCTCTCTCTCTCTCTCTCTCTCGGGACTCTTGTATAACTCTCTGAGAACACCCTGTGTCTGTCCCCGTATCTCTCAACCTGTCGCAACGTATCTCCACGTATCTCAACGTATCTCGATATTTAACAGTCCACCCACGAGGAATGTATGTGGCACAAGGCCGAGTTTAACGTGGGTTTCTTCGAGCCCGTAGGCTCAGCCAAAAAATATCCCCTTTGAACCCGCATGAGCGGGTTCGGGAACTACCTACCTCCCCGGACGACATTTTGCCCTTTGGCAAAGCTTCGTCCGCGTTCCTCTTTGGCAAAGAAGAGAGTTCGTCAGATATCGAAAACAGTCAGAGACTGCGTCTCAACGTATCTCAGTATTTAACATTTCACTTAAAGGGAATATATGTGGCACAAAGCCGAGTTTAAAGTGAGTTTCTCCGAACCCGTAGGCTCAGTCAAAAAATATACCCTTTGAATCAACACAAGTGGGTTCGGTAACTGTCTACCTCCCCGGACGAAACTTTGCTCTTCGGCAAAGCTTCGTCTGGATTTCTCTGTGGCAAAGCAGAGAGTTCGACAGACGTCGAGACTGTATCTCAACGTAACTCGGTATTTAATATCCCACACACGAGGGATATATGTGGCACAAGGCCGAGTTTAAAGTGGGTTTCTCCGAGACCGTAGACTCGGCCAAAAATATACCCTTTGAACCTGCCTAGACGGGTTCAGGGCCTATCTACTTCCCCGGACGAAAACTTGCCCTTCGGCAAAGCTTCGTCCGGGTTCCTCTCTGGCAAAGCAGAGAGTTCGACAGACGTCGAGACTGTATCTCGACGTAACTCAACAGCAGGTATTCTCTCTGTAAGTGTAAGTATACTTTGGACGAGTCCATCTTATGTAATAAAAGGGGGAGAGCCCCACAACAAATATTTAAAAAAAAAGTTGTATTCTAAGGCTCATGTGTATTGTTCAAATATTTTCTAAAGTCGGTTCCTTGTGTCATGCTAATCAATACTTGATTTCTCCCACTATCCGCTACCTTTTCAGGAGCCAGATGGAGTAATGTTGCCCTATATTAGCAGCAGCTGAACAGACTTGATTGATTGATTAGCTTGTTTAAGAGCATGTCAATTCATTATCAGTCATTTAATGTTGAAATTTATTTTTCTTGTGGGCTTTGAAGCAATTTTAATATAAATAGGTATTGTTGGTCATTTTACTATAAATAATTATTGTTACTATTTTTAATATAAAATTCATTGTGGTATTTTTACTATAAAAATGTATTCTTATATTTACATAGTGTTTTGTTTTTCTTTGTGAGTTCACTATTCGCCCATAGCTGGGACCCTAACATGTTTAACCCCCGCCCATGTACCGGGTCAAGGCGAACCTGGAAATAAAATCAATTAAGAAGTGCCCAGTCTTCTTTTTCCAATCTCGTTAGAATTCAAAAGCGTCCTTGTGGGTGACAAATTATTTTCCATCCTGCAACCTCTTTTTCATAGATGAAACTTCGCAAGCCTCTCACTGCTTTATCGCTATTTCCATGGAATGGATTCAGGCGAACCACATTCGTTTGTTCCACCAGTTTTTACCCTCACAGCAAAGACCCGTCATCTCACGCCCATTATAGCGGATCACCCTCATTCCCTTCGTTTTCCACTGGTGAGATGTAAGTTCCAATCAAGCGGTTTCTTCCTATGAAACAAGAGAATGCTTCCTCGATCCCTGCAATGTTAATTGGTTCAAGTTTTACCTTCGCCACATATCCGAATAAACTATACCTCTAACTCTGTAACCCTCTACATCGAGTGACTGTCAGGCCTTGTACATGGTGAACATCATTGAAAAAATTGGAGATAGAATACAGTTGTAATAACAATAAAAGCAAAATTCAAAGAATGGGACATCGAACCGAGCATCAAACGTTGGAATTAAAAACAACAACAAGCGAAAAGAGGAATGTCTCAACGAAAAGTGTGCAGGAATAGAGACAATGGGCAACATCAATACAACAACTATACGCAGCAGAATATAAGGTAGATAAGATCCAAGACACCTGCAGATTTGGAGAAGCCCAGGACGAGACATAATGTATCAGATTGATTATCTAACTATCATCAAAATACAGTCGACCACTCTAAGTCCCAACGTAACATAATCTAGAGTTCCTCGAATTTGGACTCATCTTCAAATCTGAACTTTTGTATTGACAAAAATACGAAGCATTTTCTTTCTGGAATCAGAACATTACCCTCAATACCGATATACAAAAGCTCTCCCCAAATCCGAACATAATCTAGACTTCCTCAAATTAGACTTCGTCGAATTTGGACTCATCTTCAAATCCGAACTTTTGTATTGATATAAATATGAATCCTTTCCTCGAATCAGAACTGTTCTCAAAATACCGATATACAAAAGCTCTCCTCAAATCCGGACATAATCTAGACTTCCTCAAATTAGACTTCCTCGAATTTGGACTCATCTTCAAATCTGAACTTTTGTATTGATATAAATATGAATCCTTTCCTCGAATGAGAACTGTTCTCACAATACCGATAGGCAAAAGCTCTCCCCAAATCCGAACATAATCTAGACTTCCTCAAATTAGACTTCCTCGAATTTGGAGTCATCATCAAATCCGAACTTTTGTATTGATATAAATATGAATCCTTTCCTCGAATCAGAACTGTTCTCACAATACCGATGTACAAATGCTCTCCCCAAATCCGAACATAATCTAGACTTCCTCAAATTAGACTTCCTCGAATTTGGACTCATCTTCAAATCTGAACTTTTGTATTGATATAAATATGAATACTTTCCACGAATCACAACAGTTTCCACAATACCGATATACAATAGCACTTCCCCAAATCCTAACATAATCTTTTCATCCTCAAATTAGACTTCCTCAAATTTGGACTCATCTTCAAATCCGAACTTTTCTATTGGCATAAATATCTAGACTATTCTACATCGAATCAGAACAATTCCCTCAATACCAAACATCTCAGATGTTCGGCTTTGAGAAGTTGTACTGTATATCCTTATTTTAGACTTCCTTTACAGATTGTTATTGATTCTGAATAAGATATCTCTTACCCACAATAATGTCACTAATTCAAAAAGGAAGAAAATAACCTTGACTTTTGTGCAAAAACATGAATTCTTGTAAATATAGATAAAGGAATAAGTAATTTGGTTCTAATGAAAGAACATAATATTGGAAGAAGTACACTTTTCTATACAAAAAAAAACAAAAACAGACAGAAAATGTTACAAGCTGTTTTGTCCTATAAAAAGAAAAAGAGAAATGATTTACGAAAAACTTTCACAAATTACCATATTTGTATCGCACAATTTTTTTCATTACTGTTGGTTGCCGATTTTTTTTTTTGTAGCTTTATTCAATCTGCGCGTTAAATAAAAACAAATCAACGTTACAAACTACCTTTTGTATCATAAACTCTAAACCTTAATAAAAATTCTAAGTTTGCCGCAGCAGCCTTTTCTTCCCCGAATCCGAACATATCGGATGTCCGGTTTAAAGGAGCTGTACTGTATTCAGAAACGGAGTTCTACACAGCAAAAAAAAAAAAAAAAAGAAAGAAAGAAAATAAGTTCCGACTGAGGGAGCGGCCATCTTTAAGTATTGTGCTACATCAGTAAACGAGTTAACTAGACGAGAAAAGAACGAATAGAAGAAATAACTTTTAAGGATGATGAAAGAGTGAGAACAAACAATGTCAAGCAAGGGAGAAAAATACATAACACTAAACACAGAAATTAAAAACAAACAGAATCCAGCTAAAGAGAAATGACTTAACAATAAGCGCGCAAAAAATAAAGAGAATAAGCAACACAAACACTACTTTTTCCCATCATTCTGGCAGCGCTTAAAATCCACGTTGGAAAAACGACACGTCTTTTGAGGCCAATCATTTTTTGGCATCTTCGTAAGAATGAAAGTGCTGCTCAGCCAGGCCATGTGTCATCGCATCAGTGGTTAATTCTGCAAGTTGTTGCAGTTTTTTGTGTATATATACGTAACTAGTGGGTTAGTCTAAATGCCTGGACTCACTTTATCGTCCTCCAATAGAAGGTTAACCAATCAGAAGCCGCAGAACATTCTATCCGTCGTGTATAAAGGCGGCCATTTTTGTTTACCCTACCCGAATGACCAGTGCCAACTTGTCGGGCGAAGAGGATAGAAGGAAGTACTACGCTCTGCTACTTTGCTGCGATATCCACTGCTAACCTGAACTACGCTTTCCTACTCTCTGCGAAATATTCACTGCTAACCTCTGGATTCTATACTCAGAGACGACCGTCAAAATGTCTAACACAAGAGATAACCGGCCGGGGCAATGACTGGTGAATATGGTGGGTGGGGGTAGGACTGCTCATTTAAGCATTTTCAAATTTCACTTGTTTTGCAACATGTGACCTAGCGTTGTCATGTTGCAAAATCACTTTGTCGTGTCTCTGATCATACAGCGGCCTTTTTTACTTCAATGCTCCGCTCAAACGCATCAAGTGTAGTCGATAGCAATCTCCTGTGATGATTTCGGTCGTTTTGAGCAGCTCATAATAAACTGCACCCAGTTGCTCCCACCAAATGCAGAGCAGAAGATTCGAGCCATGGATATTCGGCTTTGCCACCGATGTCGATGTATGGCCGGGTTTCCCCACGATCTTCTCCGCTTAGGGTTACCGTAGTGTATCCACTTTTCATCGGCGGTCACGATACGATGCAAACAACCTTTCCTTTTCTGCCGTTGAACATCTCTCGGCTTCAACTCGTACGGCACCCAGTGTCCATGTCTTTGAATCATTCCTAATACTTTCAAACGTTTCGAAACTGTTGTGTGATCAACTCCTAATGATTCTGCAAATTCAGCTTGCGCCTGACATGAATATTCATGAAGTAATATCTCCAGTTATTCGTCTTCAAACCCTTTCTGTGCGCCAGAGCGTTCTTTATCTTCAACATCAAAATCGTTATATTTGAAGCATCTAAACCAATTTCTATATGTTGTTTCCGACAGAGCATGGTCGCCGTAAGTCTCAACAAGAATTCTGTGTGCTTCAGCTGCAGATTTCTTTTGAATAAAGTAATGCGGTAAAATTCCTCGCAAATACATTTTCTTTGGCACGAAATCCGAAATGATTAAAGCTATGAAAAACAAAGTTGTTTACATTTCAGCGAAATGACATACACTGAATTTCAAGCTTGATTATAGATACGTTACCATCTGAATCTACACGCACACAGTTCTGCGAACGCCATCTACTGAAAAAACTGATATTTTGTGTGATCCCACAGTTTTTGTTTGTTTTTTTTTTTATTCCTCATAAACGGCTAAGTGGAAATTGTCATTTCTGACCTTAGGTCTCCGTTTGGGATCCGGTAAAAAATGTGTATTCACTTGAAATCAAAGGAACTAATAATAATAGCAATAATTATAATCCAGCTGTTTTGACTTGAAGACACACTGTAAATCAGTGTGATTTCTCATTTCATCAAAGCTGTTCATCTCGAAGCACGCCGTCTACACTGCTTCTTTTGTGCTTTTTCAACATCCATAGAGTCAACCTTTGGTTTATACTGCAACTACTTAAATTAATTGCAATTATAGTACGTACCTGCCTGAGCCAGACACGATTTTGAATTCAGTTTGACTTGTTTTTTTGTTTTTTTTGTCGTGCCAAGCACGGCTAGAGAATCCAGTCTGCTCTGTTATTTAACCCATAGCTCTGGGAGAAGAGAAGGACTCATACCTTTTCCAAGGGTATTTGTGCAAAAATGAATGTAGCGATATTGACCGGAATTTGAACACGGACAACCGATTTCTCATTTTTAATCCCTAATTACTGCCCCACTTTCACATGGAATAATGATTAAAAAAAACAAATAAATAAACCTAAGTTAGTATTAATTTTTTCTTAAAACTCGCTTTCAAATGTGTCTGCCGTTTCGATTTTCCAAGAAAGAGCGCTGAGAACTTTGACACACAACCAATAAATCTGTGAAAAGAAAAATGAAAACACCTCGGTCCAACAGCTTCGTCCACCGCAAGAAAAGTTGGCTCCCTGTGCCTCGCCAGGACATTTTTCTCGTCGGAATCGATCCTTCAAATTTACAAATCAACCATTCGCCCTTGCATGGAATATTGCTGCCATATATGGTCTGAACCCCCTTCTGTTTGTCTCAAGCTTCTTGATAAAATCCAGAGTCGGATATGTAATTGACCCTGATCTGGCATCTCGTCTGCAGTCGCTCTCTCGCGGACGTGCAGTCGCCTCCTTCTATCTTTTTTACAAATACTATCAATGTAACTCCTCCGATGAGCTGCTTTCGCTGGTTCCCAGTCTTCATGAATTTAAGCGTTCTACTAGGCTGGCATCTCGCTCTCACTGCCGAAACTGTTAAATGTAGCCGTCTCTTCTACTCCAATAGCTTCATGTCTCGCACCTCCCGCCTGTGGAACGTCCTCTCCTTTTCCTGTTTCCCTGATAGCTATAATCTCCAACTATACAAATGTAATGTTAATCGACGTCTCCAGGTGCCTTGATCTATCCCCTATCCTTCTCTTCATCCTTTCCTCTATCACTCCTATTTTCTCTCGCTCCAACTCTCTGTAACCCCTTGCGTGCTAGTGGCTTCCCGCCTCGCTTGGGGTGAAACGCTTAAAAAAAATGTTCAAATTCTTTGTAGCCAGATAATTATTAAAACGTTCAATTCGTTCGCTTCGCCTGAGATTGAAAATCAGCAAACATGCCTCGCGGATAAATACAGTGTAACCCTGATATAAGAGACCCGGATATAAGAGAGATTTAATCTGGTCCCAAATTAAAGCCATACTTACCTAAACAAAATAGACCAAACCCGGATATAAGAGAAACTCGGATATAAGAGACTTATTTTCCGGTCCCGACAACTCTCTTATATCCGGGTTACACTGTAACTCGCTTCGCCCATATTTATAAAAAAAAGTCTTTATTTTTATAAACATCAAAGCCTAAAAGTAATGCATAATAACGTAAAAAATCAAATTTGATTAGTATTTCTTTCATCTTAATTTTCTTTAAGCAGTTACTGGGGAAGTTTAAGTTGTAAGTATACAAATAGAAATATTATCTTGCATATCATCACAACGACTCAGGTATTCATTCTGCAGCTGTCACTACGCATGTAGTCATATCTTGGATTTTTACCAGATGTCAACCATGATGCATTTGTTTTTTACTAATATTTTTTCATCTTAATTTGAATTCATTTTCATCGCAACAATCCAGACCTTCATTCCACAGTCGTTAGCAAACAAGCCTGTTATCTGTTATCTTGAATTTATATGAAAGAAATTTTATTAATTATTATGAATTTTTTAACGTTATATCGTTCATCTTAACTTTAGCTTAACCTCTTGATAATTTGACTCCCTGTTTAGGTAAGTTAGAGGCCTTTGAATATTTAAAGAAAAAACGAATTAAACTTACAGTTTAAACTTACGCTACAGTGAAAACAATCTGATATTACATTGAAGTCTTGAGTTATACTTAATTATTAACGGCCACCGTACGTCACAAATTATAGTATCTCGAATTTCAAGAGAATTTACCAAAATAGATCAGCTAGGAAATTCTAATATTATATCTCCTTCATTTCGTTTTTAATAATAGCCCCTCATTAGCAAGAATTGGGAATAATTATTTCCAAATCGGAACCATCAGAATATCTATCGGTAAGGGGTTTGGAATTGATAGAATTTTGTGTGTCATATAACATAGTGTGTCATATAGGAAGAAAATGGGCAACTACCGACACCGAGGTTCGAGCGTGGCACTCTGGGCTATGCTTTCCGACAGATGTATAAATAATAAGTAAATTAAAATAACTGATCCTAGAACGATTAATTGTTTCGTAAAGACAGTTTTATAGTTCCTATCATGCTCTCCCAAATACTTTCAAACCAAGGCGAATACAAAGGAATAGTCAAATGTTTTATATTAAACCTTCCAAATTTGTTTGAAAATTCGTTAGAAGTAAACACTCCTTAATTAAATTACCACCTGCTATAATTGATCTCGCATTGCCAATATATATATATATATATATATATATATATATATATATATATATATATATATATATATATATATATATATATATATATATATATATAACATCTTCATGTACCAAAATAGGACCCGAATAATCAATGCCAGTTTGGCTAAACGGTCGTAATAATTTTGAGGTAAGTTAGAAGCCTTTGGATATTTAAAGAAAAGCGAATTAAACTTTCTACGGAGAAAACAATCTGATATTACATTCTTAATGACCTGTCTAGTCCACGTTAGCCCGACAATCTTACTTTGTTTAAACTGGCTAATACGCCAAGATGTTTACATTGTTCATGACAATCTCATATGATCAACTTTGTCAAATGTCTATCATTTGAGAGCAGCATAAGATATATTATATCATAATCATATAAATCTCCACGCCATAGTTAAACTCCAACTAGTCACGAGAAGACTTTATATGGGCAAAAACAACATATAAGTTACCTTTCTTTTCCTTTTCCCACTATCAACTTTTTAAAACAGATGATAATTAAACTTCTACTCCCCACACCACCAAAAAAAATCATTAAACTAGCAAAAAATACGTCTGATGAAATTTTGACACTTGTATACATTTTTTTTTTTTTTTAATTTTCAAATAAAAGACAACGTATTAGGTTGGTGCAAAAAATGACGTAATAATGTCGTTTTTTGACGTTAAAAAATACGTCAAAAAACGACATTATTACGTCATTATTTTTGCACCAACCTAATAGTATCAAAATAACTGTACGTAAATATGACGAAATATTTATTTTCATTATTTTAATTTCCAATATATTATCTTGTATTTTATGATTTTTGTATTTATAACTTACTGTATAATTTGTGGCGTTCTAAATTCAAGGAGAGACGACGCATTTATTCTAAGTTTTTTGTACTAATTTTGTACTATTTTTTAATTTTGTACTAATTTTAATTTTGTATTAATGTACTAATCTTGTAATTGTAATTTTGTAATTATACTAATTTTATACTATTTTGTACTAATTTTGTACGTTTCACTTGTATAATTTGTGGCGTTCTACATTCAAGGAGAGACGTCGCGGCCTTTCTAAGTTTCAAGCAATTAACGGTTTACAAACTTGACTGAAAAAGCCGTAAACATTGCTTTATATGTAGGTGAATAATACTTCTATTTTGTCTAGGTGGAATTCAGATGATAAAGAATAATCGTAAGTGTGTGTGCCTGTGTGTAGTAGTAGTAGTAGTAGTAGTAGTTGCAGTAATAGTAGTATTAGTTGCAGTAGTAGTAGTAGTAGTAGATATTACATTTGGTGGTTTTTTGCATGTTGATTTGGAATCGTTTTTACGTACATATCGTTTGTTTTAAATAAACGTACTTTAAGAAAAGATTCAATAAAAGACGGTCATGTAATATAATGTTTTTGACGTGTGTTTATAGTTGGTAATATTGTTTTTAGTAGTCCGTCGAAGTACTTTCAACGCAAAGAGTTATGTTCTTTTTTAATTAGGCTGGCATTCGATATGGCTAGTTTTGTACCTTTTATTAAGAGTGAGTGTGAATAGTTGTCTAAACGGAAATCTTTTTTTTTATGCTCGTAGAGTGAATGTGAATGGTTGTCTACACGGAAATCTTTTCTGTGTTCGTAGATAAACTTACATAACTAAAGTAATTTTTACCGTTTTTCAGTTGGGCTTGGAATTTATTGATCTCTTGGAAATTCGAATGGACGCGTCCTCTCTCCTTGAATTCGAAACGCTAAAAGTAATACTAATGTTTGTTTAGCAAGTCATTTGCTTCTTACCTCCACTAGTAAAATCTACATTCTAAACTTAACCTAGTAGGGGACTTTTTTAGTGCACCCAAGTCACTACAGAATGTGACACAAGATCAAGGTTTAATGTGGGTTTCCTGGCAATACAATGAAAAAAATGCTCAGGACCCGGTAATTCCTCTTTTGGAGGACACTTCAGGCTACGGATAAAAATGAAAGGTACTGACTGCGGGTCCCCTGGATATTGAGCTAATATGAATTTAAAACTAACACAATTTATACCCGGTAGGCATAAGTTGTAAGTAAACAAATAGAAATATTATCTTGAATTTTTATGCCATGAAGTATTATTAATAATTGCACATGCTTGTCTTCCTTGAGTCTATATCCAGAAGAGGAATAACTGAGCATTAGTAAATAATTAGACAAGATATCCCTCGACAGATATAAGCGATCGTGAACGATCTACCCATGTAGATTAAAGATTAATTTCGAAATACCTTGACGGTTACTCCGATTCTCAGATACCTAAAACAGGCCGAAGATTAGGAGGACCGAAACGTTGTGATAATAGCAACAAAGTTGAATACATCGATTATGATAACACAACTCATACCAGAAATTCAGATAGAAATTCTCAAGAAATTAAAAAAAAAACAAAAAAAAAACAAAAAAAAAACAAAAAAAAAACAAAAGGAAGTATTTTCTCAGTTACTTACAAATCTCTTGGATAGTTTCTTGCTGATATTCGTAATTCTCGGGTCCAAACAAACGCGAATGCAGGTCGGTTGACCTTTTGCCGCTCAAAGTCTGCCAACTATTTATGTTCCGATTATGACTTCATCGGCCTAACCCACGCCATCGCCAGGAAATAAAAACTCGTTTAAAAATACAATAAAAGAAAATAAAAGTAACTATATAATCACACAAACATTTTCAACTAAACCACTGAATGTGTCTTTGCGCAGTTAACTTCTTTTGATTTACAGACAAAACAAAAGAAAAGACAAAAGGTTTAATTAACATTAATAATACGTTTGATTACAAAGGCCATTATTAAAAGCGCCAAATCTGGTGACAATATCTCGCATTGTATTCTCACATAGATTAATAGGAACACAAGCGGCATGTTTATTTTATTAAAATGAGAACATGGTTGTATAAATGTAAGGAATTTATCGTTGTTTGCGTTGAATGTGAAAGATATTTGGTTTCGTTTATTTTGGTTTATTTTGTTTTACTGCATATCAACCTCAATGGGTTATTTAATGCCGACAAAATATTTTACTGCTGGTAATATTTTGTTTTGTCAAAAATCTGTTTCTGGTAACATTTTTCCTTCAAAATTGTATTGCCAGTAATAATTTTTTTTCAAAAAAGTATTGCTGGTAATAGTTAATTATTTGCCCATAGCTGGGACCCTAAAAGGTGCTACCACCCCGGGTCAGGGTGGACCTGGGAACACATGCAATTAAGAGGTGGTTCCACGCTCCTCAAAAACTCTTGATCACATAGTTTATCGTCTTACCCAGGACGTAGATGTAGTTTAACGTCTTACCTAAGTTATTTACACAATGAATGTGTTTGCCCACTGCGATTTTCTTCAAGAACTCTATGCGCATACTTCTAAATCCAACATACATATTCTTCTCTATAATGTTTCCCTTCAGGATGTAGGTGATCATGGCTCTTCACAATTTCCTATCTTTTCTATCTCTTAACGATTCCACTTCGGCCATCAATTCCCAAAAGCTCGTTACTTGAAGGTCCCGGAATCCTCTATCCCTTTTGGTTTCAATACGTTCTTCCTCATTTTGTATATAAGAAATTTTACCAATCTATTCTGATTCTAAACTCAAGTGTCCTTTTTGTTTCTATTTTATTTAATTTACTTACGCGCTCTATTTATGATATTCTCAGCATCCTTCTGTAGAACTACATTTCTGTTTCCTCCAATTCTGTTTTCATCTATAAGGATATTTTCCAGCATTCACTGTCATATGAAAGGATTGATATCACATAAAGGGTCATAAGGGATTTTTTTTTCTTTTTATCGACTGATTCGTTTTCTTCGAGTTTTCAGTCATTTGCAGAATGCCAGAAAATATTTTTAGATTGTAAGAATTTCGATTGGAGATTTTTTTTCGATTGAGATTATTGGAGATAATAATGGTTTAATGATAAAAGATTTACTAATTATTATTGTTGTTAATGTTTTTTTTATTTATTTTTTTTTTTTTTGCCTATTAAGATCTGCGATAAAAATGAATCTTCCATCGGTCACGTAACTTTTGATTTGATTGGAGTCTTTTTTTTACAGCTTATCAAACCTTTAAAGCCAGAAAATATTTTTAGATTGTAAGAATTTGGGGTGGGGGGCGGGGACATAATGATTTAGGATACAAGTACTACTAATTAACCCATAGCTGGGGTGGGTAGATGTGGATTCATACCTATCCTAAGTGTATTTGCTCATAAGTGAATATAATGACCTCAACTGGAATTGGAACTTTGATTAACAATTGCAAGCCATTATTGATTACACTACTCACACATCCAATCTAACAGCATCTAGTAGATTTATACCTAATCAGAATTTGATAAACAAAAGAATTACTATGTGGATATAAAATGGTGAAACAATTCTACATTATAATCAATATATAAACTGACCCCTCACTTTGTAGTCACGGTAGTTTCTACATATTTATATTCCAGAGAATGTAAATAATTCTAAAAACTTGCCTGCGTAGCTAATCAGTATTTGATTGATCGATTCGTTTTCTATGGCTCATCAACCCTTTGCAGGTTATTTAAAGCCAGAAAATATTTTTAGATTCTAAGAATTTTGAATGGAGATTTTTTATGATATTTTTGGAGATTTACTAATTAACCCATAGCTGGGGAGAGAAAAAGTGGCTTCATATTTTTACCAATTGTTATTTGTGTGTAATTGAATATAACGAACTCCACGGGAATTGGAACTCCGTTCTCCGATTAACATTTCCTTGATATTATACATTACACCACCCGCACACCTAAACTTAGAGAAGCTAGTATTTCCAAGATGAAGATTGGGTTTCCGATTCATTCTGAATTCGACTTTAATTCTGTACGTCAAGCGTCTTCGCTTAAAGCTCTGAACTTGTATTTGCTATTGAATTACTTGTCCATCCATTGTTTGGTTCACACTTCTCTACAGTCTTTTGAATAGGAATAGATGTTTATCTCTTGTTTCCTGTTTAAGATAAGGTTTCCGGTTCCTTCTAAATTCGAATTCACCTCTGTACTTCTAACGTCTTCCCGTAAAACTGTGAACTTTTATTTGCTACTGAATTACTTTTTTTTGCCAATAGGAGTGGATAGGTTCGCCTCTCGTCCGATTCACATTCATACCCGGGATTTTTGAACAGGAATAGAGGCTTATCACTTGATTCCTGTGTAGCATTGGGTTTCCGGTCATTTCTAAAACTTTTCCTTATGTAACCCTCTGCCTCGGGTGGTTCCTGGACCTTGTACAGTGTGAATGCCATTCTAAAACAAATAAACAAACCAAAAAGAAAACAAAACAAAAAAAAAACAAATACAGATTACGTACATATAAAACAGTGTGGATATAGAAATCAACACGTCAGGATGATTAGCAATTTTGCACTATGCGATCTTCCAACTTACGCATATATAAACTGCATGGACGTAGAAATCAACACCGTTTGACAACCGGCAGTTTCATCCTTTAAGCGATTACCTAACTTGTGTGGATTTTAAGTAATGTTCGAATGACGAAATTATCTCGCTTGAATTTTAGTGAAAGAAAAAGGACGCAATCACCTTATAAGTTTTATTCAGATTTACTAGAACAAGTGAAAAAAAACAAAACAAAAAAAACAAAGAAAATGTGCTTTTTTTCAGTCTTTTGTGTTCTGGTAAAAATATTTTATAAGAGTCTTTTTAACAGGTTCTCAACTTTCGAGAATATGAATTGACACTGCTTTGTGGAAGCTTAAATATTTAGCAAATCACAAAAAATGAAGCATTATTTAAATCATGTTTTCAGCAATTGTTTAAATAAACGACAAATACGTTTTTCTTTCTGCTCTTATATTCATTGATTCTTTTATTTGCAAACTTATACATTGTAATAATACATAGAGTGTCCATAAATTTCATGTGCAATTTAAATTACTTGTGGCTTTGTAAGTATACACGATAGAAACAATCCTTAAAAATTATAAGAAAGCTTGATATGTTTCAGTAATATTTTTTAACAGTGCTCATATTGCAATTTTCTCTGTAATTATTTTTTTCATTTTTTGAGACATGAGGTTTATAAGTCCCAAAACTTCATGCATTTTCCTGAAGGACACATATCCCAGTGGATAAAGAAGTTGGCTAGATCCAATGAGTGGAGACAAAGAGTTGTGGCGAACCAAAATTTGGGTGAGTTAAAGAGAAATAACTGAGGCATCCGGAAGAGGCATGGCTCGTGGAACTAGAACAATCTACTCCGGTGGTAGAAATAAAGGCTTCGGTTTGAAATTCCAATCACTTGACGAAGACCGGAAACTTTGTAGATGACGACGAGGATAACAGTCCGAATAATGTAAGTAATCATAATATCTCATCTCAGAGATATAGACAGATATCGATATCTTTTTTTCTTGTATTCGGAAAATCTGTTCATTATTCGTTTTATCTATTATTTTTATTCAATTTCTTGAAACTTGAAAATTACTTTTTTTGCCGTTTGGCTCCATTGGATTTTTTTATAGGGACATTTGTAAAATAATATTTATTTTACAACGAAGAAATGCAAGCGAGGAAAATTGATGCGATTGAAGGTACTACTGAAAATCAATTAGACATTTTCTTTTTATAGGGACATTTTTATAGGGACAATAATCTTTTTATAGGGAAATTTGTAAAGTAATGTTTATTCAACAACGAGAAAATGCAAGCGAGGACGATTGATGTGATTGTAGGTATTATTGAAAATCAGCTGCAAAATGTTTTCCGAGAAGTACAGAATCGTATTACCCATTGTATGCGCCGTAATGGTAGATATGTTGAAAATTAAGAATCCTAATAAGCAATTTAAATTGCATACGGACTTTATGGACAGTCTCTCTCTCTGTATGTCTGTCTCTCTCTGTCTCTCCATCTGTATATATATATATATATATATATATATATATATATATATATATATATATATATATATATATATTCAATGTCAGTCCTCCTCTCGTAGACGCCTTGTTAATGAGAGTGCGTTTGTGTTAGCGACTGGTGAGAACGTAAGGGGAAAGCAGTCTGGGGTTGGAGTTTAATTATGGCCGGGACTTATTTTTTCTAGTTTAATATCAGTTCCTACTATGTGGTGGCAGGAATAAAATATTTACGCCTCTGCCAATCGCTATCACAAACCCACTCGCATTAACAAGTCGTCTACGAGAGGAGGAATGACATTGAAAATAAATTGAAAAAAATGTTCCGAGAGAGACACTTAGCCGTATACAAAACAGCTTGAAATAGACTATGTTGAGGTAATTTTTTTTTTTTTTTACTGTAAATTGCCTATGTTCTGTTAAAATAAAAACATCGAGCTCTCTGTGGATTAGTTTTAATAATTAATATTACTAGGATCCACCCAGATCCTATATCAACGGATTCATAACCTGTACTATATAAATATATAATTTTTAGATCAAAATAGAATTCTTTTCATTTTTCATTTTTCATTCAAAATACTTAAATTTTAGGAATACATTTTCACAGCGTCGCCCACGTGACGACAACGTGACCATGTTTAAACGGAACGCTGATCATATAAAACTTTCAGTTATCTGTTTGGATAAGTCTTCTTCTTATGTCCATCGTCTTTGTCATGCTGAATTGATAATGTTAATTATATTTTATGAATATGTCCTGAAGATGGTTTATTAGACCGAAACGTCCGACGTTGACATATTAACATTAAAACAGCATAATTGCATATAAGTATTTTTGTTTGTTTTTTCCGTATATTTTTCTTCATACTGTCGGATCTATATCCATATTATATTTGCTTACATATATATATATATATATATATATATATATATATATATATATATATATATATATATACTGGACTCTCCTGTGGTTTTTCGACGTATCAAGGTCAAGCAACTCAGTTCCTATGAACCGACAACCAGTCACCTGCATATATGATTTGATTATAGTTGTGAAGGCTTTCGGCAGAGCCAACCACACTTTTTGAAGTGTCAAATACAGAGACCTTATGCACTACGTGCACAAGGTCTACAAACAAGCCTCCGCAGGTTCTGAAATCAGAGTTGTCCTCCTCCTAGAATAGTTGTCATTCAAGGCTACAGAACTTGTAGCTGGGGTGAGAAGAGGATTCTTATGTAAGTTGAGAATATTAGCCCGAGAAGGCGTAAATAGTCAATTTCTTCGAGGTTAGCATAAGCCATGCTGATGGAAGGCCGAGAAGTGTCTCTCAGATGGTCAAATGAGAGAAGTTTAGTTTTGGAGAGGTTAAATTTAACAAGCTATCTTTTGCCCCAGTTAACAACGGACTGAAGATCGTTTTCGACATCGGCTCCCATTTTGAGCTAATGGAACTAATCTGACTTTCTATTAAGACAGAAGTAATTTTCTCAGACCATTCTCTATGATCAACGCTCCATAGGGTGAGCACAGATTCTAAAGAATTACTCTAGGTCTATTTTATTTTTCATTTCGTCGTTTTTTTAAATTTCTCTTTTCATTGCTTTTGAAATATTTTTTTCTATTTTTATTTCGATTTTCTTTTATTTTTTTTAGAAATTAGATTACCATAGAATGGGGGTAATTATAAGAACATTATTTGAAATTTATTTTTCAATTTATTGCATGTTTTTATTTTTTTTATTTCCCTTTTTTGTATAAATTTTATGGTGCCGCCTTATAGCGTCCTTCCAATCAGTGTCTGCTTTTGTGTGCATCCTACCATCATATTTGTGTCCTTCATGAATAAGGCATTGTCCCGATCTTTTATTCGCTATGTTAAAAGACATTCAGAATGTTTTTATTTAAAAGATTCAAATATCTTGTTTTATAATTTGTTAGTCAAATTTTTTTATTTTATATTTTTTTATTTTAAATTTTATAACAATATTTTGCATCCCACCTTCCGTTTTTGCTTCCACCCTTACGTCAAATAATTGTCAGATAGGAAGAGTATGAGTAACTACAGACTCCGAGGTTCGAGCATGACACTTGGACTTATGAATATACGTTTACCGCCAGGTGTTTAAATAGCGGTGTCAGGCTACTGACTGGTGTGATTATTAGGTGAGTATTGAGTGGAACTATCCAGTCGAATTAGTGTGAGTTTTGTGCGCTGATGTTTTGGGTTTTGATTTAGGGTGTACCGGATTTTAAGCCGAGTCGCGCTACTAACAAGATATTCACTTAAATGATTAATTATCTTTCGTTGACTTTTACTTCTTTGTGCTTGTTAAGTATTTATTTGCGGTTGCAATTAAATACTGTTTTATTTAACATTGAAATCTTGAGTTATACTTAATTATTTAAAAGCCACACTACTTTACAAAAATAATGTAGGTTACAAATGTGGTGGTAGGAAACACTTATCGGTAGGAAACGCCCTAAAGTGGCACTAATTTTCTTATCTATTTTTATTAGATTACCATATGGCGGACAAAGATACTAACGGATTATTGTAAATTTATTCTTTTTCTCAATTACCGTATTTGATGGCATATAAGGCGCACTTTTTCACTAAAAATATCTTTTAAAATTCCCCTGCTTCTTTTATGCTATATGTAGGTTTACTAATTTTACTAATAATTAATTTTTCTTGATTTGACCTGCTGAAATTGTGGTGCGTCTTATACACCCGTGCGTCTTATATGCCGTCAAATACGGTAATTGTTTTCTTTTAATACATTTATGTTTAGATTTTCAATTTGGGTCGAGAAAGATACTAAGGGATTATTGTAAATTTATTCTTTTTCTCAATTACCGTATTTGACGGCATATAAGGCGCACTTTTTCACTAAAAAATATCTTTTCAAATTCCCCTGCGTCTTTTATACTAACATATAGGTTTACTAATTTTACTAATAACTAATTTTTCTTGATTTGCTCTGCTGAAATTGGGATGCGTCTTATACACCCGTGCGTCTTATATGCCGTCAAATACGGCAATTGTTTTCTTTTAATACATTTATCTTTAGATTTTCAATTTGGGTCGAGAAAGATACTAACGGATTATTGTAAATTTATTATATTTTTCAATTATCGTATTTGACAGCGTATAAGGCGCACTTTTTTTAATAAAAAAAATCTTCTAAAATTCCCCTGCGTCTTATATGCCATATGTAGATTTACTAATTTCGCTAATAACTAGTTTTTTCATGATTTTCCCTGCAGAAATCGGGGTGTGTCGTATACACCCGTGCGTTTTATATGCCGTCAAAAACATTGTTTTCTTTTAATTCATTAATCTTTTGATTTTTGATTTTTTTTCTTAATTTTTTTCACACCATTTCATTTTTGTATAGTGATTTAATTACTACGGGCCGGGGACACATATAAACTTATTATTTTAAATCTATTTTAATGTAATAAAATTACCGAGAAAATTCAGCTGCGGAATATATCAATCTTTTCAACCCGAACCCGCCAAGAAAATTATCAACATGACTTCCATTAGATAATTTGATCTCTTTCATGATTACGGTATGAATGACTCAGAATAAATGCGATGTTATAGTAAAAGAAATTGTAAATGGTAATGACGACCAATACATTCCTACCCACACTTATCGGTCTTGTGACATTTTTTTTTTTTTTAATTTCAAATGAAAATATTAATTTCCATTATATTTTGGTTTTGTTTGTTCGTCACCTGACCATCTGAACTTTTTGACGCTTTCTTTGTTTCTTCAATTTTCTTTTCTTTTCTTTTTTTTCAGAACAGGACAGCAAATAACTGTTTTTCTCCAAATTGACCCAGACGTGCATCTTATTCCCCCTTTTTGTTATTATTCTATGTACTGTGTCCATTCAGCACTTGGACGTTCACGACACTCCACAATTTCCTTTGTAGCTCTTAAGCTTTGTCTTTTTACCATACATCTAACTCACGCTCCTTTAATCTATAACAAACGCTGGTTAGGTGAGCAGCCTTTTTTGCCTACAACATGACTATTTTTGCTTTCAATACGTCCTGTGATTGATTTTTACGGCTTATCACCCTTTTGAAGGTTATTTAAAGGCCAGAAAATATTTTTAGGTTGTAAGAATTTTTTGGAGTTAATAATGATTTATGATACAAGTCCTACTATTTAACCCATAACTGAGAGGAGAACAGCTTGATTCCTACCTTTCCCAAAGTTATTTGCCCATAAGTAAATATAGACTAGCATTGTAAATTTGCCCTCCAATTTTCAGTTCGGACCTGGCACTTGGATTTCCAAACTATCACCCATCAAAATATTGAACTGACTCGACGTTGCTTAACCTCGGTGTCCGTACGAGATCCTATATTTCAACGTGATATAACCGTAAGCCAAACCGCCCATACATCCAGGCTTACAGTACTTGGTATTCCCAAGCTGTCACCGATCAAAATACTGAACTGACTCGATGTTGCTTAACCTCGGTGACCGTATAAGATCCTATCTTTCAACGTGATACAGCCGTAAGCTAAACCGCCCGTACATCCAAGCTTACAGGACTTGGTATTCCCAATCTGTCACCCATCAAAGTACTGACCTGACACGACGTTGCTTAACCTCTGTGACCGTACAAGATCCTATGTTTCAACGTGATATAACCGTAAGCCAAACCGCTCGTACATACAAGCTTACAGCACTTGGTATTCCCAAGCTGTCAATCATCAAAATACTGAACTGACACGACGTTGCTTAACCTCGGTGACCGTACGAGATCCTATGTTTCAACGTGATGTGGCCGTAAGCCGATGCGTCCATGGAATGTCAAATTCTCTAGGCGCTCCTTCCTCATAAAACTGGTCGGCAAGGAGGTCAGCAATAGCGCAAAGGCCTTATTTGGAATCCCCCGAAAAAAATGGATATGAAAAAATAAAACCAGAAAATAAGAAGCAGAAGGAAAAACAAAACAGAAAAGAAACGAAATGAGGAAAAATAACTCCGCCTAAACTGTTGAGCAAAAGAAACGAGAAACCAGCAAACATGTAGAGGTCTCTCTCCTAACACGTGGAATAACGTGTCTCATGTTTAATGAAATCACAGAGGTTCATCCCGCAGATAAAAAAAGAACACGTATACAGCTAATAAAAGATGTGTTGCCAGAATTGAGTTTCATCGAAACAAATACGTCTATGTTTGTGGTTGACAGAAAGTCACAAACCTGTGCCAAAATTACTATCAATTTTGAGCCTGAAGCTCCAGAAGACCGTAAAAGGCAAGGCATTTCTCATATAAAACATGATTCCCTATAGAACATTGCGAAATTATATAGTGATTCCTAGCTACGTACCGGGAACTATTTTTGGTTTGATATTTGCTCCAGTTTTCGTAAATTGTAATTGTGAATCCCTGGCACGTTTTCGAGCAGAAGATCTACTCAGAAACCTTTCAGCTCCATTCTCAACTATTTGATATCGATGGCCGGAAGCTGCTCGTCGTCATCTCCGGAAGATGAATAATATGCTGGTTCTGAGGCTAACAAACTTACCTCCTCGAAGCTTCTCCAAGGGAGAAAGTCCTTGTAAAATCAGTTCCCAAACAGTGTGATCTCTTTCCATTCATTCCGCAGAGTAAGAAAATACAGTAATAATTTCTCCTGCAACTTCTGGTCAAACAAAAAAAAAAATGCCCAGACGTAGTCGAAAGAGTCTACTTGTGGATATGTTCACGCTAAATGAAGGTTTATTGTAAACTCGGTAAGTTAGAGGAAGTATTCCAAGTGGCAGGTTGGTTAGTTGATTTGCTTAACGGAATATCAACTCATTATGGGTAATTAAATGCTGAAGTTTAAATTTCTTGGGACATTTGAATAAAATATGTCATTCTACTTTCACATTGGAATACATGGTAGATAATACTCATCTTTTGCGTATATACACATTTGCGTGGACGTAATTATTAGGTTGGTGCAAAAAGAATGACGTCATAATGTCGTTTTTTGACGTTAAAAAATAGTCAAAAAACGACATTACGACGACATTATTTTTGCACCAACCTAATACTAGAGGCAGTGACATGCGTGTTTTATGTAGTAGTTTTGTTGAAATTAAATTTTGGATTTAAGAAATTGTAGAATATTATATTGATCATTGACATGAAAGTTCATTCATGTAAAATGGTTGGTTGATTTTGTTTAACGGCATATCAACACCTTTATGGGTTATTTAATGTCGAAATCTAAATATTTTGAATACAATTCTATGGCTTCATCTTGATGAATTTTGAACGCAATTGTATGAATTCAACTACAGATAAAATGTATTGCTGGTCATTTTACCATATATATATATATATATATATATATATATATATATATATATATATTAGGTTGGTGCAAAAATAATGTCGGTTTTTGACGTATTTTTTAACGTCAAAAACCGACATTATTTTTGCACCAACCTAATATATATGTGTGTGTGTGTGGTATCTTTTTATAAAAATTTATCGTTGCTATTTTTACTATTAAAATGTATTTTTATACTTTAATAGTGTTTTTGTTTGTGGGGTTCACTATTTACCCATAGATGGGACCCTAACAGGTATTACGACCTCCGGTCATGTTAGACCGGGAACAACAGCAATCAATTAAGAGTTTGTTCCACGCTCCTCAAAACCCCCAGTCTCCCGATAAGCGACCTTGCTGTCGGATGTAATTTATCGTCATACCCTGAACTTTCAGATGGTAAGAAAGAGCAGGAGAGAAGTTCAAATTGCGGTTACTTGAGCACGAGCCTCGATGACACAAACCACCAATAAAGAAACTACAGCATTTTATGCAGATAGATTTAAAGGTTTCAGTGGCTCTGCTAATCTGCAGCATGAAAGAAAAAAAGACCCTATTAATCTTTCCGAAAAGCTGGTTGAATAAAATTACAGGCTAGCAGGAGTGAGTGTCTCTTCCTGTGAAATAATAAAAAAAAAAGTAGACAATTATTTTCATAGAAGTATATCAATAGACTGACTTCCTCAGTTTAACCTTAGGGACAAAATAAACGAAGTCGATTTTGATTGGCTTAATTAGCGTGGGAATGATAGATAGAAAAATGTTTTTTCCAGTGAGTCGATTCTAAACCATCAAACAATGTAGACTTGTTCCTTTTTCGTGTCTGGGTCTGCTCCCCATTACGGAGAGAGCAACCCCACTGGATAGGTATAAAGGTACACGTTGACCTGGTTAATAAGAAAGGTAAACGTTGATGTGTCGTTAAGATTAAAAATCCCTTTGTTTATATCTTTTTACTGCCGAACCAAAACCGACTAGCGATCACCGGCTGGGAGAAAACGAGAGAAGATAGCAGCAATATGAATGAATCGACACTGTCCCCCAAGACGTCCCAGCATTCGGGGATTATACAACATTTCATTACTGTGTCTTTTTCCACATCGACAGTATCTATTACTCCGACATAAACACCAGCAAAAGGCAATCTAGTGGAATCTACTACTACATCATTATCTGCACATTCGTGCTCTATGTGCCATTTCCTTTCAGGACGTAGGCGATCATGGCTCTCCATTACTTCCTTTTCTTTGTAGCTCTTAATAAGTTTTATCCTTTCACTATCCTTACTGTTCTACCAACCGTTTACACATGCTGGTTATATAAGCTACTCTCTGTCATTCTTGCATTAAATACACGCTGTAAGTAACTAAGTTTCCGATCTTTCTTTCATCGTGACGTGTCCTAGAAATGTCAACTATCTTTCTCTGATAATAAATATAAGAGTCTTATATTGTTTCCATTATTGTTGTAGCATTCCTACGGGCGATAATGGGTATTTTCCCATTCATATAAATACAGTAGTAAATACTGTATGTTACTCTGCAGTTGGAGATTCGTCTCTAGCTGTGCTGGTCAAACTCTCTGCCTCCGGGCAGTGTGGATCCCTAGACAAGGCTATGTCGAAGGACAGAGTCTCATCTCGGGAAACAGCTACTCGACCCCGTTTTATATGGAGGTCTAAGGGGAATTTTTGGCCAAGGCTACTCGCTCGGATACGCCACATTAAATTCGACCTTGTGTTACATCTGACGGCGTGGGGCAGTTGGTAGATGTTCTGCAGTTGGAAATTCGTCTCCAGATGTGCTGGTCAAACTCTCTGCCTTCGGGCGAAGAGGGTCCCCATCCGAGGATCTGTCGAAGAGCAGAGTCTCGTCTCGGAAAACAGCTACCCGACCCCGTTTTATACGGGGTCTACAGGGAATTTTTAGAGGAGTCTACGGGCTCGGATACCCCACATTAAATTCGGCCTTGTGCTAAATCTGACCGCGTGGGGCGATTGATAGATATCCTGCATATCTTGCCCTAAGCATTATCGTTCATTACCAACCTTAGTGTGAGTATTCTATTCAGTAACCTTCCCTAGGTTACAAAAATTATACTTCCTAGTTACACGCATGTTCAGTTCATGGTATTCTCTGCATCATTCTATAGAACCAAATTTCGAACGAGATTCATTGACTAGCCTCCCTCATTACTATATCAGGAAACCCTCCGCTTAACAATTCCGACGTCCACCTCGCTCTTTCTAATCCACCTGAAGTAATGACTTTAACCCCAACGATAAAAAGACAGGCATGTCTCTTTCAAAAGTTTATCGCAGGAGAAACCATTAAAAACGCATTGAGCCATACAGTTTAAATTACTCCACAGCTTCAAGATTGTAAAGCTTGTGAGAAGGAGCGTAGGGGAATCCCGTTACTAATGATCAAGATTTGATTACTGTCGTCCTGATTGTTCCGGAAGTACGTCAAACTTTAGCGGAAGCTAACGAAATTTTCGAAATGTTACTTCTGAGGCAGAATGCCAGCGCCAGGATTTTAAAAAGGTAAAGGCAATTTTGTATGAGAAGCTTTCCTATCTAGACACTAGTATTTTTGTAATATTAGAGGCTTGTCTCAGGATATACCATGTGTCGATAGGTCAGGACATCGGTGCCCTCACCAGTGAATCAACCACAGTTCTTTCATTGGATATGTTGAATTGCCAAGACCTAAAATCGAAGTCTCAGAGGGAAAGATTCGTTCATGAAGGTTAGCGCATCGGTATAGACCATCAGGTAAAGGACAGTTGAAGGTGGACTTAGGACGCAAAAACTGGTTGGACAATGTCAAAAAATTGACAGGTATGACTCTACCAGAACTGAAGATGGCTGCCGTTGATAGACCATTGTGGAAGAGATTCAGTGTGGCTTCTGCGTTCAGATACCCGCTACGATTAAAAAAGTCAAAGGGATGATGATGATGATGATGATGATATATATATATATATAGAAGTGAACATAGAGGCGACAGTCTGTTTCATGCTAGATGCATTCGTCAGGCCACCTATATTTCTTCATATATATATATATATATATATATATATATATATATATATATATATATATATATGCGTGTTTGTTTGCTTATTTGTTTGTGTGTGTGTGCAAATTAGAGCACACCTGATATTCCCAAGCGGTCAACTATCTAAGTACTGAGTAGGCTAGATGTTGCTTAACTTTGCTGATCGAACAAGAACCGGTGTTTCTACGTGATATGGTCGTAAATCATTTAAAACTTTTAGTATTTACTGATTCTACTTACGGCAGAAGGTGGACGTCGGAGAGGACGTCAACGTAATAACTGGTTGGACAATGTCAAACAATGGACTGGTATGATTATACCAGAATTGGTGATGGCTGACGTTGATGTTCCGTTGTGGTGGAGATTCATTTTGGCTTCTGCACTTGGATACCCCCTATGATTACAAAAGGGGATAATGATGATGATGATGATGATGATGATAGATATTTTTTTATAACCATAGCACCCAAGCAAGGTGATAACAGTCATCTAAGCGCAAGGGGTTACTAAGAGTGAAAGCAATAGAGGTCAATAAAAAAAAAAAAGATGGTTTAAGGCGACAGAAAATGATTATTTAGAAAATCGTTATTTCATAAGAAAAAACCGAAGAGACTTAAACTAGCCGGAAGTGTGTGTGTGGGAGCTATTAGCAAGTTTTTATATTGGTAAAGGTTGCTCGATGAAAAAAAATCACTCTGATGACAACTATTTACTTGCATTCGCAATATTGCTGATCGAAATATCACCATGGTCGAAAAATGAAAACATCTGTGAGGAATTTTGCAACTACTTCCGGGAGATTTTTTTTTTATCAATGAGATATAATAAACATCTTTCTACCCACTTAATTATGCCTTGGTGAAAGGCTTTTTTTAAAAAATCCGTTCTTGATCCATTAGCTTCCATACAAACAGTACCTCTTTTCTTATTACGGGTATTACGTCTCCTAAGTTCATATCTACATGTGGACGATCACGAAGCTTCAAGTTTACTGAAGTTTAGTACTCACACGTTGCTAAAAAAAGAAAAAACTATACCACAACTACGTTTATCAGAACAACGCCGCATTTCTTGAGAAATGTGTAAAGAAATCTTATCGGCAGGGTTCAAATGTCATCTTACCGAAATGAACCAGTAAGATGAAAAGACATTTAAATTTAACATTTCAATGACCTGATGATAGATAAGGTAGAAAAGTTTATCTGAACTTAGATATGAGAAAGCATTTTTTAATTAAGTATTATGCGCCGGTTTACGCAAACCAAAGCAGTGAGGAAAGTAATCAGGTATGTAATATTATTTTTACTCGGCATCTTCGCAGGTATACATTATAAAAAGAAATAAGATGAAATTATTTCATGAAATAAAATATTTGTGTAAGAAAAACGATAGGAACAGCAACAACAGCAACAACAATAATAATAATAATAATAATAATAAGCTATCAAAATACAAGGACCTTGAAATCGAAATCTTAGAAACGTGGTACATGTGAACATCAACAATTCATGTTGTAGTTGGAGCCCTCGGATTGCTTGGAAAAGATTTCAGTAGAATAATTGAAGGGACTTCTGGAAGCCCATGCCTTAAAGAAATACAAAAAATTGTTCTCAAGAGTGCAGCCCACCCCTTACGAAGAGCTTTATCTATGTAAAATATTTTCTTCTTTTTTCATTTTTTTTTTTTTTTTTTTTTTTTTTTTTTTATCAGAGGAAAATTTTCATGATGCCATTTCTAACTTTAAGTCTATGGGCGGGACCCGAAACGAAATATGAACACACCAGAAATAAACGGAAATAAAATTACCCACATTCCCTTCATTCCTTTGTTAGTTCGTACGACCGCTTCGCCCTATCAATAACACATAAATTGACAACTATGTCCTAATTTAAGTAAATTAAACATTTCAATGACCTGATGATAGATAAAGCAGAAAGGTTTATCGGAACTTAGATATGAGAAAGCATTTTTTAATTAAGTATTATGCGCCGGTTTACGCAAACCGAAGCAGTGAGGAAAGCAAGCAATCAGGTATGTAGTAATATTTTTTACTCGATATCTTCGCAGGTATACATTATAAAAAGAAATAACATGGAATTATTTCATTAAATATTAGGTTGGTGCAAAAATAATGTCGGTTTTTGGCGTTAAAAATACGTCAAAAACCGACATTATTTTTGCACCAACCTAATAAACTATTTGTGAAAGTTTGTGTGAAGAAACAAAAGAAAAAGGCAACAACAACAACAATAGTAGTAGCAGTAGTACTAATATTTATTATTAAATTCTTATCTTGCTCGACATTTTCTTAGTTCCTTAGTTCGTGCGATCGTTTCAATATATCAATACCACACAAATAATCGACTATTCTGTTTTGACCGCGCGTAAAGACGGAAATAACATAGCAGGGATTTTACTTGCTTCCAGAGAGAAAATGATAGAAAGAAAAAAAGAAAGAAAGAAAGTAAAAGAAATGTTTAACGTTTCCTGCCAATACCTAATATATAATGGAATATTCCATTTTAATTGCATAGAAAGACATAAAAACGCTACTTAATTTCAGAAAGATACCGCCTCCTCCATCATTTCATGAAATAGTCTTATATATTTTTTGCAAAAAAGAAATTATAAAAAAAACAAAACAATGGTACATATCCAAAGTTTTATATCATTTGGTTTTAGTAGGTTCCCTGTAAATATGTGGTATTTTGGTAAATATTGGATTGGATAGAGATGGATGGGTTCTTTTGCTGATTGAGCTTTGGGCTACATTAAATATACTTCATTTCAAAATAACTACTTTCAGCAAGAAAGAAAGATGTGTTTAAAGTGTGTTTTACTGAAATGGTTTGGTTTGGTTTGTATCGGTTTGTATTGTTTTATGTCATATCAACCTCAATATGTTATTTAATGCCGACAAGATTTTTATTGCTAGCAATATATTTTATAAAATGCATTGCTGGTAATAATGTAAAACATATATTTACACTTTCATAGTGTTTTGACCCCAGTTTGGGGGTTAAATATTTACCCATAACTGGAACCCTAACAGGTGCTACCACTCCGGGTCTGAGTGGACCGGGGAACACCAGCAATTAAGAGGTGGTTCCACGCTCCTCAAAACCTGATCAGAGGCCTTGCTTTCGGATGTAGTTTATCATCATACCCAGGACGCGGATGTAGTTTATCGTCTTACCCAGGACGCGGATGTAGTTTATTGTCTTACCCAGGACGCGGATGTAGTTTATCGTCTTAGCCAGGACGCAGATGTAGTTTATCGTCTTACCCAGGATGCGGGTGTATTTTTTCGTCTTAGCCAGGGCGTAGATGTAGTTTATCGTCATAACCAGAACGCAGATGTAGTTTATCATCTCAGCCAGGACGCGGGTGTAGTTTATCGTCATACCCAGGACGCGGATGTAGTTTATCATCATACCCAGGACACGGGTGTAGTTTATCGTCTTAGCCAGGAGGTAGATGTAGTTTATCGTCTTACCCAGGACGCAGATGTAGTTTATCGTCTTACCCAGGACGCGAATGTAGTTTGTCGTCTTAGCCAGGACGCGGATGTTGTTTATCTTTATAAGCAAGAAGTTTAGTGAAATGGAAAAGTTGTCAATGTCAAATGTTTTCATAATTGTTATTGCAATATTTGTTTAAGCTGTCACGTACAGGCTGTTCCGAAAGTCGCTATGCACTTACATTTTTTATTAACAGTCTATTTCAAGCGAGTAACTGACAGCAGTGTTCAGAAGCAAAACAAAAAGGATCCAAGCCTGTATTGATGCTAACGCGCGTCACTTTTAACATTGTTTATAATTTTCATTCATATTCTATATTGAAACATGCCTGGTAAAAATATATAAGTGCATAGTAACTTTCTCTAACCTTTTCTCTTTTCCCTATCCTTTTCTTGACCCATTAGGAGGCGCAGTAGAATAATGGATAACGGCTCGGATTGAGGAATCGGAGAGCCAAGTTCGAATACCAGTCGAATCCATTACATTCACTTACGTGCTAATACCCATGGAAAAGGTGTAAATCCTCTTCTTCTTCCTCCAGCTATGGGTAAATGGCAGGACAGACTGGTTTTTATCGCCTTGGATAGCAACTGGTCTACCGCATAAAGATATAGAAACCTACTAAATCTGCCTCGTCTGTCATGTATCGAAAGATACATGATCGCTTAAGCATGTATCACGCATGGCACATAACTAAGTGACTACCCTTTATGAGAGCCAGAGCAGGCCGAAAATAGAGTACTCTTGTTGTTGTTGTTCTTCTTCTTCTTCTTCTTCTTCTTCAAAACAGGTGCTACCCAATGAAAAGGAAAAAAAATTGTCCCTTTAAAAACATTTCATTTGTACCCTTTTACTTATTTAATCACATGCATTTATACTTAAGATTGTTGTTGCAATATTTGGCTAACGTAGTTAAGCTCAAATATTTTCGAGACTCGGCTGCCTTCGGTCTGGAAATGCAATCTGATGCAACCATGCAGTATCGCGTCGATTAACATTCGCGCGATTTCATATAAATATCATATCTGCCTGTTCACAATATGAATATCCTGCCATTGTTAAACGGAACACTTCTCAGCTAACTCACTACCACACACGTTAAACGTTGAAGACAGACTAACCACAAATGTACACAAATGAAAAATGTAACCCAGTCTACATGGCAACACAGCGCCATCTACTGTAACATTTCTTTAAAGTTAGTAACTCAATAAAGAAGGATTTGAGGTCATATGTTTATATGGAAATTTGTCCTTGTTTTTCTGCGAGAAACCTGCCCCCAAAGTTTGTAAAATATTGTGTGAGTGATTGTGCGTGTGTGTATGTGGGAAAATTTGTCTCAAAATAAAATACCTTCATTTGTCTTGATAAAGTCCCTCAGAAGACGAAACACATCGACTGAGATAAGTTTTCTTTCTATCTTTATATATATATATATATATATATATATATATATATATATATATATTCTTTCTTCGTTTAATGATAATGTTATTAAGCTTATCAGACGTTATGAAAAGAATTTACAGAAAATAAATAGACAACACTTGTCTACATTATTTAATGAAACATATAGCGAGACTCTTCGCAAGCCGAATTGAGTCAGTGTCGGTCACTGGGCGTGTTTCCAAAAATAAATACGCTAAAAAAACCGCCTCCATCCCGGCCGTGCGCCGACAGCTTAGTGGTAGAATATCCGCCTGATATCATTTCAGTCGGGTTTCGATACTAGCTAGAGGGAACCGGATGTCTAGCCGCACTGAAACAGTCTGTCTGTGGATGACATTATGTATATATATAATATTGTTTATACGTTGATTTTTTTTAGATACAAATATTTAAGTAAATGCTCTATTTATAATAAACAGTATTAACAACATTTACTGGCCTAATTTAGTTTAAAAACATTGATTTGAACTTGCTAACCACACGCTTCCTCTGTAGCTAAATGGTATAATACGTCAGGCTATATGACGGTTTCGTGTATGGCACAGGTTTGATTTCTGTCAGAGGACACGCATTTTCTACGAAATTTCTCAGACATTCAGGCTCGTAAATGTAGTTAATACTGTTTATTATAAACAGACAATTTATCTAAATATTTGTATCTATAAAAATAACGTATAAACAGAAAATATATTAAAATAATTGTCGGACTTAATCCATTTCATAATATATGATGTGATTTGTTTACGTTAAGATATGCTTCAAGCAGATATAAGCATACGAAAGAAATCAAGGGAAACTTTTAGATTAAAACAGTAATTTAACCTTGCTAACCAGACGCTTCCTCTGTATCTAAATGGTATAACACGTCAGGCTATATGACGGTTACGTGTAGGATACAGGTTCGATTCCTGTCGGAGGTACAGACATTTTCTATGACGTTTATCGGATATTCTGGCCAGTAAATGTTGTTAATACGGTTTATTATAACCAGAGAATTTACTTAAATATTTGTATCAATAAAAATAACGTATAAACAGAACATATATTAAAATAATTGTCGGATTTGGAACATTTCATAATATGTGTGTGCGTGTATAAAAATTTGTCTCAAAATAAAATACATACATTTGCCTAGATAAAGTTGCTCATGGGACGAAACACATCGATTGAGATAAGTTTTCCTTCTCCCTTTATATATAGGGTGACCCCAAAAAACGGGAACTTTTTAACAACCCAATAAAACCAAGAGTGATGGAAGAAAAATATTTTATTCCTAGTAATTGAAACCTTAAAACATGCTATTTAAGAAACAATGATGGAATTTTCATTTTTTTAAAATGACGTCCTGTAGATGGCGTCCTCCTGTACGAATGCATTCTTGAAATCTGCTGTTGAGATTCCTCATTGACTGCTGCAACATCTCAGTTGTGATACTGTGAATTTCATCTTGAATTCTAAATGGCGAAATGTTTACTTGCTCAAGGTCACTATCTCGCAGTGTTGTCACTTGCTCATGACTGGCAATACGCACTTCAAAAATTCCCCTTTTTTGGGTCACACTGTATATATATATATATATATATATATATATATATATACATACATACATACATATATATATATATATATATATAGCTGGAGATACATTATTTGTATAATGTTTATATTTAGTTTTAAAACTTTCCTTTTACTTCTTTCTTTCTTTCTCTCTCTCTCTCTCTCTCTCTCTCTCTCTCAATTTATTGTCATATTTTTATTTTCGGTTTTATGCAGAATCTTCCAAAACCACAGTCATGAAGCTGACTCACATTTTGAGAATCATTATTCTGGCTAATTTATCGTCTCGGCTGACCTGTGCGGACAATATATTGTTTTTGTCACTACCTTTCTACGGCCACTTGAACCCTATGGCTAATGTAGCTGGAGAGATGACCAGCCTCGGACACACTAGTTACATAACAATTCCTGAGAGATTTCTTGCAATGATGCCGCCTAAAAATGGTGTCAACTACACCATCGTCGAAGAATACGAAGAATTCAAAATATTTAACGATTTACTTGAGAAACTACTATCATTTCAACCCGATGTAACCTGGAGTCAAACCCTTCAGGCATTACACAAAGTATGCGACCGATATCTTTTTGACAAAGAGCTTTTCTTGCGATTAAAATCATTCAATGTTTCCTTTATTGTTATTGATGAGAATTTCGTGAGCAATTGTTTGGCGATTTTTGCTTACAAACTTAAGAAACCTTTCATATTGCTTGGATTGCATAATCAATATAACCTGCACAGAACACCATGGCTTATATCTCTTTACAATCATATGCATCATATAGAACTGAAAACGTTTACGCAACGACTGGCAAATTCATTGTCGATATTAAAAGCATATATGCATCCTTTGTTGGGATCACCAGGTAGAAGCGTAAGGGAATACGTCCCCGAACGGCCAGACATTGATTTTGAACGACTTTTACGACGAGCAGAACTGTTAATCCTAGATTCCGACACCTTTTTAGATCCAGCATTGCCGGCCTTACCAAATGTTAAATATGTTGGTGGAATGGCTACCCGGCCAGCAAAACCTCTGACAGGAAAACTTTTAAAATTTGTAAACGCTTCTAAAAATGGAGTTATCGTTGTATCGCCCGGAACTTTTATAAATTGGAGTAAAGGAGCTCACCTTAAAAAAATGGGGGAAGCTTTCAGTAAGATTAAATACGATGTCGTCTGGAAACATACAAATTCTTCTTATTCCCGCCCTAATGTTTTATTAACAAAATGGCTGCCCCAAAATGACGTTCTCGCTCACCCAAATATTAAACTGTTTATCACTCACTGTGGGAACAGTGGTCGATATGAAAGCCTCTACCACGCCGTTCCCATGATTGGTTTTCCCGTGGTTGCAGATCAACCACTTAATGGTCATTGGATGCAAGCAAAGGGTTTTGGAATTTCGATGAATATTTACAAGTATACAGTGGACGAGCTTGTAAGAAATATTGAAGAAGTCATTGAAAATGTTAAATACAAGAAAAACATTGCAAAAGCCAGTAATATTTTCAAGTCTCAGAAAGAACGGCCATCGGAGAAAGCAGCCCGTCTCATTAATGAGATGATTCAGTTTGGAGGAGATCATTTAAGATCAGAATTTCAAGATATCCCATTGTATCAATTTTTAATGCTAGACATCTGGGCTGTTCTATTTTCTGCAGTATTATTAAGCCTTTATCTTACTGTTTTCCTCTTGCGAAAATGTTTCACGTTGTTCGTAAGAAATAAGATTAAAAAAGAGTAAAACGAGAACAAATGAAAATGAACGAGAAGATTCGTTACTGTCCGACGTGATTTTCAAACACAGACTCTACACAAAACGTTAATGTTCAGTTAAA
>OZ010610.1:43752873-43895373 GCA_963932145.1 Acanthosepion lycidas
CAACAATTATGAAATAATTCTCTTGATTATATATCCAGATCCTGTATCAGTGAAGATATGTATATTTTAACTGCTATAAACAGGTTGACACAGTTGTAAATGTCTAAGAAGGGAAGTATGGCTTAAAAAGTTATTTTTTTCGAACCAATAAAACGTCTTGAAAATATTTTACTCTAACCTTTAATAAATGTATTTATTTTTATAATAATGAAGGTACTTCTATTAATTTTCGAAACCCAAGGTCTAATATGAATTTGTAGAAATGAAAAAGCATACTTGAAGCTTTCATTTTAGCTTTAATTGAAGGCTAAATGTTAAATATACTATTTCCAGTAAACAAAATACTCTGGTGTATTTCAAATAGCAGTTATATTGACTGGAATTGAAGATTTTGGTTTCTTTCAGTAAAATCATTAAAATCGGCTATTTTGACACATTTTCGCACAAACAAAAGTTAATTCTCGGTTTTTAAAATGTTCCAAAAATAAAATATACTTTACTGAAACTTTATTTGAGACATATTAACTGATGTAGAGTATAATAAATTTGATTTGAAAAAAAGTACTGTTTACTTATTTAAATTTAAAATGACAGAGAAATGGAATTTTAAATGTAGTAGCGGTGATGCCATAGCTCGTCAATCGTAACAAATGCTGAGAAAAGTGTTGACAGATTTATTATTGTTCTACAGAGACTTAATGTGTTAAAACATAATTTAAGAAAATGACGAAAGAGTACTTAGTAAACTTAAAAATGTTGAGAATATTTTTTAGGGATGTTCTCTTTAAATTTACTATAATAATCGCTATTATTTTCTGATTGTGACATGTATGGTCGACCATGCTTTAAAAAAGGGCGCGTTATATAATATTTTATATACATAAAACATGTTCAAAAAATCTTAATTGCAAAATTTTTGATTAGTAAATATTGATTTCACTTGATAACAATGTCACCTAACCGGATGAAATTAGTGCAAAATGTTAGATTTTATATAATATAAATTAAAATAAAATAAATTATTATAATTAAAATTTTAAAAATGAAAACAATTCTTGTAAAAATTCATTATTCATCATTTTTTTTCTTAAGACAACAGTGCTTTTAATAAATCTTATTTGTAAAAGTAATTAAAAGCTTTTCTAAGTAAATATTATCATAGTTATATTGTATTTTTTAGTTTACCATTCGGAGGAGATTTTAAGGAAAAGCATAGCCGTTTAAAAAAAATTACATTCTTCAAGGAGACCTGCTTTTAACTAATAAAAAATTTACGAGATTTCATGAAATTAAATATGTGAGGGTAACATATGTAAAAGAAATATTTTTACCAAGATTTTCTAACAAAAATATTTAAAGAATAATTTCATTCATTCCTGAATAAGTCCTCAAATTTCATTGAAATCCAACATTTATTTGATTTTTGCAAGAATTTCTAAATCAATGTTTTTTTTTTGTTTGTTTTTTTTTACCGAAAAAAGTGCAAAAACACTAATATTACGTCGACCGTTAGCAAAAAAAAAAAAAACTGACCAAATTTTTTTACTCGCTAAAAATGATTAAAAATTTAAAAAAATAATTAAAAAAAATATTTCGGTTTTCCTCTTAATAATAACATAAAAATTTTGACGATAAAACTTTGTTTTTATTATGGCTTTTTTCATCAATGTTCGCTCCTTTTTGGCAAAAAAAAGTGGTGGTACCGAAAAAATGAAGGTAACATTATTATAATTTTAGAAACAACATAATATTAAAGAATTCACTTGGATGCCATTGCTTAATTAAACGGAATTGCAACTCACCTGAGTTTATTGGCTATACAGTGTAACCCGGATATAAGAGAGTTTTCGGGACAGGAGAAGAAGTCTCTTATATCCAGGTTTCTCTTATATCCGGGTTTCTCTTATATCCAGGTTTCTCTTATATCCAGGTTTGGTCTATTTTGTTTAGGTAAGTATGGCTCTAATTTGGGACCAGAGAAAATCTCTCTCATATCAGGGTTCATCTTATATCCGGGTTACACTGTACAGTGTAACCCGGATATAAGAGAGTTGTCGGGACCGGAGACGAATTCTCTTATATCCGGGTTTCTCTTATATCCAGGTTTGGTCTATTTTGTTTAGGTAAGTATGGCTCTAATTTGGGACCAGAGAAAACATCTCTTATACCCGGGTCTCTCTTATATCCGGGTCTCTTATATCCGGCTTACACTGTATAAACACTTGATATAATTATTTTAACGCCTAAATGAAACCACGTGATATTGAATATTTTTATATAAAGAAATTTTTATATCATGGGTAGTTCACTGTGAATATGTGGTTTGTGGTATATATATGAGTGAATGATGTGGATAAGTTGTTGTGGTGAATGAGCAAATTTTCTTCGATGAATGGGTCATGAATCTGATTAGTTGAGTCTAGGTGAGTTAATGTTCACTAGCCTTATTCCACTTACCTTTCGCCTTGTGCCGGAATTGTTGTATGAATGCAGGAATAAATATACATTCCCATGGATTGAAATCTACAGATTTACTTCTATTTCGAAGAGTTGTCTCCCTTAGACTCCTTTCAGCAAACGCCGCACTATAGAGAAAAAAATAACAATAACCTTTTCAGCTTTTGTTATTTATATTTTTAATTAATGATGTATTTAATTTTTGTTTTTTCATTTATTTACTTTCTATCATATTTAATTACTGCCTATTTATTTCATTTATATTATTTTATTTAGCAGCAGCAGCCATCTGTGAAATTGCTGGTAACTTCTTTGGATTAAATGAAAAGAGCTGGCACGAAAAAGAGACGTTTAACTCATGGTTAACTCATAAGTAAACCAAACAAAGAATGGCCTCACAATGTTGATTTTAGTCAAATTTTGAATTATTTCCTTGCGAATTTCAAATTTTGTTGTATTTCCTTGTGCAAAATAAGATTATCCCCACAACTTGGGCTAAATTTAACATGCGAAAAAAATATGAATTAATTAGTAGATTTATAAACATATAAATATTAGAAACATATACAATGAAGGGGTACAATAGACGAATATCTCTCTTGTCGGCCATTTAGTGATGTCACTTTATTGTGTGAGGAAAATCGTGAGACAGTTACCAGGAGTTGTTAACCGAGTAGTTGCATTTTAAGGCTAAATCTTCCTCTTCTAAATCACTTCCACATGGCGAAGCTTACAGCTCACGCTACCATTTCCCTTTGGGAATATACATTCCCCAAATATAAAAAGAAACTATCTCCGGTCCGCAGTTTCAACTTCCGAAATATATACTCGATAGCAGATGAATCAAACACGCTCGAATAAAAAATCCTTAATATGCCTTCTCCAGTAACAGAGAAGAATCTCCATATTATATGTAAGACCCTATCTTTTTTATTCACTTTTCACGCTGTTTGTTGTGTAAATAAGTGTTAAATTTTCTATGCATTTGAAAAGTTTAAATATGTATATATAATTTCGTGTATGACTTAGTGGTATAAAACATTCTCAGAGAACGAAGTATATTTTTTATTACCTTTCTTTCAGCTATTCAGTTCCGTCCGTAAAAGATGGTACTTTTATATCATGGCGGTAATAGTTCCCATAATGGGCGAATAAACCTTTCTTCTATAGCTCTCTCATTATCTGGATAAAACCGACCTGGTATATAAAAGATGGTACTTTTATATCATGGCGGTAATAGTTCCCATAATGGGCGAATAAACCTTTCTTCTATAGCTCTCTCATTATCTGGATAAAACCGACCTGGCATAATATTATTAACCTCCGTTATTAGTGACTTACACGAAATCTGATATTATTCATTCCTATTAAACAAAAGAAAAAAAAGTCACTTGCAAACTTTTAGTTGAGCTTGCGAAGCCTAATTTATTTTAATGGAAGGGTTCACTTAACTTAATTCAAGGTCAACTTTACGTCTCGAATAAGCGTTTTCTTTCGTTGACTTTCAGTAAGCAAGTAGTTTCATGTTGAGGTTTTTAATGCTGGTCGGCTGGTAGAATGTGTGGGTATAAGCAGGGGAAGATAACTCCGTTCGTATTATAATTTTTCAATATTTTAAATGAACGTCCTATATTTTTCCTATTTGAAACTATTTATTCCGGCCTATAATAATAATGAAGTGCTGATTCGCTGTCCGTCGCAAACTGTCTTCGTCTCATTGTCCATGGGTGCATTTAATATATATGCTTATGTATGTGTTGTATGAATGACATGCATGTGTTTTAGACATTTAATGCGTCCCCCAAAACACGCACATGCGCACATAATTTCACTTTGAAATTAAACTTTGGAATAATGCATTCCCTTCTCCTTCAGTCTGGGTAATCACTACCCTGGGTTGAGCGATATCATGAAATCGGATAGATAAAAAAAACAAAAAACAAAATAAAAACTGTATTTTTTTAAACCGTAAAGTAATAAGGCAAAACATTTTATAGACGTTTTCGGAAATTGTTCATTAAAGTATAGAATTATTTATAAAGATTTTTAGTGTTGTAGAAATATTTTTTAGGTTTTCTACTGAGTCGAAATATGCATGCAGATAGATACATACATAATTTGAATAAAATTAAAATGGACATTTATGTCGCGATGGGAATTTCCCCTTTTTGCCTGGCAACATCACATTTAAACGTCTCTTTTCTGAGTCCTTTATTTAAACAGAATTTATTTTCCTGGGTAAGACGATAAACTACGTCCAACAGCAAGGCCTCTGACCAGGAGGTTTTGAGGAGCGTGGAACCACCTGTTAATTGCTGGTGTTCCCAGGTCCATCGTGAGCCGGGGTGGTAACACCTGTTAGGGTCCCAACTATGGGATAATAATTAACCCTGAAACTGGGGTCAAGACACTATGAAAGTGTAAAAATAGGTTTTAATACCAGAAATACTTTGTAAAAAGTATTACTATCTATAAATTTTTGAAGAAAAAAAGCTATTACCAGCAATATAGTTTTGAAAAGAAAATAATTACCACCGTTACATTCTTGAAGGAAAAATATTACCAGAAAAAGATTTTTGAAAACAAAAATATTACCAGCAATAAAAATTTTGTCGGCATTAAATAACCCTTTCAGGTTTATATGCCGTAAAACAAAATAAACCAAACCAATCTAAACTAAAGAATATATATTCTATTCATACGAATCTATCCTAAAAATGTTGTCGGCATTAAATAAGCCATTGAGGTTGATATGCCGTAAAATAAAAGAAACCAAACCAATGTAAACTAAAGAATGCATATTCTATTCATACGAATCTATCCTAAAATTATTATTTGCATTAAATAACCCATTGAGGTTGATATGCCGTAAAACAAAACAAACCAAACCAAACTTATATATACATTATTTAAAATGGACCAACTATTTCGTTTTAAAATTTGATCATTTTTTACGTCAGTGAAGCGATAGGTACCAAAAGTTATTTTAATTTCTCTGTAAAATGAAAATCTGTATAATGCTTTAAGATTCAAATACTGTTTAAGTATATCTTATTTCATCTAATTTTATTCATTCTTATTGGTTAAGTAATTAAGTAAAAAATAATAATAAAAGTTTAGTATAACTAGTATTAGTAGCAACACGGTTTATTTTTAATAATTTCTGGCAGCATAAAAAAAATTGTGGCAAGCGAGAAACGAAAAACATCAGATATACATGCGCCACCGTGGTAGGGAAAGTAAATTAAGTAAAAAAAAAAACAAAAAAAAACGGGGAAATTAGAGGCTACATATGCTTAATTCAATCCTTCATCTTTTTTTAAATAATGTTCGCCATGTACAAGACCAAAGAGCCACTCGAAGTAGCAACTTTCGCTATCACAATGCAACTTCGGATTTCGGTGCCCTATTTTCTGTCCTCTCTAAAAACACTTCCGAGATATATGTGCACTTGCTTGATTTGACATCTCCAATTTGTAATTTGCATGTTGGACTGGCCCTTTTGCTGACAACTATGGATTCCTTCTTCTTGCAACTGTTGTTTAGTCTTTTCTTCTCGCTTTCATTTAGGAGTTCCTGTAATTTCCTTTACGCGTCTGCTATTAATACAAATTTATATTAATTGTTCATTATTTTTAAAACATTAAATGACCTTCTGATTCTTAGCTTAGTCCACGAGTTCTTTAAAGTGTTCTAATTAACCGATAGACAGGGAAAGCGGTCATGTATGATCTGTCAAAAACTAACCGCCGGTTTTTAGGTCATCTCCCAAAATTATCTGACATCGTTGAACCTAATCAGATATTAACTTATCAGTCGGAACGGATGAACTCAGAGAACCCTAGTTATACGAAAAGTAATAGCGACAACATTGTATAGGTCACAACTTGGTTTATTTTCGCTACGTATATATATATATATATATATATATATATATATATATATATACAGTGTAACCCGGATATAAGAGACCCGGATATAAGAGACCCGGATATAAGAGAAACCCTGATATATGAGAGATTTTCTCTGGTCCCAAATTAGAGCCATACTTACCTAAACAAAATAGACCAAACCCGGATATAAGAGAAACCCGGATATAAGAGAAACTCGGATATAAGAAACTTATTCTCCGGTCCCGACAACTCTCTTATATCCGGGTTACACTGTATATATATATATATATATATATATATATATATATATGTGTGTGTGTGTGTTGGTGTGTGTGTGTGTGTTGACTTCAGCCGGATTGTTTTGACACCAACTCCACAGATCAGGACGACATGCTTACTTGCTGTTATTTGCCAACTTCGTTTATATGAAACAAGCTGTTTTCGCATTGTGATTAGTTATGTGTGAACATCGACAAAAGAAACGAAACTAAGAATATACTCACGTGTGGCTGTTGAGTGGGAGTCTTGCTTTGATATCAACACAACGAATATTTTCATGACAATTGTTCTGATGAACTCTTTTCCCGATAGGCTCGACGACATGAATTTAAGCGTGTTACTAGATAGGCAACCAGGTCTCGCCGTTTTACTGTTGAACTAACTAGATGCACACTATTTACATTATTCGGACTATTATCCTCATCTTTGTCGCCATATTTATTACAACGTTTCGGCCGTTGTAAGTTCCGGCCTTCTTCAGGTGGTTGGAATGGCGAACTGAACCCTTTATTTCGCTCATTCGGGTAGACTGTTCTAGTTCCACGTGCCATGTTTAATGGATGTCAGTTATCAGTTATCTCTTGTACATTCCCCTCTCCAAGTTCTCTACTGCCTTAACCGGATATTGAACTCACGCTCTTTGGGTCCTGCCACTGGATCTAACCAACGTCTTTATCCGCTCTACTATGTGTCCTTGAGGAATAAGGCAAATAAAGGTGTGGATTTCCTCGTTTTTAATGAAACATGCATAAAGGAAGGATTGCTGGCTAAATATACAACTATCAAATTACACGACCCGGTAGCCAACAAGGAAAATAACACCGCTACATTCAGGAAAAACCTCGTTTTACGACAAATAAAATCAGCTCAAAATTAAATCCAACATTTAAACAACGAAATACACAAACATGACACTAAAAAACACTTTGACACAATAAATAACACACTAAAACATACACATAAGGCAGACATTCAATTAAGCTGAAAAATTGAATCATCCTTGATAATGGCTAAAGGTATAGCCGAAAGCGCTCGGAACTATAAAACAATTTGGACAGTTTTTACACACACTTTGTCCAGAAAAAAAATGCTCTCGTCCGAATACAAGAAAAATTAAATAAAAAACTTAACCGTAGTACCTTGTTTGTCGTTTTTAATGAAACATGCATAAACGAATGATTGCTGCCTAAATATACAACTATATATATATATATATATATATAGATAGATAGATAGATAGATAGATAGATAATATTAGTGGTAAATATACACATATATATGCAAAATACACAGGTGCAAATATACACATATATATATTTTGAATAAAAAATTCCGAGAGGATAGAATCCAGGTAGAACTCAATGTTCAGGACAGAGTAAGGGTATAATAAAAAGGCAAAAAACAAATATAGAGGTTAATGATTTAAATGGCGAGAATACTTCGTCGCAAACAATCTAAATAAGATACATCAACCCCGAACCTTTACAAACGGGGATCATATCATTCATATACATATATTTAAATTCAAACTCAGCGTTGCGACCGCACGTTCCAAAACAATAACACATTTCTCATAGCATTTTTTCGGATTACATTTCTATTTTCGTTGTCCTCTTATTACTGAGAAGTAAAAACAAGAACAAAATCTACATCCATACCTGATGATGTCTATAGGAACAGACGAAAGCTTGTAAAAAATTAAAAAGACCTTATGCAACTGGAATTTATAAACGGGGATCATATCATTCATATACAGGTTCGGGGTTGATGTATCTTATTTATATTGTTTGCGACGATGTATTCTCGCCATTTAAATCATTAACCTCTATATATAAAGAAAAGTCACAAGTTCCTGGTACAGATTTGCCCAGGGAATACATATAGATCACTGCTAAAATTCGTGGTCACATTGACGTGGTCTAGTAGATAGAAAAAGAAGAGAAAAAGGAAAAAAGGGAAAATAAGAAAAAAAAGGAAGCAGGAGGAGCCGATGAAAAAATATAGACATTAAGTTAATCAAACCCCCAGTATCATAGGAGGAGGAGGTGGAAGTACCTGGCTTAAAAGAGAGACAGATAATAATATAATATTGACCTATATTTAAAAAATATTAACATCCCAATGAGGTTGAAAATGAGTCACAAAATTAAAGATCCGAGTTCAAATATGTTTTATTTTAATATTTAAAATAGTAAATATTAGAATCAAAAAAGAAAAAATATATTTTCTCCTTTTTTTAAAAAAAAAATCGCAAATCTATGCTAGCAAAAAATATGGGGAAAATAATAACCACAATAGTTTATATAAAGAAAAATGATTTAAAAATATAATTTTAATTATATATATATATATATATATATATATATATATATATATATATATATATATATATATATATATATATATATATATATATATATATATATATAATTAAAATAATAAAAAAAGGATAAAACTTTGGTTAAATCCATTGACTAGATCCAAAGAGTTGTGAGTTCAATACCAGGCCACAGCAGTGGTGAACCAAAAACTTGGAGAGTTGAGTTAAAAGGAAATAACTGAGACATTGGGAAGAGGCATGGCACGTGGAATTAGAACAATCTCACCCCGTGGACGAAATAAATGGGTTCGGTTCGAAATTCCAATCGCCTGAAGAAAGCCGTACCATACAACGGCCCGAAACGTTTTGAATATAGCAATGAAGAAGAGGATAGCTGTCGGAATCATGTAAATAATACAAGTAATCATAATACCGCATCTCATAATACCTCATCTCAGAGATGTAGAGAGATATTGAAGTATTAAACGGATCTTTTGAAGTCCGTGTTACTGCCCCTTTAAAGGATCCTATGTTCGCTAGAAAGTAACGTACTAAAATGTTTGATGTGTTCCTTTGAACGAAAGAAATGTTTGCTCGACTGCAATGCTATGTCTACCTGCCTATGTAACAGTAAATATTATCTTACAGTTAAAGAAAGGACTTGAATGGACAGAGATGGGGTTCTACTAACAAATGCGGAGAAATCGATGGAGATAAAGCAACTAAAAACTTTTAATGAATATAGTAACATCAAGGACATTGCAATAAGAAAGTGACAGATGATATTGCTGAGATATGTAGTAAAGAAAGAAGATATGTGTAATAAACATATGGTTTTGAGGTTCTCAATAAGTTAAACACTGACAGGGCATACTGAAGCTAAGTGAAGCGGTGGCGACAGCGAGTTATCTCCACAAAGAAAATGGGATACGTGTTATTGGGTTGCTGCAAAAATAATGACGTAATAATGTCGATTTTTGACGTCAAAAAACGACATTATTACGTCATTATTTTTGCACCAAACTAATACTTCGAACAAAAATAGAGAGTAAGTTGTCGAGAATCATGATCGGGTAGATAGATAGATAGATAGATAGATAGATAGATAGATAGATAGATAGATAGATAGATAGGAACAGACAGGAACAGACTGAGATAGATAGATAGATAGATAGATAGATAGATAGATAGATAGATAGATAGATAAGAACAGACTGAGATAGATAAGAACTGAGATAGATAAGAACAGACTGAGATAGATAGATAGATAGATAGATAGATAGATAGATAGATAGATAGATAGATAGAAACAGACTGAGACAGATAGATAGCAACAGACTGAGATAGATAGATAGATAGATAGATAGATAGATAGATAGATAGATAGATACCAACAGACTGAGATAAATAGATAGATATGAACAGACTGATAGCGAGATAGATATGAACAGACAGAGATATATAGATATGAACAGACTGAGATAGATAGATAGATAGATAGATAGATAGATAGATAGATAGATAGATAGATAGATAGATAAGAACAGGCTGATAGATAGATAAGAACAGGCTGATAGATAGATAGATAGATAGATAGATAGATAGATAGATAAGAACAGGCAGATAGATAGATAGATAGATAGATAGATAGATAGATAGATAGATAGAAACATACTGAGATAGACAGATAGATACCAACAGACTGAGATAGATACATAGATAGATAGATAGATAGATAGATAGATAGATAGATAGATAGATATGAACAGACTGAGATAGATAAATCGCTAGCTAGCTATATAGAGAGATAGATATGAACAGACTGATAGATAGATATATATGGACAGACTGAGATAGATCGCTAGCTATATAGCTAGATATGAACAGACTGACAGGTAAATATATATGAATAGACTGATAGATAGATAGATAGATAGATAGATAGATAGATAGATAGATAGATAGATAGATATGAACAGACTGATAGGTAGATATATATGAATAGATAGATAGATAGATAGATATGAACAGACTGACAGATAGATAGATCCCTAGCTAGCTAGCTATATAGAGAAATAGATATGAACAGACTGATAGATAGATCGCTAGCTATATAGACAGATAGATATGAACAGACTGATAGAGAGATAGATATGAACAAACTGAGAAAAAGAATGTCTGATTTTCTGTATTTATTGTCGAAATGCTTAAAAAATTAAAAAAAATCTATCAGCCTTATTCTGCCTTTGTTTTCTTTTTTCTGCGAACAATTGAGTAACATTTCCTCAAAAGAAAAATCGTCAGAAACAAAATTATGAAACCAGCTGTAAAAAGGACAACCAAAATATCAAGCATCAAAAACTCATACAAAGGAATGTCTTGAACCTCCGATCTTAAATGATCCCCTCCATATTTCAGGATCTCATTTACAAAACGGGCTGCTCTTACGGATGGAAGCTCTTTTTGTGATCGGAACATTTCGCTCATCTTTGCAATATTGTTCTTATAGATAGGATTTTCAATAACTTCTTCAATATTTCTTACCAACTCATCCACTGAGAAATTATTAATGTCCATTTTGATACCATATTTCTTTAAGTGTATATTTCGAGCATTGTTACATTTGATATGCAAGAAGTGGAAATCCAGTCATAGGAACAGCGTGATACAAACCTTCATATTGAGCACTGTTTCCACAGTGCGTAATAAACAATTTCGTGTTTGGGTGGCCAAGAAGATCGTTTTGGGGAAGCCATTTTCTTAGTAAAACATTTGGGCGGGAATACGAAGAATTTGAATATTTCCAGACGATATCGTATTTGATCTTACTGAACGCTTCTTCCATTTTTTTTACGTGAACGCCCCAACTGATAAGACTTCCTGGGGATACAACGATAACTCCATGTTTAGAAGCATTAACAAATTTCAAGATTTTTCCATTAAGAGGTCCTGCCGGTTGGACAGCTATTCCACCAATATATTTGACATTTGGAAGCGCCGGTAAAAGAATATGTAGAAAGTGATCCGTATCGAAGATGTAGAGTTGAGCTTGTCGTATGAGTTCTTCAAAAGAAATATCCGGCCGTTCAGGGGCATAGACTTTGATATCTTTACCCGGGGAACCAATTGCTGGATTTATGTAATCTTGAAAATGATACAGCATGTCCTTGATCTTTATCGAAAAAGATGGTATCTTCTCCATGCAGAGAGATAAATGGGGGAACACCGATATTGCCCATGGTGTTCGGTGAAGGTTAATCTGATTTTGTTGTCCCAGAAGAATGAAAGGAATTCTTAGTCTGTATGCGAAAACAGTCAAACAGTTGCTCACGAAATTCCCATCAACAATCGTTAGAGACACATTGAACGATTTTAGCCTTGCAAAAAGTTCTTCGTCTAAAAGATAACGATCGCAGAGTTTGTGCAGGGTATTAAAAGATTCTTTGAACGCATACTTGTCTGGAAAACGAAACACTTTTAAGACGATCTCGTTGAATAACGGAAACTCTGCAAACTCCTCTGTTATGACGAAGTTGACCCCACTTTTTACTGGATCAAATTTCCCGCCAAATTTCTCAGTGATAATGATGTAGCTCGTGTGACCGTAATTCGTCAATTCTCCCGCCAAATTCACTAGAGGATTGATATGGCCATAGTAAGGTAAAGACAAGAAAAGTATGTTGTCGGCGCTTGTCAGTCGATTTGACAGAATGATATCAATTATGATTTGAAAGAGTTGTGTCAGTTTCATTGTGAGGAAGGAATTAAGTCTAGTTCTTTTGAAAAAAACGATCAATCTTGAAAAAGAATGTCAAATACATATAAAAAGAAGAAAAAGAGAAAAAAAACAGACCTCTACCTAGGCAATGACTCAAGGTGTTCAATATCTAGCAAATAGGGCAAGACAGAGCAGTAAGACTAGCCAACGAAACAGTACAAAGAGATGAAGTCTGAATCGTTACACCTATTTTCTCACATAACGATCGCCAGACAACAAATCTCAAAGTAAAGATTTAGACATCGTTATTTTATACTACTTTAATATATAAAAGCTCAATGATACATGGCCCAGTGGATAAAGGTGTTAGTTAGATCCAGTGACAGGACCCAAAGAGTGTGAGTTCAATACCTGGTTAAGGCAGTGGAGAACTTGGAGAGGGTAATTAGCAGGAGATAACTGACATCCAGTAAAACATGGCAAGTGGATCTAGAACAGTCTACCCGAGTGAGCGAAATAAAGGGTTCAGTTCAACATTACAACCACCTGAAGAAGGCCGGAGCGTACAAAGGCCGAAAAGTTGTAATAAATATGGCGACAAAGATGAGGACAATAGTCCGAATAAAGTAAATAGTGAACATTAGACAGACACAGAAAACACGACACACATTTAGTTAAAAATAAAAATTACCCTTGATAATGGCTCCAAGAATAGCCGAAAATAGTCGGATATGTAGAACTTTTGGACACTTCTTGCACAGTTTGTGTCCAGAAAAGTAAACACTTGTACGAACATAAGAAAAATGAAATAAAACGCCTAATCGCAGTACCCTGTCAGTCGTCTTTAGCGAAACATCTCTCTCTCTCTCTCTCTCTCTCTATATATATATATATATATATATATATATATATATATATATATATTGTGTGTGTGTGTGTGTAATAAGGCAGCATTTTTTCATACCATGAGCTGCGGTGCGATTTTCGCTTCCAGCGTCTTATATGCACGTGTTTATCGTGGCTTGGAAATCATCAATATAAACAGAAACAGACTATCATCACATTCTTGTCCGTGTATTGCTTAATATATTGTACAGTGATTGACATCTTTGATAATGGCTTATGTAAGCCGAAAGCTTAGATTGGATTAAAAAATATGTATCAATATTGTGTTTTTCTTTCTTCGTTTAATGATAATGTTATTAAGCTTATCAGACATTATGAAAAGAATTCACATAAAATAGACAACACTTGTCTATATTATTTAATGAAACCTGTATGAATATATATATATATATATATATATATATATATATATATGCCCCTTCTGTTTACCTCGGAGTTCTTGACAAGATCCTGAGGCGGATGTGCAATATAATTGACCCTGTTCTGGCATCCCGTCTGCAGTTGCTCTCTCACAGACACGCCATCGCCTCTCTCTGTCTTTTTTACAAATACTTTCATGGTAATTGCTCCGATGAGCTGCTTTCACTGGTTCCCAGACTTCAAGAATTCAAGCGCCCTACGAGGCTGACATCCCGCTCTCACCCTTTAACTGTAGAAACTTTTAAATGTAGCCGTCTCTTCTACTCCAATAGCTTCATACCTCGCACCTCTCGCCTGTGGAACACCCTTCCCTATTACTGTTTCCCTAAGAACTATAATCTCCAACTATTCAAATGCAATGTCAATCGACATCTCCAGTTGCCTTGATCTATCCACTACCCTTCTCCTCATCCTTTCCTCTATCACTCCTATCTGATTTTGCTCCAAATCTGCAAGGCCTTGCATCTTACTGGCTTCACGCCTTGCTCGGGGCGTAATGCTTTATATATATATATATATATATATATATATATATATATATAATAAATCAAGAAGAAAACCATAAAGATTCATTTCGGTTATAATTTATTTCGTGAATATTTCTACATATTCATCCCTTCAGAAATTCTTTTAATAAATGAAGACAGTTTCCCCAGACTAATTTACTAGATTGACAAGGAGAAGGGGAAACAAAAGAGAAAAGAAGAAAGAGAAGAAGAAGTAAAGTGACAGATTGTAAAATTTTTTTTTAAAATTTAAAGAGGGACGGAGAGTAAAGAAAGAAAAGGAGAGAAGGAAGAGATGAACGTATGAAGAGATGAAAGGATGAGAAAGAAGAGATGAAAGTAGTAAGCCACAAATAGACTGACCCAGCCAAGAATTTTTTTTCCCTTAAACTGTGGAACTTTGTACATCGGGATATACACCAAATTGACCGATATAGCCTTTTTTTTTTTAATTTTAGGCGGGACAAATCAACACAATTTCAAATTAATTAGTCTAATAAAGGGGCCTTTAATAAAAATAAAATATATAATCATGATAACAATATCAAAGATAAAGGAAGGAATTTTAAAGATTAATAATAAAAAAATGAAAAAGCAGAGTAAGATGACGTATAGATAATACTACAAAAGATCTTTATTTAGAATTATAGATGTTGTATACACCGGCAAGACAATCGTAAATCCAACTATTAGGTTGGTGCAAAAATAATGACGTAATAATGTCGTTTTTTGACATTAAAAATACGTCAAAAAACGACATTATTACGTCATTATTTTTGCACCAACCTAATACATATTAAAAAAACAAAAAAACACGTGATACGCAACACACACACACACACACACACGTGTATGTGTGTTTATACATGAATACATGTACACTTATATGTGCTAGCACTCATATAAACGAATCAGCACTTCAAACGTGCAACCCACAAAAGCCAGCGTTTTTAGGTCGTTTTAAATTAGTTCATATGTCTTCCAGCGGTCTCCAGCTCACTCCTGCAGCTTCCAGCGGTCTCCAGCTCACTCCTGCAGCTTCCAGCGGTCTCCAGCTCACTCCAACAGCCTCCAGCGCCCTTGGCTCACTCCTGCGGCGTTTTACTGACGTACCGCTACCTATTCCAGCACCCGTTGACGCCTGACGATCTGATCCAGTGCCCACTGACGTCCAGCGACCAGTTCCAGCGCCCGTTAATGTCCGGATACCGTTCCCGAACAAACAACCTCTGTCCATATACGTCGTTAACAGAAAATAAGCGCAGTACGATAGTACATTTAAAGTCAAATTTCATAAAATTGAATAGAATATTAGGTTACTTAGCATATTTACCTAAATTTTAAAGATTACTGGTTAGTTATATATTATATAAAAAGATACTCACGTTATATTCGCCAAGTAATGTTTAAATATATGCAAAACCATTAGTTAAATTTCCCAAACATCAAGAGAGTTGTCAACACTTCTTGGAAATATCCAGCTCCACGAAAAAATGTTTTTCTTCAATAATTTAATCTAAAAGCCAAGTGGATAAAAGTGTTTGTTGAAGTGATCCAGTGATTTGACACAAAGAGTTGTGAGTTCAATACCTGGCAACAGGTGAACAAAACTTGCAGAGTTGATTTATTAAAGGGGAATAACTGGAACTGAGATATTAAGAAAAGGCATTAACCGTGGAACTAGAACAATGTACCTCAATTTCGGTTCGAATTCCAACGTATATTATCTGATGAAGGCCGGTACGTAAAACAGTCGAAACAGCGTGAATATGAAAATAATAGGACAATAGTTTCAGCAATGTAAAAATAAACAATATTTGTCTCTATTCAAATTAATTAAACTATAATCAGCTAATCTTCCTCAAATTATGTTTCAAAAAAGTATATTTTATTTATGAAAGATTTTGTTTTAAAAAGAGAATTACGTTATGCTGAGATAATTGTAAATATGGATAAAATCAGAGATAATTTGGGATTAAAAACCTCATCCCAATCAATTTATCTTCGTTTTTTAGACACGACACCATATTTTACTTTTAGAAAAAGGACTGTTAAATTTAATCCATTAGCTTGAAATTAAAACTAAAATAAAAAACTTCAAGAAAGATTTCTTAGTTTAAGAAAAATATTTTGAAAAATTAGCTACCTCGTTTCTTTGCAGAAGAATATATATATATATATATATATATATATATATATATATATATATATATATATATATATTACAGTAATAAAACTTAAAAATACCTGTAAAAATACATATGCTCTTTTAAAATATGCATCGAGCTCTCTGTAAATGAGTTTTAATAATTAATACTGGGATCCACTCGGATTATATACCAACGGATCGATTATATATATATATATATATATATATATATATATATATATATATATATATATATATATATATATCGAGAGAGATAGAGAGAGTGAAAGAGAGGGTGAGAAAAATGAAAAGTGAAAGAAAGACTTCACTCACCTTGCAAATTTGAAAAGAAGAAAATCGCGTTTGTAAGTTTTCCGCTTACGAAATGCCAAATTATCTCGCCCTTACTTTCTGAAATGTTTTGATTTGTTTGAAATTGAATATTAAATAAAAGGTGATGTCATCGTGTTTGGTGTTCTTTATGAGAGTGTATGGGAGTTTCGTCGTCGACAGCGTGCCGGAAATGAACGGAGACTACCGAAGAAGGCGAAAAAAACTAAGTTTGACGTACTGAAGTCGAACAATATCTGCACCCAATTTTCATACAACTCAAAAAGACAAAAAATAAATAAATGAAAACTAAGCCGATCAAAAGTGTTTAAAATTGAACACAAAAAATAGAATTTATTCACTGCCAGATATTATAATGTAAGTCAATTTTCAGATCATAAATGTCGTATTAAACAACCAATTTTTCTTTTTTTTTTACGCTATTTACATTATTCGTACTATTGTCCTCATCTTTGTCGCCATGTTTATCATAACGTTTCGGCCGTTGTACGCTCCGGCCTTCTTTAGGTGGTTTGAACCCTTTATTTCGCTCACTGGGGTAGACTGTCCTAGTTCCACGTGCCATATCTAATGGGTGTCAGTTATCTCCTGTTAATTCCCCTCTCCAAGTTCTCCACCGCCTCAAGCAGGTATTGAACTCACACTCTTTGGGCCCTGTCACTGAATCTAACTAACGTTTTTATTCACTGTGCCATGTGTCCTTTTTGTAAACCAGTGTGTATCAACATTACCAAGCACTCTGTCCTTATTATGTGCTCTAGAAATGTCAGTTGTCTCTTCCTGGTGTTAAGTATGAGTGTCTTTTCTGGTTATATTTTTTTCTAAAACTTCGTTGTTAATCAAGTGTTCAGTCCATTGTATTCTCTGTATCTTTCTGCAGAATCACATTTATCACAGCTATCTCCATTAAACATATTAGGTGCAAAAATAATGACGTAATAATGTCGTTTTTTGACGTTAAAAAATGCGTCACAAAACGACATTATTACGTCATTATTTTTGCACCAACCTAAGAATAAACAGTATTAAACAACATTTACCGGCCAAATTTAAAGGCACGTCAAGCTAAATGGCGGTTCCGTATAGGATACCGGTTCGAATCCTGTCGGAGCACAAATATTTTCTGTAAAAATTTCTCGGACATAAGGACGGTAAATGTTATTTAATACCGTTTATTATAAACAGAACATTTACATAAATATTTTTATCTATAAAAAGAATGTATACACATAAAAAAAAATATATATATATATAGATAGATTAGATAGATATATAGATATATATATATATATATAGATATATATAATAGATAGATAGATAAGAATATTTCGATAAAATCATTATTAATCTGAGTAAATCATTTCGAAGGACGAAAGGCATAACACAGGAGTTGTATTTCCACTTCATATATATATATATATATATATATATATATATATATATATATATATATATATATATATATTAGGTTGGTGCAAAAATAATGACGTAATAATGTCGTTTTCTGACGTTAAAAAATACGTCAAAAAACGACATTATTACGTCATTATTTTTGCACCAACCTAATATTAGTAACTATTTATGTCATTTTTATTATTAAATGCTACATAGGGGTTTTTTATCGAACAGCAAACTGTATCAGGTATATCATAACATAAGGTGAGGCATACTATAAAAAAACACAAGTAACTTTTCATTAAGGATTCTGCAGCCATTTTTTCCAACAAAAGAGCATGTGTATGCCTTAGAAATAGGGAAAGGTTGATTCCATCTTTAATTTTAAAAAGTCTGGATTGAATCTCATTGACGATTAACACTGAGCATATAAAAAATATTTGTAACCTCGTCTATCTACGTGGATTTCTTGCCTTGTTAGGGGTTAAACAACAAAAAAAACAATTATTGTTTTTTTTTTTACTGCCATTTCTTAAGCTATTTTGCCTGTTTCGCGAATCATTTGTGGATTGTGGGATTTGACTGATTATGGCAGGTGCAGGTAATGTCTACATTAATTGAGACGATAGCATGAAGATTTCAATATTTTTAAGCATTCAACCCGAAGCAAGGCGGGAAGCACGCAAGGGGTTACAGAGAGTTGTAGCGAGAGCAAAGAGCAATGGAAAGAATGAAGAGAAGGTTATGGGATAGATCAGGGCATCTGGAGACGTTGATTGACGTTACATTTGAATAGTTGGAGATTATAGCTATCAGGAAAACAAGAAATGAGGAGGGAGTTCCACAGACGAGAAGTGCGAGACATGAAGCTATTGGAGTAGAAGAGACGGCTTCATTTAACAGTTTCAACAGTGAAAGTGTGAGAGCGAGATGCCAGCCTAGTTGAGCGCTTAAATTCATGAAGTCTAGGAACCAGCGAAAGCAGCTCATCGGAGCAGTTACCGTGAAAGTATTAATAAAAAAAGACAGAGGAAGGCGACGGCACGTCTGTGAGAGAGCGACTGCAGACGAGATGCCAGATCAAGGCCAATTACGTTACATATCCGTCTTTGGATCTTATCAAGGACATTGAGACAAACAAGGGGCTCCAGACCATATATGGCAGCATTACTCCATACAAGGGAGAATGGTTGATTTGTAGATTTGAAGGATTGACTCCGGAATTCACAAATAAATATATCTTCTGTTTTTACGTTCGTCTTTTCATTATGTCTTCCGTCTGAAAAGATAGCTACATCACAGAAACCCATATGTCTTACAGAACAAAAGTTCATACAGGTTCTAACTTTGTGATGATGTAATATATTCTTCCTGTTAGCTGGACCAATCATAATCAAAATGATAACAATAAATGAGACGTATTCCATATTCATTAACATATAATATAACCAAAAAAAGATACCATACCAGTTTCTGTTATACATAAAGGGAAAGTGTATATAAAATGTCTGACAAAACACAGACAATAACTTAAATTTCTTTCGCTTTCACTGCCTCGAAGAAAATTTAAAGGTTCGTTTCTTGTAGAATCAATTCAATGTTAAAGGTAGATGTATTCCCTCTTTTTTTATAGAGATGATTTGAAAAAAATATACTTGTGGGTATGTCTCAATGAACCAATTAAATATCAGATCTATGCCAAATAGCTTCGATTATGCGTGGATCTGATATTTAATTGGTTAATCGAAACATACCCACGAGTATATTTTTAAAAGTGTCCTTATGCCAGCCTTTAACTTTCGTAAAAGAGGTAACGATTTCTTTTCAAAATTCCCTAAAAAATCATTTTTATCACCAGTTACCAACCATCACCTGAGGAAGTACAATCATAGTATTGAAACATGAAAGCTTTTGTGCAACGATTTAAAATATTTTTATTTTAAAAATATTATAATAATATTTTGCTCTACACTGTATTGAGCACTTTTTAAAAAGTAAATGCTACGAACTATGTATTTTTACTCTGTTTTTTCTTTCTCTTATATATATATATATATATATATATATATATATATATATATATATATATATATATAAACGTAAACATTGAAGTCAACACTCAGAGGCGACAGGCTGTTTCATGCTGGACGCAATCGTCAGGCCGCGAATGCTGAATTTTTCCTCGGCTATTTATATATATGGATCAGTGGTGCATTGTGGGTAATCTATTCTGGCGTTTTTTGGGGGTGGGGGTGGGGGAGTGGTTTGTTTGTTTATTTATTTGTTTGGGTTAATTTATTTTACTTGTTTTACATTTTCATTTTGTATTATAATAGTATTCCTCGATGAAACTTTTGCAGGTTGCTTGGAGGAAAATAATAGTTATTATTACCTTCCCAGACCAAAATAAATTACTAAATAAACGATCTGAGGTCATCTCAAAATGCAGACATGAAAACAAATTTTTACTACGTTATTTAAAAATCGAAAACTGAAATGAAAAAATACAAATAAAAAAAAATAATATAAAAACAAGTAGGATAAATTGACATAAATTGAAACAACCTGTCGCCTCTGAGTGTTGAGTTCAATGTTCACCTTTATATTTATATTTGCATACGTTCTATCTCTAATATTGTACACTTTATCCCGTGAATATAGCACAAATTAAACGATATTTCTTCATATAAATATATATATATATATATATATATATATATATATATATATATATATAATTATTTTTTTTTAGAATATGATTCCTTCGCTACATAAGTTTTCTCATGTTTCAAAAACGAGAGCTGAAAACCTTAATGTAATTGTTAAAATTAAATTGAGTTAAAGTATCAAGCCCTGTTTCATCCTCAAGCAAAAATTTAGGAATAACCTATCTTGAAATTTACGCATCTTTATGAGCAAAATTAATTACTATGGAAACGGCTGGGGCCACCATTTTGGTAAGGGGTCAAAGAGATAATTTTTATCCACATATCAGTCACCTTCGGAAAGAGATCAAGCTGAGGTAGGGTCGGGGCATCCATTTGAAAACGAATGATGACATTTATGTACAGACATCTGCAGGTCAGTCACAGCGAACTTTTGGCACCTTAATATCTCGTTAAGTATAGAGAGAATTTTGTTTTATTTTATTTATTTATTTATTTATCCTTTTATTTATTTATTTTTTTAAAAGGGCTGTTTCGTACTTAAACACGTCGCACTGAACTACAATTTTTTTTTTTACGACTTCATAAAGGGTTTTTCTATCTTGCGATTGGGTTAAGCTTTTCAACTGTTTATTAGACTATGAAATTTAATTTTTTTTCGTTTTTGTAACATGAGAACTCTTATGTAGCAAAGGAAACCTTTTTTTTTTTTAAATAATTATAATTTAAGCTCTACTTCTGTATGGAGGACTGTTTTTTTTTTAAAAAAAATAAAAACAAAAATACTAAAGAACTCCGGTTTTTTTACCTAACGTGTCTTTCCAATTTTTCTACCATATCTACACACACACACACACACACACACACACACACACACACACACACATACACATATATATATATATATATATATATATATATATATTCAATGAAAATAGACACATTTTATACTATACAGATTAATGCTCTAATAAAGCCTGCGGGATTGCTAATAAAGTTTCGATTAGTCGTGAAAATGCATGTACACAGTAACTATTTTTTTAATACTATAATTTAGTCAAATTCAGAGGAAACATTCGCAACCACAAAAGGGCATCAAAAGTTGGGTCCTTTGATGAAAAGATAAATGTCATACCTGATATTGGGAACATATAGTTTCAAAAGGGAAAACTTTCATTACACTGTCAATCGTTATCCTGGAATGGAACATTAGTAAATTAAATTCAAACTAATTTAAATAAGAATCGAACAAATTTTTAAACGAATCAATTATAAATCAAATTAAATAATAAATAAAATCAATATATAACTACAATTAAAAAATAAACAGATAAAAATTAGAGTCTGTCTATATTTCTGAGATAAGGTATTATGTACATTATTTACATTCTTCGGACTTTTTTTTTATGGTGACAAAGATGAGGACAATTTTCGAATAATGTAAATAATGTAGATAAAAATCAGTTGCAATCAAATTTAAATATCAAATCGAGTAAAACCCTTAAAACAATTGTTGATAAAAAGTTTAACATTAATTTCAATTTTAATCAGGAATGGAACTGATAATTTTTCATTAAACTTTAATTAATAATAATATTAATTACAATAAGAGGCAAAGGTAATTTGCTTAGCAAGAGATACAGACATTAAAACAGAGAATATTTGGTATATTTTAAACTTCGATTTATATCTATTCGATATAACTCACGGTAAGGGATCCCTGCTCCCTTTATGTTCCGATTTTATACGAATAAAAACTAAAAAAAGGGTCTTTTTAATGTATGTCCGCAGAGGTAAATAGACACTCTTCTATATACTATACATAGAAAATGTAGGCAGACATTGTTTTAAATAAAGGTTTTATGCGCAAAATTACCCGGGGCTAGGTTGAAAACGAATGGCGAATGAACCACTTAATACATTTTCTTAAAAAGAAAAAGAAAAAAAAAATACTGGATCTCATGGTAGGAACGGTAAATTATACACAGATTCAAAGCTCAAAGTAAAGATAAACTTAATAATGATTAACCCCCTTTAACCTTCTATAAATAAGTAACGGGCAACATGGCGTTTATCTTCGTATATATTTTTCCTTTTTTTTTTTTTCTTTTTAGCTCACTTTTTAACTTCTTTGTCCTTCTACATTTTTTAGTTTATCTCCTAACATTATTAAACTTTTGCTTTATATACAGTGCAGTACTACACCCTTAAAACATAGAGATTATTTATAAACAGTAATATTTTTCACCACGACTATCCCCCTCCTTTTTGTTATTCATGTTGCTTGCTCTTTACGATTTATAATTTTTTCCATTTACTTAAATCCTTTCTTTTAATTAAATCTTTTTTTTTTCCACAACGGAAATACTTGTACCATATAAGCTTTAAGCATGCATCATTTTTTTCATTATTTTTTATTTTATATTTATTTTTTCCCCAATATATCCCTACCTACACTCTATATTTTGAATTTATACCCCAATAACATAATAAGTTTATATTAATTTTGAGCTTTGAATCTGCGTATAATGTAGTGTTCCTCCCATGAGACACAGTATTTAAAAAAAAACTGTATTAAGGGGTTCATTTTCATTCGTGCCTGACGACTTTGGAAACCATGAAAACCTTAAGTTGCATTACAAACTTAGGTATATGTATAAACGTAATTGTCTGTGTACATACATATATATATATATATATGTGTGTGTGCGTGTTAACGTTTGTGTATTTAGGCAGCAAATACTCCTTTAATACATGTCTGACAGTGAATAAATTACAGACATTATGTCTGTTAATTTTCAATAAAATCCATTTATACTCACGAATAATCTTCCGTGTATTGATGCTAAACACACACACACACACACACACACACACACACATATATATATATATATATATATATATATATATATATATATTAGAAACATATTTTGTGTCGGTTTCAATTTATATTTATACAGATTTCGGATCTTCGAAGTAATGCTCATACGGCCAAAGCAACCATCTATAAATAAACCAGTTATAATTTAAGTCTTTGCATCGTCAAATGCATATATAATAAACTCATGCACACATGCACACACCACACAGACACGCATGTACACACGTCATACGTAACTGGCTTACGACACTACACTTACTAAGTCTATGAAACTTTCCATTTGTCTCTACCTACCCTAAGAAAAGTCGTAAGCTTGGACCATATTCCTTTCGAAATGAACTTTGGACAATTTATGTTGGAATTTCCGCCTTTTCGGATAAGGATTAGGCGTAACTTGGAAAAGTCGATCAATAAAATTAATCGACACAATATATCTGTCATCTTTAATAAAATTTTCTTGAAAGAGTATTTGCTGCCTAAATACAGAGAAATTACCTTTCCACCGTCGTAACCTACCTCCCCTGTGCCATTTTCTGTTAGTAATTTTATACTAATGGCTTTGACGAGCTTCCCTCTTTGGTACCTAAACAAAGTATTTAAGCGCAAGATCTCATCAATTTATAGTTGAAATGGCTGGATGTCTACACTAAGAGTTTTCTATTATTCACACTTAAGCATTCTTGCTTCCCAGTCCACCTTGGTGAATTAACACCAACATTGGACTTGTGACTTAATTCCAAATCAATTAATTAAAAGAAAGCGAACAAAATGTGAAGAGTATAAAAAAAAGTCATAGCTTTTTTCCATCGCACCCGAAAATTCACAAATAAACATCACCGATCAGACCTACCAAATATGGAGAGATATGGTAGAGAATAAAATAAAACCCGACCTCAACCTGAATATGACTGCCAGTGTCCGTATAATCTACTCTCAAATACAGAAATAGATAAGATAAAATCATATATGAGACAATGTACAATCAGACACAACCTGAACAAAAATGAGGCAAGACTGGAAATAGAAAATATGACAGAAAATGAGATACAAACTAAAATAAATGAGGTACGAAACAATGATCTCTCAGAAAATAAAACGGAAGAATCTAGCTGTGATATAAACAATTGCACTGATTCAGATTCTGTCACTGATGAAGATTAATCAATCGACATTAAAACATAATTCCTTGACAATAACAGAATTGAAATCACTGAAGCGAAAAACCATATCCTTAAAAAAAACAGCAAAATAACTCACACACAAATGTCATAAAGAGACCAGCTTCCAAAATTTCATCTGACAAAGTCCAATAAACATATTGTGCATACATATAACGCTGCATTGTAAACATTGTTAACGGACAGACCACGGGAAAACATTACAGAAGTAAATAATGTCATATATGCAACAGATTTAGCAGCTACTGAAAAACTTAACTTTAAGACAAATATAATATTAAAACCACAGAGGAAAATGGATCACTGAACGTATTACATATCTCTTAACAAAAATAGGTGAAAAAGATGATACAAATAATTATAGACCAATAACATGTCTGTTCACCACATATAAATTAATCACGTCTGTCCTGACGAACTGTACTTACTCTTTTCTTGATGAAAACAACTGTCTTCCGTTTCTTTCTGCGGTAGACTGGTTGCTAACCAAGGCTATAGGACCCAATCTGTCCTGCTATTCAAGCAGGTGGAGAGGGAAAGATGGATTCATACCTTTCTCAAAGATTCTCAATGGATTCATACCTTTCTTGTGCGTAAGCGAATATAACGAACCTGGCTGGAATTTGAACTCGGCTCTTCGATTTCAAGTCCAGTACAGTCATCCATTACACCATGAGTTCATTATGATACCAACTTCATAATTCTGTCAAAAATTTGTTGTTATAAGATTGGAGGCTTTCATCATCTACTTTTATATATATATGAACAGACTCGGAAAATATGAAAATGTTAGTGAATTGTTGAAGCAATTTTGATTTTATGCATATAATGACATTGGTTTTCCATGAAACAAAATGTCTATTTTGTTCTAAAAAGTATTATTTTTCTTTTGCAGGTTTTGTTGTGTTTTAGTATTTTTTAAAATCAGAAACAGTTTCAAGTCCTCACAATGAAACTGAAACAACTCATGGAGGTCTTATTATTTATCAAGAAATAAAAGGAATTTTGAATGAATATAGGTTTATGTTGTTTTGATACCAATATAAAACAATACGTTTTACAAAATATTTTATCAATTTGGTGGCTTCCATTATCAATGAATAACTGAAAATTTGAATACATGTTGAAGAAATATGAATAAAAGTTTAAGAATTGACATAAGTCGTATAATCTTGTTATACTTGTTTCTTGTTTGAATGGCATGATTTCTTCCTCTTATTAAATAAAATTCATATTAGATTTTTAAAATATTATTTCCTTCTTTTTCGGCTTCATCCAGTTTTACTATTGTTCATAAGAAACTATTGCAAACCCTCACAATGAAACTGACCGGACTTTTTCAACTCATTATTGTCGCCATTCTATCAGATCGACTGAATAGTACGAACAATATTCTATTCTTGTACATTACCTTATTTTAGCCATATCAACACGATGGTTAATGTGGCTGGAGAAGTGACGAATTATGGACACACAAGCTACGTCGTCATCACTGAGAAGATGCATGGGAAATTCGGTTTAGTAGAAGATGGAGTGAACTTCGACATAACAAAGGAGTTTCCAGAGTTTAAGATATTTACTGATAAAGTAATAAAGGCGTTAACATTTCCAGAGAAATATTCATTTGAAGAAACATTTAGTAGCCTTCATAAACTATGTGATCGTTGCCTTCTCAACGAAGAACTTTTTCGAAGACTGAAATCATTCAGTGCATCTCTAGCGGTCATTGATTCGAATTTAGGGAGTAATTGTCTGGCTATTTTCGCATACAGACTAGAAATCACTTTTATTCTCCTGAGTCAGGAAAACCATATCTTCATTCACCGTACACCATGGTTAATTTCAATAATTCCACCTTTTCATCACTTCACGACTGAGATAACATCATTCCCGATGAAGATTAAGAACATGATGAATTATTTAAAAGATTACATAAATTCAACATCTTGGGTTCCGAAAATAGATATTAAAGTATACGCACCTGAACGTCTGGATATATCTTTCGAAGAACATCTTCGACAAGCTCAACTGCACATTGTTGATTCGGATTACTTTCTCGATCAAGCACTTCCAAATGTCAGATACATTGGTGGAATTGCTATTCAGCCGGCGAGACCTCTAAAAGAAAAATTTAAAATTTTGTTAATGCTTCTAAACATGGAGTCATCGTTGTATCGCCAGGGAGCTCTATCAATTGGGGCATTCACGTAAGGAAAATGGAAGAAGCGTTCAGTATGATCAAATACGATGTCGTCTGGAAACATTCAAATACTTCTTTTTTCTCGACCAAATGTTCTACTCACAAAATGGCTGCCCCAGAACGACCTTCTTGGTCACCCAAACACCAAATTGTTTATCACCCATTGCGGAAATAGTGGTAATTATGAAACTTTGTACAACACTGTTCCCATCATTGGATTTCCCTTTTATTTTGATAGTCAGTACATGCAAATAAAAGGTTTTGGAATCTCAATGGACATTAATAATTTCACAGTTGACGAGTTGGTCAGAAATATCGAGAAAGTCCTTGAGAATCCAAAGTACAAGAAAAACATTGCAAAGATGAGCGAAATATTTCGATCACAAGATCTATCGGCGACAGTAGCCCGTCTTGTAAATGAGATCCTGAAATATGGAGGCGATTACTAAAGATCTCAGATTCAAAACATTCCGTTGTATGAGATTTTAATGCTTGATGTTTGGCCGGACTTTTTTGCATGTTGTTTCGTAATTTTTTTTTTTTTTTATGACAAATTTTCTTTTGAGAAAATGTTTCTCAATTGTTTGCAAAAAGAATAAGATGAAAACAGAATAAAAAAATAACGACTGATTAATTTTGTATATCAAAACTAAACGCAGAAAATCAATCACAGTCCATATTAGGAGTAGGCAAACTACGGACAACGGGCCACATGCGGTCCTACAAAAGAATTCATGTAGCCCGATAAATGTTAGTAAATTTAAAAGAGAAATATAATTGTTACAAGCAATTTGACGCCATATAATTGTTACAAGTAAATTGACGCTTAATTTTAACAAACTGCTAAATGACTGCAATCAGATACATTTTTCTCACTGAATCACTGCGATCCTTTTGTTGCTGATAGCCTTTTCAAATAAATCTGTTTCATGTGAAGTTTCTACTTCAAATTCTAAATTATTTTTTCTTTAAAGTTACTAAATTTTTATATGTGTTTTATTTGATGTTTTTACTTTAAAATATTAGAATTGTTTTTATTTCTTTACGCAGAGTTAATTTGTTTTTCGAATAAATGTTTTCTACTTTATAATATTAATTAATAAAACTATTTTTTCTTAGAACAAGCTTATTTTGTCTTACAAATGTGTTCCATGTAAATCCTTAACTTGATAGTTTTTTCTTTAAAATACTTTGAACTGAGTTACTTTGTCTTCCAAATAAATGCGTTTCGTCGTCTACAGTGCTTTAAAATATTAATTAATAAAAATTATTTCGATTTTTTTCTTTAAAAATTCTTTTCTGTCTATTTTAAATATTAATTATTTGGGGATTAATTTAATATATTATGCGTCACAACAAAGCTGCTCTTCACTGTGAATGTGAAATAAACCGAGAAACGGAAGACGACAGACGCAGGAACGAGTGCATCGGCCGAATCCTATGAATTATATATATATATATATATATATATATATATATATATATATATATATATATATATATATATATATATATATATATATATATATTACGTATATCTATATCTATATAGATATATATATATTTTTACTTGCATATTACATATAAATATAATACATATATATTATATGTTATATGTTATGGAGTATGGGGTCCACCTCTTTTTCATACAAGTGGACTCGACCAGTATGTAGTTGTACTGCTGCCATTAAATACCCAGAGTCAGTCAGAGCAGTGAGTGAGTTGGAGGTAGAGTAATAGTGTGAGGTAACCGCTTGTAGAAGTCACAGTTACAAGCACGTAGACTCTAAGGAAGTCCAACTTCGAGACTGGATTTACCAGAATATATATATATATATATATATTATTGCTACTAACCGCGTTTCTAGATTTACTGACCGTATTACCAATTGTATTATTGTGTAAATACATTTATTTGCCTTATTTCATTCCTGCGTTTGTCATTCATTGGAGACCCGATTTCATCACGGAATCCACAACATTATATATGTATATATATATATATATATATATATATATATATATATATATATATATATATATATATATATTAAATATATATTATATATATATATTAAATATATATTACATATATATTATAGATATTACATATATATTGGATATATTACATATACATTATATATATATATTATATATGTATTACATATATATATATATATATATTATATATAGTATTTTTTAGTTGTCGAGGTTTATCAGTCAATGTGGCATGAACGAAATGAAAGTAATAACAGATTAAATAGAAGACCTTATACAACTTGAAGTTATTAAAAACAAGGATCATAACATTCATCGAGTGGTTCGTAGGTTAATGCAAAATTAAAATTTTGTTTGCGAAGAGATTTCGCCATTTTATATCATTAACTTTACTATCATTTAACTTTACTAATCTTTACTTTTTGTATGAATGATTCATTGTAATATAAATTAAACTGCACCACATATTTGATTTTAAAAGAACTGATCCGACGTGCAAATTTTCCGGAGAACAACTGAGATATTACTCTATTTATGGAACAATTTAGTTCACGCCACGTTGACTGATAGACAGCTGCAACAAAAAAATTCTCAAATTACCATATTAGTAAATATAAAATTTAAAAAATATTCAAACTTAGTGTTTTTACTGCACGCCCCAAAAGTTTTATCCGTTAACAATAACACATTTCTAAAAAAAAAAAAAACATATTTCGATTCGCATTTAAGTTTTTCGTCTTTGATTCTACCTGGATTTTGCTAAAAACAACATAATTTCCATGCCTGAGGATGACTATATGTACAGTTGAAAGTACTTCCAAATTAAAAACATAGATGACAGGAATATATGCGTTCCATTTGAGGTCAGGAGTGAGATTTAACCCCCCAGTAGGCCTTTGAGCCAAGGAAACTCAATGAGGTTATAACTACTCACCAGATATGGCGGAAGTTTAGTGTTATGGGGTCTTGTACTTGTACTGCTGCTGGTGAATACCCGAGAGTGAGTGAGAGAGATACACTGATAGAGTGACACAGTGAGAGAGTGAGGTAACCGCTTGGTAGGAGTCACAGTTGCGAGCACGTAGACTCAGAAGGAGGTCCTACTTCGAGACTGAATTTCCCAGACTGTATATATATTGTTATTACTAATAACCTCATTTCTGGATCAACTAACCGTATTACCAATTGTATTACTACGTCAATACATTTATTTGCTATATTTCATTCCTGCGTTTGTCATTCATTTGAGACCGGATTTCATCCCGGAATCCACAACATTTAGCGTCTGATCCGTGGTGAAATGTTACGAATTTAGATTTTGATGCCCTTTCCCAATTGAGCTGTAAGAGTTTGGTTAGCTGAAGATAGATCTGATAATAGACTCTGGTCATCAAGTTACTTGGAGGAGCACCCATGTACTGTGGCATATATATTAAATAATAATATGAGATGAGTCTTGGGCAGATCGTTAATATAAGGTAGAAAGTAGATATTAGGGTGGTGCAAAAATAATGACGTAATAATCTCGTTTTTTGACGTTATTACGTCAAAAAACGACATTATTACGTCATTATTTTTGCCCCAACGTAATATCACAGAGGAAACAGCATTGGAAGAGCCCACCCAAGGAATGATATCACGTGCCTCAGGGGAATGATCATTCATACACTATCCCAGCGGTTCTGGTCAGCTGGTCAGTTTTTGTAGCAATCCCTTGTGCGACACGTTATGAAAAGCCTTCGACATATGTAGGGCGATAACTCACGAGAGATTTGTAATGTTCGAATTCCTAAGTGTTCCCTAATTAATAATTATTAATTCGTGGTAAATAAAATCTTTTCTTCTGTCTTTAAATAAAAGTTGTTATGACATCAGCTATCAAAACAAAATACTTTCAAACAAAGGAAACATTTTGAAAATTAAAAGAGACAGTTCACATTTGAGTATTTCAGCGTTTGCCAAATCGAGTTTAAACAGAATAAAATTTCGTCATTTCAAGTATGTCAGGTAACCGTTTGTATATATTGTTAGTATCCGTTATATATATATATATATATATATATATATATATATATATATATATATATATATATATATATATATATATATGTATGTATATATATATATATATGGGTATATATAAATTTTCTTATATGTATATAAGGATATATATATAAAGGTTTTCTTATATATATAAGGTTATAAATAAGGTTTTCTTTTTGCCTGATATATATATATATATATATATATATATATATATATATATATTAGGGTATATATAAATTTTCTTATATGTATATAAGGATATATATATAAAGGTTTTCTTATATATATAAGGTTATAAATAAGGTTTTTTTTTGCCTTATATATATATATATATATATATATATATATGTATGTATATATATTCGTTATTTGAGGAGCTTTATCAAGGGAAATATTAGGATTTGTGTAAGTAAAGGTCAATGATGGAGGATCTTAAGTGACGTAATTTAATGCTTAATAAACGAAACTTTTTCAATATTATTATTTTTGTTCTTGAATCTTGATATACTTATTTGTTTATATATATTTATTTATTTCTATGTAAATCATGTTTATAATTTTATTTTAATTTCATAAATTATGAAGGGATTTAAATATTTAAAAGACTTGATTGAACCCTTTTCTTTTACATTTTACAATCTTTTATATACGTTGGCTTGGAAAATGTGTATTATTATGAAAAGTGATATTTTTTTTAAAAAAAGTCTTCAGGTTGGAAGATAACGTTTCAGCGAGTCACAATAATTTAACTCTCAAGAAATTTACGCGTAAATAATTTACTTTCTCTTATAATAAATTTGGCATACTTGAAATCGAAATTTTGCTTGAACTTATTTCTGTCTCTAAGTATAGCCTTATATAAATTGTTATATATGAGATCCTTTTTGTGTTCTGAAATACAGTTTTTTTTTAATAATCTGGAACCAATAGCTATCAGCTAATTGATATAATTCAGAGGCGACAAGTATTGGCTAACCTGTATGTATGATTTTACATACTTATTCTTTTGTTAACCAGCAACCATAAGCTCGTTTGTTTTCTTCAAATCGGATCACATATTCGCTGTAGGTTTGGTAAATTTTCACTAATTGCCTCCTTTTCAAACCTCAGTATATTGTCTGTCTTTAGACAATATTTAACATGTAAATGTTGGTGCTTCCTTTCCTTTGTTAATGATGTCCCAAGTGTAGGTAGAATGAGTGGAGTTATTAGGTTGGTGCAAAAAATAATGACGTAATAATGTCGTTTTTTGACGTGTTTTTAACGTCAAAAAACGACATTATTACGTCATTATTTTTGCACCAACCTAATACTATTAAATTTTCAGTTTCTCAGACATAGATATATGTGTTGAAAGATGCATACATTTTGCACGCACACACACACACACACACACACACACACATATATATATATATATATATATATATATATATATATATATATATATAGATAGATAGATAGATAGATAGATAGATAGATAGATAGATAGATAAAAAAGACTTTTCAACAATTCGGCACGCATAAATAGTGGAGATTACAAAATGAGACACAATTAACCACTCCCATAAACAATTTCCCTTCCAAGACGCTGATGCTGCATATCTGATATTCCCAATCCGTCACCCATTTACGTGATGACGAGGCTCCTGATTGCTTGAGGAAGTAGTAGTGCTCCGGGTCAAGAGATAGAGCCATATAAATAGATTGAGATAGGTAGACAGATAAACAGACAAATCAACATGAAAATATTGAGATCAATACATAGATACAACGTGACTGAAATAGATAGATATGAAGAGACTGAGATAGATAGATAGATAGATAGATAGATAGATAGATAGATAGATAGATAGATAGAAATCGATAAGAAATGTTTGAGATAGACAGATATAACAAGACTGAAATAGATTACATAGATAGATAGATAGATAGATAGATAGATAGATAGATAGATAGATAGATAGATAAAAAAAAGACCCAAATCCCAAACGATGAATGAAGGACTGTTTACAACAATTCAGCACGCAAATGTAGTGGAGAAAACAAAATGAAACACAATTAACCAATACCATAACGACTCCAAGACTTTGCTGCGGCATATCTGGTATTCCCAATCGGTCACCCATCTACGTGATGACTAGGTTCATCATTGGTTAACTTCGGTGATCGCATGGGAACTAATGTATCCACGTAAGATGGTCGTAAACCGTAAAAAATTCAGACTGGCCAGAACGAAAATGTGTGAAACTATTCTGGTGCTTCTGGTAATTGTAGGCCGTGTCAAAAATTGAGGGTGATGCTAAGACAGATGCAGTTATTGAAAAAGACATTATTTAAGTAAAGAAAACATCGGAAAAACAATGAAACTTGTCGTAATTAACATTAAAATCTGAAAAATAGAAAAGTTAACAAATTCCTGACATAGATAACGGAACGCCGAGTAATCCATATTAATAGGGTTGGTGCATACTATTCCCCAGCAAGCCATTAATTGGATACCCGGGGAGTCCTTTGTGACCCTAGCTATCTTATGAGCATTTGTTTTTTGGATTTTGTTTTTTGTTTTTTTGTCCTACATTTTAAATACTTTATACATTAAACTAAGCAGAACAGACAATTAACGAATGAAAGATTCTCGGGTATTTTGACCTCATTCTGAGGATATTTTTGTTCCAGATCCGTGAATTTGTTTTGCTCTTGATAAGTCTCGAACGAACATTACATATGATTCACTCTTTTGTATCCATAAAGAAGAATGTATTAAAATCACTCAACTTCATAACATGACAAAATCTCAAGTTGATGTTAAAAATTGCCGCAAAAAAAAACTCTTGATTTAATAAGTAATGATCTATTATGACATGTCTCTAATTTGTGTTTAGATACATTGTATTTATTTTCAATTTTTCTATCTGAATTGTTCACTTATATTACATATGATTCATTATTGTACATTATTAGGCTAAAATAAAATTTGTACTTTATATGAATTCTATTAGGCTGGTGCAAAAATAATGACGTAATAATGTCGTTTTTTGACATTAAAAAATAGTCAAAAAACGACATTATTACGTCATTATTTTTGCACCAACATAATACCTTATGAAAATTGAGATGTAGATTGAGGAACCACGTATTAAAATATACTTGGAGGTGAATAATAGATTCGGTGATGTCGAACGACTCCATTTCAATGGTTCTGTTTATTGATAAATATTTCAGTAGCAGAATAAAATTTTGCTGGTTTATAAAGTTGATTTTTTTTTTGTTTAAATTTAGGCAATTATTTGTTCAATTTTTGATTTTCATCCATTGTAAAATGAGGAAAAGCAGGGGTAGATTTTGTTGAAATTCAATCAATGAAACGTGGTCTTGTTTCTCCGGCAGTTTACGTATATTTGCGGCACGCTGACTACGTGTGGCACCATTTAACGAGGCAGAAAGGGAAAAGAAAGAAAAGAAGAAAAGGAGAGGCTAAGGACCGAATCGTGAGTGATAAGCAAGAACACACACACGGCTAAGAGACAATGGATAAAAGGATATTTTGATAAGTAACAAATGGCGAAAGAGTGTCATTACAATGACAGGGAAATTCTAAGTAAAAAGAAAGGGAAAGAAGGAAAGAATCGGATATGTTTTGGCATCGGCTGTGTTATCTTAGGATATGAAAACAAACTATTGGTACGGGAAGACATCTTATTATCAACTACAGACCGGCTGGCCAAAGAAAAAAAATTCAAATGAAAATGTTATTTCGATAAGTGACGAAAAACATGCAACTAAAGGGACTTTGGACAGATATGAAAAATTAAGGACCACATACGAATGTCCGTTGACCGATTTTACTTCGACGGAACATCCTTGGCCTGCGATAATAAAATTATGCTATCAGAAATATGTACCGAAGGAAAATGAATGGGAACCTAGAAGTGTTTTTTTCTTTCTTGGAGGCGACAGACTGACTGAAACTTTGGAGATGTTTCTTTTTGAGACCGACCACCCATTCTGATAATTAGCGATAAAATACCTGACGTAAACCACGTGTAGAACAAGAGTTATGACCGCCATTGTCATATTGTCCCGTTCGCGACCAGAGAAATGATAACGACGATTAAGAGGAAGAAAAGGGAAAGAGAAGAGATAATTTTTTTTTAGTTAAGCAAGATATTTTTTTCTCTTCCTGAAACAAAGCCCCGGATTCGTCCACGCCCGACTAAGACATCATTGGTCGAGTGGTGATCACGTGACGCACGAGGGAGGCTGTTTCAGCCCATCTGGAGGATGAGTAAGAGAGGTTGCTACGAAGATGTGGGGAGGGCAGTTCACGCCCCTCTGAGGTATGATGAGAAGGTGGGAGTGAGGAAAGGTTCCCAAAAATGGAAAAAGGTGGAAATTCCTAACCAGAGAGGTGGATATGTATTTAGAATTATCGAGGAACCCCCCGCGCCGACAAACTCACCCCGGTTTTGGTCGGCGCCCATATAAACGAAGCCACAACGAGCAGAGTTGAGTTGAGTTCCAGCAGTTCCCAGAGTCAGTCTTCAGTTGAAGCAAGCCTCGCAGATAGCTGACCAATATTCACGCACATTCCGGACACCTCTTCAAACCAAGAACAATTATTTTGAAGAGCGACTTAGATCCAGATCACCGAAATAAGTTTTTTTTTGACTTTCGTCCAAAGACCCACCGAAACACCAATTTCTTAGAGAGCAGACAACTTGAAGTGTTAAAACTTGCCTAGCGGAAAACGATGTGTCACAATCCATAGAACGGGTCGGGAGATAGATGCAGTCCTATGTATCGAACAACTAGACATAAAGTTTGTTACCTTTTTCTTTGATACTTTGAACTTTTGAGCTTTCATTTTATTGTCTTTTATGCATATTTGTGTGGTATCACCCCCGTTGAACTCGGTTTGCAGTACGGCCCCAACCACTGTTTGATCTCGTCTGCCTAAGATCAATTCACAACGTGGGTAGGCGGACTGGAGGATCAGTGCAGTTACCTTGGTAACCAGGCGTTGGAAGCGAGTTGGGAACGACGAGGCTGATATCAAATCTAACCAGATTCCCACCCGAATCACCAAATGGTTAGAACGTCACATTTGGAGCAGTGACACCCGAACGGAGCAGCGAGGAGCGAACGGCTGGCGCCGCGGTGAGGACGTCACAATCTGTGCTGTTTAGGGACGTCACAGTTGGTGCCGTGGTAGACTAGGAAAGAACGTCACGGTTGGCGCTGCGACCAGGGGACGGCGTCACAACGACAAAACCAGGTACTTCCACTAATTCGCTGAAAAACAGCATAGCGTGATGAAAAAAAGGTCCCAAACTTAATAAAAAGTAAGGTTTATCCTCAAAATGTTTATGTTATTATGAAGAGAAAAGTATTTCTTAATGATTTTATTAATTTTTTAATACTTTCTAGCATGTTCGAAATATGTGTTAATTACCTTTTTTTTTTATTTTTTCCTCATTGGCGTACCAAAGATTATTCCGGGTAACACCTTTTTTTCCGATAAAATAACATAGATATGGAAATATTTGTTAAAAATCAAATAATTCTTGGATTTTAATGGGACTTTCATAATTTATTTCCAAATGAATAAAATTATTTTAGAAGTTATTATTTTTAGAAAATCTTGGTAAAAATATTTTTTACATCTGTTGGCCGTATGCCCGCATAAATTATGTCATGAAATTTGAAATTTGGAAGCCAATGTCGATTTTATTGAATAAATTGACTCTTTATTATTTCAAGCTATTTTTAGTAAGGTTGGTAAATATATCTGTTAAAATGAGATGTTTTCATTTTAGCGTAATTTAGACCAGAAATTATACATCGCCTTCTGTACAGTATCACATATATAACAATATACCGTAGATACTCAGGTATCATGCGACCTTTGAAGACCTAATTTTGAAGTTAATTTAACTAAAATAGATGGATATATAGTTTGATCAACGGCGTAGCTAATTTTAAATCACGTATATGATACGACCCCCTTAAAATTAGCTTCAAAATTAGGTCTTCAAAATTCTCATAATACACGAGTATATACGGTGTAACAATAATATAGTTTATAGTACGGGTGTATAATATAGTACATTTAATAGATAAAAAACAGGTATCTGCAAACTGGTATTATATTTATATTATTATTATTTGAAGTTATATGTGTATTGTTCATTATGATTTATTTCAACATTCTCTACTTTTTTTCAATAAAGAAAAAAATAATTCTTTAAAGGATCCCAATAACCGTGTGAACGAAATGGATAACTAAAATAATTTAGAACGGATTTCTCTTGAAGTATAAAAGCAATATGGCGAACCGAATCCAATTCTAGTAATCGGATATAGGTTACGTCATTTACTAGTAATACCAATTGTTACTTATAATTAAAATATCATCAACTGGACTTTAACTGAAATAAAGAGAAGTGATTCCAAATTTTAAGAAAATTATATTTAAAAAAACGGTGAGAGGAGGGACGGGGTAACATTAACATCCCCAATGCAAAAGGAACCGTCAAGACAGTGCACTGTTTTGACTTGAATGTCACCATGAATCACAATTACAACAGAAATGGCGGGAGTGATGACCACGGCAGCAACAAAATACGATAACGGAATGAATGAATGAATTCGTTTGTCTTAATTTCAACGTCATTTGCTTATGAAGAAACGATCAATGACAGAAACTTGAGCTCCAATTGAAATTCATAGACGAATGAAAACAATTTTTATCAATGAGATAAAAACCTGGAATTTGAATATTTTCTGTACCCCGAAATCGTAAAGTTGCATCGCAGTTAAAAATAAATGTGGGACCCATTGTAAGGCTTGAAATTTACAGCTCAGCCAGACGAAAGATTACAATTTGACGTCTTCAAACTTCAAGCGTTAACCAAAATTTTAATGATTCAGTGAAATGTTAGTGCCCATTTGGATTAAAGGTAAAAGTGTTTATTCTTCGTTGACAGAAATTACAAAAACGAATAAAAATGAAATGGAAATATCTGTAGAATTTCATGTCGACTGTGTTCAAATGAAAACATGTAATTTGAAGAGAAAGAGAAATTCCAATATTTGAGATGGTCTAAAAGATTTTTTCTACGATTAGAGGTCTTTGCTATTAATCAACACGTGGAATTTTGAAGGAAAATAAATACATATCGTTTTTATAGTAATATTAAACCGTCCGTTTTTTTCAATTCATTTTATCAGTTTGGTGTCTTTCCTTATCAATGAATACTTGAAAATATGAATACATATTGAACAAATGACATAAGTCGTATTATCTTGTTGTAATTGTTTCTTGTATGAACGAAATGATTTCTTCCTGTTATTAAATAAAATTCCTATTCGGTTTTTTAAAATTATTTCTTTCTTTCTTCAGATTCATCCTGTATAACTATTGTTCATAAAAAAAACATTGCGATTCCTCACAATGAAACTGACTCGACTTTTTCAAGTCATTATTGTCGCCATTCTATCAGATCGACTGACCAGTGCAGACAATATTCTTTTCTTGTCGTTACCTTATTTTAGCCATATCAACCCGATGGTTAAAGAGGAGGAAGATCTGACGAATTATGGTCACACAAGCTAAATCTTACGGAGAAAATGGATGTAAAATTTGGCCCAGAAAAAGATGGAGTGAACTTCCTCGTAACAGAGAAGTTTCCAGAGGTTAAGATATTTACTGATGAAGCAATAGAGGCGATTATATTTCCAGAAAAATAGGTATTTGAAGAAACATTCAGTAGCCTTGATAAACTATGTGATCGTTGCCTTTCAACGAAGAACATTTTCGAAGTCTGAAATCATTCAATGCATCTCTAGCAGTTATTGATTCGCATTTCGAATGCAATTGTCTGGACATTTTGGCGTACAGACTTGAAATTCCTTTCATTCTTCTGGGTCTAGAAAACTATATTTACATTCACGGAACACCATTCTTAATTTCATTTATTCCACATTTTAATCTCTTCAGGAATGAGATAATATCTTTCTCTACGAAGACAGAACATTTTGAATATAAATACAACACCTTGGTCTCCGGGAATATATGAATTGGGTGGCTTTCGTTATCAATAAATACTTGAAAATAGGAATACATGCTGAAGAAATGACGTAAGTCGTATAATCTTGATGCAATTGTTTCTTGTATGAACGGGATGATTTCTTCCTGTTATTACGTAAAATTCATATACGGTTTTTAAAAAGTATTTTTTTCCTTTTTCAGATTCATCCAGTTTTACTATTGTTAATGAGAAACAATTGCAAACCCTCACAATGAAATTGACACGAATTTTTCAAGTAATTATTGTCTCCATTCTATCAGATCGACTGACCAGTGCAGACAATATTCTTTTCCTGTCATTACCTTATTTTAATCATATCAACCCGATGGTTAAAGTGGCTGAAAAACTGACGTATTATGGACACATAAACTACATCATGATTACTGAGAATTTTAATGGAAAATTCGGTCCAGTGAAAGATGGAGTGAATTTCGTTGTAACAGAGGGAGTTTGCAGAGTTTAAGTTATTCAATGATCAACTAAAAGAAGTATTAACATTTCCAGTGAAATATTCATTGGCATAAACGTTCAGTAACCTTCAAAAACTATGTGATCGTTACCTTTTCAACAAAGAACTTTTTCGAAGACTGAAATCATTCAATGCATCTCTAGCGGTCATTGATTCGAATTTAGAGAGCCATTGTCTGGCTATTTTCGCGTACAGACTTGCAATCCCATTCATTCTCCTGGGTCGAGAAAACCATATATCCATTCACCGAACACCATGGTTAATTTCAGTTATTCCACATTATAATCTATTCAGAAATGAAATAACATCTTTCTCAATGAAGACTAAGAATGTGTTGAATCATTTATATGATTATACAAATCCAACACCTTGGTCTCCGGGAAGAGAATACGCACCTGAACGGCCGGATATTTCTTTCGAAGAACTTCTACGACAAACCCAACTGTACATTGTTGATTCGGATTACTTTCTCAATCAAGCATTACCAGCATTTCCAAATGTCAAATACATTGGCGGAATAGCTACCCAGCCAGCGAGACCTCTAAAAGGAAAAATTCCTAAAATTTGTTAATGCTTCTAAACATGGAGTCATCGTTGTATCGCCGGGAAGTCTTGTCAGTTGGGGCATTCACGTTAAGAAAATGGAAGAAGCTTTCAGTATGATCAAATATGATTTCGTCTGGAAACATTCAAATACTTCTTATTCCCGCCCAAATGTTCTACTCACAAAATGGCTGCCCCAAAGCGATCTTCTTGGTCACCCAAACACCAAATTGTTTATCACCCATTTTGGAAACAGCGGCCAATATGAAACCCTGTACAACGCTGATCCCATCATTGGATTTCCAGTTTATTTGGATCAACCGTTTAATAGTAAGAACTTGGAATTGAAAGGTTTCGGAATCTCGATGGACCTTGAGAGCCATTGTCTGGCCATTTTCGCATACAGACTTGAAATTTCTTTCATTCTCCAGCATCTAGAAAACTACTTTTCCATTCACCGAACACCATGGGCAATTTCAGTTCTTCCACATTTTAATCTCTTCGCGAACAAGATAACATCTTTCTCGATGAAGTCTGAGAACATTTTGAGTTATTTATATGAATATAAATCCAACTCCTTGGTCTCCGGAAGGAGATATTCAAGAATACGCACCTGGACGGCCGGATATTTCTTTTAAAGAACTTCTACGACAAACCCAACTGTACATTGTTGATTTGGATTATTTTCCCCGTCAAGCATTACCAGCACTTCAAAATGTCAGATACATTGGCGGAATAGCTACCCAGCCGGCGAGACCTCTAAAAGGAAAAATCTTGAAATTTGTTAATGCTTCTAAATATGGAGTCATCGTTGTATCGCCAGGAAGTCTTGTCAGTTGGGGTATTCACGTTAAGAAAATGGAAGAAGCTTTCAGTAAGATCAAATACGATGTTGTCTGGAAACATTCAAATTCTTCTTTTTATCACCCAAATGTTCTACTCACAATATGGCTGCCCCAAACCGATCTTCTTGGTCACCCAAACACCAAATTTTTATCACCCATTGTGGAAACAGCGGCCAATATGAAACCTTGTACCACACTGTTCCCATCATTGGATTTCCAGTTTATTATGACCACCCGTTTAATAGTCAGAAAATACAATTCAAAGGTTTCGGAATTTCAATGGACCTTAGTAATTTCACAGTGGACGAGTTGGTCAGAAATATTGAGGAAGTCATTGAGTTCCAGGTGAACAACAGGATCACCATACGATATATTTGGATTAATTTCTCCATCAAGCATTGCCAACACTTCCAGATGTCAAATATATTGGCGGAATAGATACCCAGCTGGCGAGACATCTAAAAGAAAAAATCTTAAAATATTTATTTAGTTGTATCGTCAAGAAGTTTTGTCAATTGGGGCATTAACCTAAAGAAAATGAAAGAAGCGTTCAGTAATATCAAATACGATGTCGTATGGAAACATTCAAATGCATCTTATCCCCGTTCAAATGTTATTATAAAATGGCTACCCCAAACCGATATCCTTGGTCACTCAAACATCAAATTGTTTATCACCCATTGTGGTAACTGAGGCTAATATAAAATCATGTACCACGCTATTCCAATCATTGGATTTACATTTTATTATGATCAGCTGTTTTATAGTAAGAACATGTAATTTAAAGGTTTCGAAATCTCGATAGATCTTAATAATTTCACGGTGGAAGATTTAGTCAGAAATATCGAAGAAATTATTGAGAATCCAAAATACAAGAAAAACATTGCAAAGATGAGCGAAATATTTCGATCACAAGATCCCCCATCGGCCAGTGTAGCCCGTCTTGTAAATGAGATCCTGAAATATAGAGGCGATCACTTAAGATCAGAGATTCAAGACATTCCTTTGTATGAGATTTTAATGTTTGATATTTTGGCCGTCCTTTTTATGGCTGGTTTCATGATTCCGTGTCTGACATACCGTTAAAAAAATGTTTCCCAATTATTTGCAGAAAAAGGAAGACAAAAGCCGAATAAGTACTAAATAAAAATGATTGATATCTATTTTATTTTGTTCCTATCTATCTTCGTATATATCTATATTTTCAGTTATGTACACACTTTGCAAATCTGAAGATCCACTTATTTTAGCAAAATCAACTCGATGATTAAAGTAGCGGGAGAACTGACGAATTATGGATAGACATGCTACATCCACATCATTGAGAATTTCGAAATTTGTTACATTAAAAGATGGAGTGAACTTAGTTATAACAGAGGATTTTCTAGAGTATAAGTTATACATTGAAGAAGGAATAGAGATGTTAACATCTCAAGAAAAATATGCATTGGAAGTAATATTCAATAATCTGCAAAAATTATGTGATAGCTACCTTTCAACGAAAAACTTTTTCAAAGATTGAAATCATTCAATGTTTCCCTAGCGGTTATTGAATCGAATTTCGAGAACCATTGTCTGGCCATTTTCGCATACAGACTTGAAATTCTTTTCTATTTTTTTTTTTTCTCCGGGGTTTAGAAAACCATATCTACATTCACAGAACGCCATGGGCAATTTCAGTTATTCCACATTTTAATCTCTTCAAAAATGAGATAACATCTTTCTCGATGAAGACTGAGAACGTGTTGAATCATTTAAAGGATTATATAAACCCAACACCTTGGTCTCCGGGAAGAGATATTCAAGAATACGCACCTGGACGGCCGGATATTTCTTTTGAAGAACTTCTACGTAAAGCCCAGCTGTACATTGTCGATTCGGATCACTATCTCCATCGACCATTATGAGTGCCTCCAAATGTCATATACCGTCCTGGTAAGACGTTAAACGGATCGTATGCAACATAAGTGAACAATTCAAGAAGAAAAATTGAAAATACAATGTATCTAAATACAAATACAATATCTACTTATCAGTTGATGTCAGAGCAAGTTGATGTGAGAGCAAGTTTTTATTTTGTGTGTGTGTTTTTTTTTTGTCCGGATGTTAACGAAATAAATGGCTCGAGATGCACTCAGGTCAAAGGGCTACTGTTAAAATGTGCATGATAAATGAGGTGTGTGACATGTAGGAATGAAGATGTGGGAAGAAGTGAAGATTATGAGGATAAGGTGGATAGATAATAACTGACCCTTTACACGATGATGTGTCCCTGCAGGAATCTGTTTCATAAAGTAACAGTTATTGTCTGAGTGGAAAATTCTCTTAACCTTTAAAGTATGGAGGAAACGTGGATGATTCAATTCGATGGACGTAGAATGGCATCTCCTAGTTGTAAATGTCTGAACGGTTGGAATTATCTGAACATTTGCCATGGAAATATTGATAGAGTTAGCGATGTGCTTGCGTTGTCGAGGTGATGGGAAGGAAGCTGAAAAGTTGAGAATAAGTGTTCCCCTCCAAGACCGCGTAACCGATTTTGAACTCTGTCAAGGCTAGAAGGAAAGGCTGTGTGGTTTCAGTCTAGATATGACAGAAATACTCTACCAAAAGTACCACGAAGAGAAATGAAAAATTGTTATAGAGCAAAAAATAATGAGGTAAAATAAAATGAAGTTTTAAAGAGACGTGATTGTCTTCGTCCTGACGGGATTTCGTACAAATAAAGAGAAAGAAAGAAGGAGAGAAAAAGTAGGGAGAAAGAGAGAGATAGAAAAACAGGGAAAGCGATGTGTTTGAATCTAATTTTGTTGCTCATAATTGAATAAATAATTTCGTATTGTTGTTATGTTCAAAAATGTGCTTGAAGCTAATAATATTGCTATAAATAAATATATTCTTGGTGTTTCCGGTTTTAAAAAAAGTTCCATATATTCTGGGCACACTCCTTGTGAAGCTCAAGTTTTTAATTTTTATTCTGCAATCGATTTCTAATTTTAATTGAATACTTAATAGAGTACCCCGTTTTCACCAACGACAAGATTTCAAACTTTAACCGTCTTCATAAATTGGAATCACTGCAAACAACAGGAACTTATTTTATTTTCTTGCAAAATGAACATCATGCGTACATTTTAGTGGCTATAAGGTATTAAACATTTACCTGATCACGTCAGAATTTATATATAGTTTTAAATATTTTCGTTTCATACTTCGAAAAAACAAAACGAGCCAAAAACATTTCATCTTGCCTAATGATTTTAATATCGTTTCTAAAATAAAAGAGACCTTGAAAGAAAAAATTGTCATGAATGCCCACCGATGTTCAGATTAGCATACCAACTGAAATTAATTCAACACGGGAAATAAGAGAAAACATAAACAAATACGGATTAAATATCTTTACATAGAGATTGAAAATAATTGTGGATCGAAGGCAGAAATAAACGCCAAGACAGTCAATCATTAAATGATAAATAAAGAACAAAGGTTTCTGAATTGAATGATCTGCGCATCCTTCTGTTAATAAAGTAATCCTTTGAAAATAAATGTTTCACATTTTTCAAACCAATGGGTCTCGTACCCACCGACAATGAAAAAAGAAACATACTACGTGATTCCTTTAAAGAGTATATAAGCCAAGTTTGAAGACCGGACAAGCCAGTAAGGAGATAGACACGGATAAATGCGATATCAGTACACGACGGTCCGTGCGTCTTTAAAAATGTACCCTTACTTATTTAACTGTCTTCCTCACCAAGCTACGTGACATTTACGCTTTTCCTGATCAAGCTATGCGACATTTACACTCTACCTCACCATGCTACATGACATTCCCAATCATCCGTGAGGAAGCTACATAACATTCCCATTCTTCCTCACTAAGGTACGTGACATTTATATTCTTCCTCACCGAGCTATGCGACATTTACATTCTTCTTCGCCAAGCTATGCGACATTTACACTCTTCCTCGCCAAGCTACATATTACCACTTTTCCGTGAGGAAGCTACATAACATTCCCACTCTCCCTCACCGAGCTACGTAATATTTACACTCATCCTCATCAAGCTACGTGACATTTACATTCTTCCTCACCAAGCTTTGCGACATTTATACTGTTCCTCACCAAGCTACATAACATTCCCACTCTTCCTCACCAAGCTACGTGACATTTACACTCTTCCTCACCAAGTTATCCGACATTTACACTCTTCCTCACCAAGCTACATATTACCACTTTTCCGTGAGGAAGCTACATAACATCCCCACTCTTCCTCACCAAGCTATGTGACATTTACATTCTTCCTCACCAAGCTATGCGACATTTATACTCATCCTCACCATTCTACATAACATTCCCTTTCTCCCTCACCGAGCTACGTGCCATTCCCACTCTTCCTCGCCAAGCTACGTAATATTTACACTCATCCTCATCAAGCTACGTGACATTTACATTCTTTCTCACCAAGCTATGCGACATTTACACTCTTCCTCACCAAGCTACATAACATTCCCACTCTTCCTCACCAAGCTACGTGACATTTACATTCTTCCTCACCAAGCTATGCGACATTTACACTCTTCCTCACCAAGCTACATAACATTCCCACTCTTCCTCACCAAGCTACGTGACATTTACATTCTTCCTCACCAAGCTTTGCGACATTTACACTCTTTCTTACCAAGCTACATAACATTCCCACTCTTCCTCACCAAGCTACGTGACATTTACATTCTTCCTCACCAAGCTATGCGACATTTACACTCTTCCTCACCAAGCTACATAACATTCCCACTCTTCCTCACCAAGCTACGTGACATTTACATTCTTCCTCACCAAGCTTTGCGACATTTACACTCTTTCTTACCAAGCTACATAACATTCCCACTCTTCCTCACCAAGCTACGTGACATTTACACTCTTCCTCACCAAGTTATCCGATATTTACACTCTTCCTCACCAAGCTACATATTACCACTTTTCCGTGAGGAAGCTACTATACTCATCCTCACCATTCTACATAACATTCCCTTTCTCCCTCACCGAGCTACGTGACATTCCCACTCTTCCTCGCCAAGCTACGTGACATTTACACTCTTCCTCACCAACCTATGCGACATTTACACTCTTCCTCCCAAGCTAAATATTACCACTTTTTCGTGAGGAAGCTACATAACATTCCCACTCTTCCTCACCAAGCTATGTGACATTTACATTCTTCCTCACCAAGCTATGCAACATTTATACTCTTCCTCACCAAGCTACATAACATTCCCACTCTCCGTCACCGAGCTACGTGACATTTATACTCTTCCTCATCAAGCTACGTGACATTCCCACTCTTCCTCACCAAGCTACGTAAATTTCCACTCTTCTTCACCAAGCTACATAACATTCCCACTCTTCCTCACCAAGCTACATAACATTCCCAGTCTTCCTCACAAAGCTACATAACATTCCCACTCTTCTTCACCAAGCTACATAACATTCCCACTCTTCCTCACCAAGCTACATAACATTCCCACTCTTCTTCACCAAGCTACGTAACATTCCCACTCTTCCTCACCAAGCTACGTGACATTTATACTCTTCCTCACCAAGCTACATAACATTCTCACTCTTCCTCACCAAGCTATGTGACATTTACTCTCTTCCTCACCAAGCTACATGACACTTACAGTTTCCTCCTTACTTTCTCCTTTGCTTCTTTTCATCTTAACATACATCTACAGATACGGAATCTAAAAACTTTAATACTCATACACGCTGTGAAAAAATCTGATATAAAAACACGAAAATAAATATATTTTATATGTTTATATTTGAAAAAAAAAATTCTTGAATTATTATTTGTTATGGGTTGATTCAAATCCGCAACAGAATAAGATCAAAGCTCCAAAGAACCATTTTATAAAAAAAGAAGTCTGATTAATCTTCAGTGTATAAAAGCAAACGAACAATCTTTATAAAGAGAAGTTAAATATACTGAAGACATATTTTCTATTTTGTAGAAGACGTATTTTCCATTCAGAAGAGCTTTTTCAACATTTTTTTAAAATCGCACTCCCCATTTGAACCCATAGTTAAACTAAGATTATGAGGCACAGTTTACGGGGATAAGTGGGGAAAATAACGGTTCACTGTACAGATATTAAGTGGGAAGCCTGTACAGAAAGAAGCTACTCGAGTTGAACTTACATCTCACCAATGGAATACGAATGGAATGAAGGTGTTTCGCTATAATGTGCGTGGCATGGTGGGTCTTAGCCGTGAAGGTAAGAACAGGTAGAACTACGGATTTCAGCTCGTCTGAACACTTTCCATGGAAATAGCGATAGTGTAGCGAGAGGCTTGTGACATTTCGTCTGTGAGACAGGAATTGCAGAGTGGAAAGTAATTCATCACCCACAAGGAATCGGAGACACTTTTTGACTCTATCAAATCTGGAAAATGTAGACTGTGCAGCTCCTGACCATATATGGCAGCAGTACTCGATTTTAGTCCTGAACTCACACTTATAAAGAAGGAGGGTATCCGGGGGATTCAGATACTTATTATCAACATTTTGTATAAAGATAGATATTACGAGCTGGGGTTTACACCATATGCTGTACATTTTAAGTAAATTTTAACGACATCGGTTTTGCATTTCAAAATTAATTGGGAAATTATTCAGTTACAGATTAAAATCTTGATTTTTACTAAAGGCGATTTTTGTGTTAAAATTTAGGCAAATATATGTTCAATCTTTGAGTTTCATTCTTTATAAAATTATGAAAAGCGGTCACATATGTTGTTGAAATTCAATCAGTCAAACATGGTCTGCTTTCTCCGGTAGTCTACGGTCGTTTCCGGCACGCTGAATAAAAAAAAAACAAACTAGATACCTCCACTAATTCGCTGAAAAACAGTATAACATGGTGAAATAAAGGCCCCAAACAAAATTTTATTATCAAAAAGTCTATGCTTTTATTAAGAGACAAAACTAAAATATTCTTATTAATTTATTGAATGTATTAATTCTTTCTACCACATTCAAAATTTTGGTTAAAGTCGTTTTTGTTTACGTCAGCGGATAGACCAAATACTACTATAGTTATTTTTTGCGCCTTTTTCCAGTAAAATAACGCATTCATTTGAAAATTTTACAAAATAAAAATAATTGTCAGATTATAATTAAACTTTCAGGATATATTTACAAATGAATTAAATTATTTTTGAAATTGCAATTCGTTTTTACAACTGTTAGCTCCCACTTAGTTAATTTCCTGTAATTTCGAGAAATTAAATTTTGATCGTAAAATTATTTTATTAGGTAAATGCAGGAATGTATATCATCATTTTTTCTTTTGTTTTATCTCAAACAGATCAACGCTGAATAGTAAAATAAATAATTCAATAAACTTTGAAATTATAATCAAATAATTGTTTTTATAAATAAAATATATTCAGAACAATATTGTCGTAGAAAAAAAGTCAGATACATTATTCTTCAAAACAGCTAAATACACATTCAGCAAATTATATTTTAATTTTGATGAAGGGCGATGGCTATAGTAATTTTAAACTCAACAATCAACAACAATCAATCTGTCATCACCTCTTCAAAAACATAATCATGGCTACAGTCGGTTTGCTACTGTTTGCTTAAAAATGCACTTCTTTGGTTATTATAATTATAGTAAATAATATTTGTTTAAAATCAAATTAATTATACTTTAAATCAGTTAGTATTCTTCAAATAAATTGTCGGAAAAATATATTTTATTTTTGGAAGAGTTTTTAATAGAGAGAATTAAGACAATTACATTGCAATGAAAGACAATAACAAAAAAAAATCGATTCAAATTACCATAATTTCTGTTTCAAATACACCAGAGTATTTTGCTTACTGACAACAGTAAATTCACTCTTTTAGCTTTCAATTAAAGCTAAACTGAAAGCTTCAAGTGATAAGGTCAGAATATTTGTTAAGTTTCTGTAATCTGACATTTTTTTCAGGCAGAAGACATAACAACTTTCAATACAGAAAGCTTCGACTCTTAACTACAACCCTAGAGTCTAAGCTTGATTTAACCTACACTCGGATGCTGAGCGGTATACTTAACATCTCTTGGAGACAACATTCAAATCAGATCTATGGAATCATCCCTGATATTTCTACAATGTAACACAGAATACTGGGGGAGTAAAGCAAGATCTTACTAGGGATCTACTGTTTTGGACATCTAGTAAATTAGTCAAGACGAGTTGGTCGCATAGCAATCACCTAAAATGACAAAACTGTTTAATAACATATGATGTCACCTTAATGATGCAGGACCCTGATGATTGGCGTGATAGACTCATGAATGCCTGAGATACCTAGACCGATTATAAATACTAGGAATATACAGTGTAACCCGGATATAAGAGAAACCCGGATATAAGAGAGATTTTCTCCCGAATATAAGAGACGTCTTCTTCGGTCCCGACAACTTTCTTATATCCGGGTTACACTGTATTCTTAATCGAATTAAGAAAATCAGAAAACAAAAACTTGCTCTCGAGCAGTGATTTTAAGCCGGTGTGTTGCGGCACACTTGTGGGCCGTGAGAGCATCATAGGTTTGCCGGGAGAATTTTTTAAGTTCATTAAATAAATTTTCAAGAGAAACCTAAAATGCCCTTCCGAATGGAAAATACATCTACAGAATACGGTCTATTTGATTTGTGCTTGCTAAGATTGTTCTTTTGCTTTTATAGAGAGACGATTAATCAGAATTCGCTTAAAGCTTTTATCTTATGGGTCTGTTGAGGATTTGAATCAACCCACGACAAAGAAAAATACGAGAAAGTTTTTTTTTTTAAATAAGAATTTATAAAATATATTCATTTTCGTGTTTTTACAACTAATTTTTTCCCAACGTGGATGAGTATTAAAGTTTTTATGTCATTTTTGTATCTTTTTCTTAAGATTAAAAGAAATATCTTCGCGTGTATGTGTGAGTAAAAGAGAAAATGTGAGGAGGGAAGTGTAAGCGTCACGTAGCTTGGAGATAAATAGGGTAAATGCTACGTAGCTTAGCGAGGAACCGTGTAAGCACCACGTAGCTAAGTGAGGAAGAGTGTAAAAGACAAAAATGTTTCTTTAATATGAAATATCGTCCTTTTTGTGTCTGCAACTAATTTTTTCTCAACTGTATAGAAGTTTCAGTTGGGGACCGTCTGTGAGAAAAAGCACCAGGACGCAATTCACCCCGCCTTACATTGAGAAACGGCATACTGTTCTCTTTGGAATTCTCGCCTGAATCTCCACTACGAACATTTCAGTTTGTTTGGGTTTCAATCTAATGACAGTGAAGAGGATTTGGAAAGAGTTAGATGATATATCCATCAACATCATTGTCTCTGGACTGATCTCTAATGATGGCTACGTTAAGTCTCCAGTCATCTTCCCACTGGACCTCAGTGACTTGTGGATATAGTGCTGCCCTGGTTCAACAAGTTGGCTGTTGGAAAACACTATGTCTGTGTCCACAGGACTCTGCACCATTCCACAAATGCAAGAGATCCCAATCATTGCTTTCAGACAATTTCTGCGACAACATAACCCCTTAAATCTGGCCACTTATCTCCTCCAACTGCGCCCCCTTGATTATTATGTGTGCTGCACTTAAGAACTCTGGTGACCCTTCTGACCCGTCTAACTACGGTCCTAATAGTCTCCTACCAATCTTCGCTGAAGTCTTCGAAACTTTAAACAACGCCAAGGTGGTTAAGCACCTTAATTTCCATAATTTGCCCGATCTACCGCTAACGTGCTTACGGCCATAAATGAATTTATATACAAAGCACTTAAGACTAACAGAGAAGCTCGAGCCTTGGTTCAAGGCATCTCTAAAGCGTCTGATATGGTTCGGTATGCCGGCCTTTCTTGTAAGCTTCAGGGATGCGGTATTACAGAACGATTATTTGACTTAATACAATCATACCTGTTAAACCGTGAAATGAAGGTCGTTCTAAACGGGTTATCCTCCAGTTCCTTTATCACGAAGGCTGGTGTCCCCCAAGGCTCTATGTTGGGTCCTACACTGTTCGCGATCTTCGTCAATGACCTTCCCGATGTCATCAGTTCCCAAGTAGGCATCTACGTGGATGACACTATTATTTACTCCTGCCTCAATAGTAAATCTGGTATCGTTGACAAAACTAACGTGGCTGCTGATCTCGAAAAGGACCTCCAATCTGTGGTTAACTGGGGCGGGAAATGGCTTGTAAACTCTAATGCCTCCAAAATGAAACTGCTTTCCTTTACCCACCACAGAGAACCCTCCCTGCCTCCAAGCAGAATGGCTGATTCCTAACTCTTCGAAAGCGCATCGTTACGCCTGCTTGGTCCCACGCTGTCCGCTGTCACGACGTGGAATAAATACATTGAATCAATAGCTTCATCTACCGTAAGGAAAGTTGGCTCTCTGCGTCGCCAGAATATTGGTTGTTTTTGGTCTGAGTCCATCTTTCAAATCTATAAATCAACCATCCGTCCTTGCACAGAATATTGCTGTCATATGTGGTATGGTGCCCCCACTGTACGTCTCAAGATCCTCGACAAAATCCAGAAACGAATATGCAATGTGATATGTCCTGATCTGGCATCTAGTCTACAGTTACTATCTCACAGACATGACGTGGCTCCCTTCTGTCTTTTCTACAACTACTTTCACGGCAACTGTTTCGACGAGCTACTTTCGCTGGTTCTCAGACTACATCAATTAATTTAACTGTTCCGACAATAAAAGAGTGGGACCGAGATGCCAGCCTAGTAGCTAGCTTAACTAGCTACTAGGCTGGCATCTCATCCCACCCTTTTATTGTCGGAACAGTTAACTGTAACCGTCTCTTCTACTCAAACAGCTTCTTCTCTAGCACTTCCCGTCTGTGGAATTCCATTTCTCTTACTTGCTTCTATGATAGCTATAATCTTCAAATATTTAAGTGTAATGTCAATCGATATTTTCTGATACCTTGGTATTTTCCCCCGTCCTTCTCTGTATCCTTTCCTCGAACATGCCTCTTTTCTCTTGTTCTCAATCCTCTGTTACTCCCTTGCGTGCTAGGGGTACGCCCGCCTTGCTTGGGATGAATTGCTTTAAAAAATGTATATATATATATATATATATATATATATATATATATATATATATGTCTCTATCTTTTTCTCTCTCTCTCTCTCTCTCTCTCTCTCTATATATATATATATATATATATATATATATATATATATATATACATGTATATATGTCTCTCTCCATCTCTTCCAATCTATCTATCTATCTATATCGATATATATATATATATATATATATACATGTATATATGTCTCTCTCCATCTCTTCCAATCTATCTATCTATCTATCTATCTATCTATATATATATATATATATATATATATATATATATATATATATATATATATGAAAAGATGTATATATGTACATATATTATTTATTTATTAAACAGTATATTTATTCATTTGCATCTACCGGCCTGAATATTCTAGATATGCAAGCAGGCCCCAATTTTAAAGATGACGGTGAGACTAAGGAATGTCGTTCGTCAAAATATAAGTCCTTCAAATAGCGATGGAGCAACGTTGTGTAAATTTTTATGATCGTTTATACCTTAATTTCTATTTCTTTTATTTTTCTTCTTTTTTAAGAATATTAAAAGCGTAGGAAGATATTGCTGCGCCGTAAAGTATCAAACCTAGCCCTTTTTTGTTCTCTTCGTTGTACTCGGTAATTTCCGTCAAGAAGACGACAACGAAGACCATATTTGATGCAATGTTTGTTGTACTTGGTAATTTCCGGAAAGAAGACGTCAATGAAGCCATATTTGATGCAATTTTCGTTGTACTCGGTAATTTCCGGAAAGAAGACGTCAATGAAGCCATATTTGATGCAATTTTCGTTGTATTCGGTAATTTCCGTCAAGAAGACGACAACGAAGACCATATTTGATGCAATTTTCGTTGTGCTTGGTAATTTCCGGCAAAAAGACGACAACGAAGACCATATTTGATGCAATTTTCGTTGTACTTGGTAATTTCAGGCAAGAAGACGACAATGAAGCCATATTTGATGCAATTTTCCTTGTACTCGGTAATTTCCGTCAAGAAGACGACAACGAAGACCATATTTGATGCAATTTTTGTTGTACTCGGTAATTTCCGGCAAAAACAACAAATATACTCAAGGACAAATAGGTATAGGTACTGAAATAAGAAAGAATTTTCTCTCTTGCGACATGTCATAAGGGTTAGGTTTATTTACCAGCTAGCAACTCTTTTGAATTTGCCACACTTTACTTCAGGTAAGAGATTAGCTTTTTTATGACAATCATCAAATAATTGAATGGTTGATTATATTAATTCGGAGTGCACGAAACCTTTTTGTCTATTTAGATGCAATAAAATAATTTAAGTTACTTTACAAAAATCGCCAAAAAAGTAAACTTTTCACTATCTATCTATCTATCTATCTATCTATCTATCTATCTTGTTAGATTTAAGTATATGGTTAGTTAATTATAGATAAAAAATCTTCTAACAGGATTTCTCGAATATTAAGGCTGGTAGATGTAAATAAATAAAGATATGCATATATATATATATATATATATATATATATATATATATATATATATATATATATATATATATATATATATACGCATAAATACATATATACATATATTTATACATATATTGTATATATATATATATATATATATATTTGTGCATACATATATATTATTTAAATTGTGAGTAGGCAGCATGTTTTAATTAATGCATGTTTAGTTAAATAATATAGACAAGGTTTGTCTATTTATTTTAAGCAAATTCCTTTCATATCGTCTAATAAGCTTTATTATTTTCATTGAAAGACAAAGAAAATCAGTACGCTGATACATGTTTTTTTTATTAATGCGATATAAGCTGAAATTTTTCAAGATCAGCGTTCCGTTTCAATATGATCACGTCGGCATCACGTGGGCGATGTTGCGAAAAATGAACATTTCAGTTGTCTGTTTTGATTAGTCTTACTCTTATGTCCATCGTCTTTTCATGTTGAATTAAATATAATCTAATGTTAATTGTGTTTTATGAATATGTCCTGAAGATGGTCTACTAGACCGAAACATCCGACGTTGACATTATATTAACATTAAAACAGCATAATTGCATATTAGGATTTTTGTTTATTTTTTCCGTATATTTTTCTTCATATATATATATATATATATATATATATATATATATTATTATTATTATTATTATTATTATTATTATTTTCTTTGCTTTCTGGCGTTTACACATTTCTTTCCGGGTCCCACCCAGGGACCTAAGGTTAGAAATGGCATCATGACACTTTTCACTGACAAAAAATAAAAAAATAAAAATAAATAAAATAAAAATTACATAGATAAAGCCCTTCGTAAAGTGTGGGCTGTACTTGTCAGAACAATTTTTTGTATCTCCTTGAGGCATGGGCTTCCAGGAATCCCTTCAATTAGTCTACTGCAATCTTTTCCAACCAGTCCTAGGGCTCCAACTACAACAGGGATTATTATTATTATTATTATTATTATTATTATTGTTATTATTATTATTATTATTATTATTATTATTATCTAAGAAATACTTTTATTATAAGCACTAGTTCAAGAAACTGAAAAGAATCTTAGAAATATCAATACACAATAGGATTAATGTTATTAAGTCCAATATTTCACTTGAAAAAGAGCAGTCCCTGATATATAAAAAAAAAAAAAAAGATTAATTAAAATAAACTTTTATTGTCAAAATGTTTATGCCATTATTAAGAGGAAAGAGGAAAGTATTTTTCGGTTATTTTATTAAATTTTTTAATCCTTCCTAACACGTTTTGATTAAAAGTCTTGTTTTTTCTTGTGTCAACGGGTGTTATCGGTATTTTTAGCGCCCTTTTTGGCGTTCAAGACATTGTTTTGGAAATTCTTGTAAAAATCAAATACTTGTGAGATTTTAATGAAATTTTTGTGGTTTACTCACAAATGAATGAAATGACTTCTGAATTTTTAATTAGAAAATCTTGGTAAAACTATTAAATTAATCTTATTATAAACATCAGCGTGTCTGTTACGTTTAGACATGTTTTAGATGATTGGATACCTTTACTAGAAAGCAACCCAAAGAATTTTGGATAGAGATAAATAACAGTCAGTCAGTTAAGTACTCTACGTGATACACACATGAGCGATCATGTCTCTTACGATTACATGATTGACTAGGCCGACTAAAATTCAAACTGGGCTTTTCGATTTAACACTCAAAGCCTTTAAGCATTACACCAGGAATTCATTTTTATACCATATAAACTGATTAGTTATAAGATTGGCGGCATTCATCATCTACGCGTAGATATGAATATACACTGAAAGTACGAAGAAATTAGTTGTGTCAGTTGTTAATGGCTGATATTTTAGTCGCAAAATTAATGGCTGGTTTCATGATTTTCTTTCTGACAATATTTCTTTTGAGGAAATGTTTCACAATTGTTTGCAGTAAAAAGAAAAGGAAAATAGAATAAGTCTGAAAAATTCATTTTGTATATCGACATTTAATCAGAAAATCAAACGCTCTAAATAAAGAAAAAAGATATATGTATTGAGTGATGTAAATTTAATTAAAAAATGACTTGACAGCATCTATCTATCTATCTATCTATCTATCTATCTATCTATCTCTCTCTCTCTCTCTCTCTCTATATATATATATATATATATATATATATATATATATATATGAACCTTTTTGCATGCCACCGCTGATAATATCTGAGATTGAGTACTATGTCTGTCTATCTATCTATCTATCTATCTATCTATCTATCTCTTCACGTATATTATCTCTTTTTTCATATCTATCTCAGTTTCATCATATCTATGTATCTATCTATTTCATATTCTTCACATCTATTATGTATCTATCTGTTCTTAGATGTCTGTCTCACTTACTTCACATCTAATATCTATCTGGTCATATATATATATATATATATATATATATATATATATATATATATATATACACACACACGAACACACATATATCTGTTTCCATCTATATGTCTGTCTATCCATCTCAGTTTCTTCATATATATATATATATATATATATATATATATATATATATATATATATATATATATATATAGGACGCGGATACAAGGATCCGCTGTAAGTGCTTAAAAACTTATGGAAACATAGAAAAGCAAGCCCTTAGAGAAAATGAAATATAATTTCTTATAAAAGGAAACGGAATCAACCGAAAATATCTATTTAATTATGGCAATAAAATTAGATAAATCACATTTTTGAAAATGACAACAATACAAAAATATTTATTTAATAACAGCAGCAAAATTAGGTTGAAATTCTCGTTATCACTCTGGCCGATAAGAACAGTGGACAGAAAAATCATTTTCAAAGAAATTAACTCTAGTATGTTTGCTCTGGGATCCTATCAGTTGATATAAAATATGATTCGAACTCAACGTCTATAAATGAGACAGTCCTTGGAATACGTTTGGTACGTCTATCTTTACACGTGACCCATTTAAATTAATTTAAGACAGCTCGTCTCATCTTATTCACGAATTAGTTGCTACAATTTGATAATGTTTTACAACATTTTATCCGATAACGGATGAAGATATTCCACTGTAGACACCATCGCGCTTATGTAGAGTTCCAAATGAAAAACAAAATTATCACGAAGTACTTCCTTGTCATGTGTTTTATCAGTCTAGTTCAAAGAGAGACAGGAGAACTTAATAAATATTCACAGGGCGAATCCAATTAAATGAAAAAGAAATAAACATATAACACTACAAGTTTATTTTTTTATTTTTCTTTATTTCTGTAAAGTCTGTAAGGTTTAAAACTAATGGTATCAGCAGTTATTACTGTTTTATCTATAACAATGATGCAAGTGATTTATCATTGCCTTTATTTAGTGATTAAGAAGACAAAACTGATGAAGACCCAACATGGGAAAGAGTAAATGAAACATCACTGAATAGAAAAATACATAACACACATGTAAAGACGTTCTGAGGTTGCAAAAGATTAAACTAAATATCAATTTCATATAAGCCGCACCATTTTTGAGGTAATGGAGAAATACAGACACTCACTCTTACTCACTCACTCACTCACTCACTCACTCACTCACTCTATCTCTCTTTCTCACTGTCTCTCTCTCTCTCTCTCTTCTTGTGTTTTTATCCATTTTGATCTACCTTTCTGTCCTTCTCTCTCTCTCTCTCCCTCTCTCTCATCCACTATCATTTCTTCTCTCACTTTCTACTTTTTCTCTTTCTTTTGCTCTTTCTCTCTTTCTCCAATTCTTTATCTCACTTTCTTTTTCTCGAAATCTTATGTACTATATCCCTTCTGGCAGAAGGCAATCACGTCTCTCCACAACGTCCTATATTTTACTTCACTATGGAATTTATATCTTATAACGCTTTTCCATCTCTCTTCGTGATATTTTAGTACAGTATTTCTACCACATATGCACTGGGGCTGCATAGTCCTCCCATTGAAGCCTTGAGAAATTCAAAATCGGTTACGCGGACTTGAAGGGAAGGACTTATTCCCTAATCTTCAGCTTCTTTCTAATGGTTCAGAAATTGATTTTTTCTTTGTAGACATTTTAATAAAGAGAATTGGGATGAAAGACGTCTAACAAAAGTTTAAAAAATCATTTCCAATCAATATAATTTCTGTTTTAAATGCACCATACTATTTTGCTTACTGAAAATAGTAAATTCAGTCCTTTAGATTTCAATTAAAGCTAAAATAAAAGCTTTTAGAAACCTTTTTTTATTTTTAAAAACATTTTAAATCTAAGGTATCGTAGATTGGTGGAACTCCCTAGACAAAACAAATTTATTTTCAATTTACACACACAGACAATTATAGAAAGTTTTGATTTGTTGCAAAAGGGATTTAAATGGATTATCTCTGCGATTGGACGGTACTGCAGTGTTGTTATATAGAAGGTGCTCCTTCAAAAGATTTTACCATATTTCTGGAGATAAAAAATCAATAACATTTAAAAAAGAATTGTCTCTGTCGGATGATGTTCCTTGTGGGGACTTAGTTAAAAGATATTGGTTCAACTAATTTCGCTTCCTTTCTGAAGGTAAGATATTAAAGATTTCATCAGTTCTATTAATTATTGGAAGCTAAAACAATTGTTTGAAATCACGAACATTTTCAAAGTGATATTAAACTGCGGTATAAAGAAAAGAATGTTAGATTTTTATGTGATGTCAATCCTGTCATGTGGCAGTTAATGATGGACAATCTCCCCACGGATATGAAGAAAACAGGAAGAAATTGAAATGCAATAAATTGTTTTCCAATCTCTTTCCCACTGACGAAATGTTGCGAGCCTCTCGCTATTCTGACGCTGTTTCCAGGGAAAATGCTTAGACAATTACATTTCTAACGTTCGTCAAGAAGTAAGAATTAAGTTCCAGTCGAAAACCTTCCCAAGAACCATTGTTTTGTGGAAAAGAATTCCAGTCGGATGCTTTTCCGACTACTGTAATCTTAACCTCTTCATTTAGAACTTTAATCTTTATTCTTCTCACACCACGGCATAAACTGCACCGCTTACTCTTGGAAAAGGAAAAGAAAAGAAAAAAAATATGTTCAACCATCCATATATAATGTTGAGTGTAAGATTTAAGAGGATTATCGTAATTTTTTAATCGTCATAATGTTAGCCGTTTTGATGTCAAACACAATTTATATAATCAACACAATCAATTTAAAATAATTTTAAGAAATACTCGTAATAGAATTTCCAAAATTTAAGAATTATTTTAGAAAGGCGAAAATAGAATTTTTGAAAGCTTTGGTAACTTTACTGCCAATGAAAAGATCAATATCTCTATAAAAAAAAAAAAACAATAACATGGCAAATATTCTTTGGATAACATCGGTGAAAGCGACTGTGATTAAATGAAAACATGTAAGTTGAAGAGGAATGATCTAATTTCGTTTTCATAGGAATTTCTATCTTTGAGATGGTCTAAAAGATTTTACAGTCCGTTACTCATAGACGAAAAGTTGCGAGCTTCTCTCTACTCTATCGCTATTTCCATGGAAAATGTTCAGACAAGCTATATTTTTCGGTCCCTCTAACTCTAAATCTCGTCTTACTTTAGTAAAGAGTAAGTCCCAGTCGGGTAGCTTCTTGTCAAGAATTGTTGCTTTGTGGAACAGAATTCCAATTGGATGCTTTTCCGGCACCTACAATCTTAACCTCTTCAAGTAGAGGTTTAACCGTTATCCTTCACACATCACCGCATAAACTGCGCCGTTTACTCTTGTCCCTGACATAACAACCGCCTTCACTAATTATCTACCATTACAGGCCGTTGGGATGAGTATATGATAAATATTAGCCAAGAAAGAAAAAGGAAAAGAAAAGAAAAAATGTGTTCAACCAGCCAGCTATTCAATGTTGAGTATAAGATCTGGATGATATATATCGTTATTTGTTAATCGTTATAATGTTAGACGTTTTGATGTTAAACACATTTTATATAATCAACACAATCAATTTAAAATAATTTTAAGAATTACTCGTAATAGTAATTACAAAATTTAAGATTTATTTTGAAAGCAGAAATGACATTTTTGAAATCTTTGGTAACATAGCTGCCAATGAGAAGATTAATTTTGCTATAAAAATAATGTCATGTTAAGTATTCTTTGGATAGCATGATTTTACAGATGCATAATATAGTATAATTGACATTTTTGAAATCTTTGGTAACATAGCTGCCAATGAGAAGATTAATTTTGCTATAAAAATAATGTCATGTTAAGTATTCTTTGGATAGCATGATTTTACAGATGCATAATATAGTATAATTGACATTTTTGAAATCTTTGGTAACATAGCTGCCAATGAGAAGATTAATTTTGCTATAAAAATAATGTCATGTTAAGTATTCTTTGGATAGCATGATTTTACAGATGCATAATATAGTATAATTGACATTTTTGAAATCTTTGGTAACATAGCTGCCAATGAGAAGATTAATTTTGCTATAAAAATAATGTCATGTTAAGTATTCTTTGGATAGCATGATTTTACAGATGCATAATATAGTATAATTGACATTTTTGAAATCTTTGGTAACATAGCTGCCAATGAGAAGATTAATTTTGCTATAAAAATAATGTCATGTTAAGTATTCTTTGGATAGCATGATTTTACAGATGCATAATATAGTATAATTGACATTTTTGAAATCTTTGGTAACATAGCTGCCAATGAGAAGATTAATTTTGCTATAAAAATAATGTCATGTTAAGTATTCTTTGGATAGCATGATTTTACAGATGCATAATATAGTATAATTGACATTTTTGAAATCTTTGGTAACATAGCTGCCAATGAGAAGATTAATTTTGCTATAAAAATAATGTCATGTTAAGTATTCTTTGGATAGCATGATTTTACAGATGCATAATATAGTATAATTGACATTTTTGAAATCTTTGGTAACATAGCTGCCAATGAGAAGATTAATTTTGCTATAAAAATAATGTCATGTTAAGTATTCTTTGGATAGCATGATTTTACAGATGCATAATATAGTATAATTGACATTTTTGAAATCTTTGGTAACATAGCTGCCAATGAGAAGATTAATTTTGCTATAAAAATAATGTCATGTTAAGTATTCTTTGGATAGCATGATTTTACAGATGCATAATATAGTATAATTGACATTTTTGAAATCTTTGGTAACATAGCTGCCAATGAGAAGATTAATTTTGCTATAAAAATAATGTCATGTTAAGTATTCTTTGGATAGCATGATTTTACAGATGCATAATATAGTATAATTGACATTTTTGAAATCTTTGGTAACATAGCTGCCAATGAGAAGATTAATTTTGCTATAAAAATAATGTCATGTTAAGTATTCTTTGGATAGCATGATTTTACAGATGCATAATATAGTATAATTGACATTTTTGAAATCTTTGGTAACATAGCTGCCAATGAGAAGATTAATTTTGCTATAAAAATAATGTCATGTTAAGTATTCTTTGGATAGCATGATTTTACAGATGCATAATATAGTATAATTGACATTTTTGAAATCTTTGGTAACATAGCTGCCAATGAGAAGATTAATTTTGCTATAAAAATAATGTCATGTTAAGTATTCTTTGGATAGCATGATTTTACAGATGCATAATATAGTATAATTGAAAGTATAATAATATAATTATATAGTTTAATAGATTTGTCTGGAATATTTTCAAATGATTGAATTTTGGGAGCAAACGACAAAAAGCGACTATTATTAATTTGTTTTGCACTTGAGTTTAATATATTTACAAACATTATGGATACAAAACTTGATTTGTTCCGCTTTTGCTTCCTGTTAAGGAAAAAATATTATTATTATTATTATTATTTTTATTATTATTATTATTATTATTATTATTATTATTATTATTATTATTTAAGATAGACAAAAATAATAGAGAAAAATATCTTACGAAATATTCGTAGATAAATAATTAAAAAAAAAAACGAAATGTTTGTTAATTTTAAAAAAAAGATTTCATATTGAAAAAATACTCGGACTCAATAAAGTCATTAAATTATAACATCCAGGGTGTGATGCGTAAATTGTCATCATTTTATGCTTTTAATTTCGCGCATGCGTATTGCTTTTGATTCTGCCGACAGCAGAATATAGTAGGCTCACAATATATAAATCGTGATGCCAGCTTAAGACACACTGAATTTTCACATACAATAAAATAATTTATACTGTCTTTTTGACCGGACTAACACATAAACCATAGATTGATAGAAAATGTAAAGTTGATAAATATAACATTAGGTAAGAAAAATAATGAATATCAGGTTAGTTGTACATAATCCAATAAATACTAATTAGTACATAAAAACCCGGTCACTGTAGAAAGAGTTTAAAGAAACCATAATGAACAATACATATAACACTTCAAATAATATATATATATATATATATATATATATATATATATATATATATATATATATATATATATATATATATATTGAAAAATGAAAAATGAAAATTTGCTAAACAAGAGTAGGAAATGTTAGACTTTAGTTCCTTTCCCAACGCCGTGATGTGCTTTCTCGATGTCTTTTCTATAAATATTTTCATGGCAGTTGTTCCAATAAGATCGCGTCCTTGGTAAATGAAATGATTAAGAAAATAATGACCCAGCCAGACGAAAGGTAATGATTTAGTGTCTTAAAACCTCGCATTTAGATTGAAAGTAAAACTGTTTTCTTCCTAGACAGAAATTACAAAAAATGGATACAACAGAATTGGAAATATTTTTTAGAATTAAATGTCGATTGTGTCAAAATGGAAACATGTGATTTGAAGAGAAATAACCTTATTCCATTTCCATGGGAATTCCAATATTCAAGATGGTCTAAAAGATATTATAGGATCGAAAGGATTTGAAGGGAAATAAATATATGAAATGTTCATATTAATATTAAACCGTCCGTTTTGCAACTTATTTTATCATTTTGGTGGCTTTTATTATCAATAAATACTTGTAAATATGAATATATGTTGAAGAAATGACGTAAGTCGTATAATCTTGATGCAATTGTTTCTTGTATGAACGGAATATCTTTCTGTTATTAAATAAAATTCCTATTCGGTTTTTGAAAAATTATTTCTTTCTTTTTCAGATTCATCCTGTTTTACTCTTGTTCATAAGAAACAATTGCAATTCCACACAATGAAAATGACACGACTTTTTCAAGTCATAATATTCGCCATTTTATCAAATCGACTGACCAGTACGAAGAACATTCTTTTCTTGTCGTTACCTTATTTTAGCCAAATCAACCCGATGGTTAAAGTGGCTGGAGAACTGACGAATTATGGACACACAAACTACATCCTCATCACAGAGAAGTTGGATGGTAAATTCGGTCCAGTAAAAGATGGAGTGAATTTCGTCATAACAAAGGAGTTTCCAGAGATTAAGATATTCACTGATGCAGTAATAGAGGCGGAAAACTTTCCCGGGAAATTTTTCTTAAAAGAAATGTTCAGTAGCTTCCATAAACTATGTGATCGTTACCTTCTCAACGAAGTACTTTTCCAGAGACTGAAGTCATTGAATGCATCACTAACAGTTATTGATTCGCATTTAGAGAGCAATTGTCTGGCCATTTTGGCGTATAGACTTAAAATCCCTTTCATTCTTTTGGGTCGACAAAACCACGTCTCCGTTCACCGAACACCATGGGCAATTTCAGTTATTCCACATTTGAATCTCTTCAAGATAGCATCTTTCTCGATGAAAATCGAGAACGTGTTGAATCATTTACATGATTATATAAATCCAACACCTTGGTCTCCGGGAAGAGATATTAAAGAATACGCACCTGAACGGCCGGATATTTCTTTTACTGAACTTCTACGACAAGCCCAGCTGCATATTGTTGATTCGGATTACTTTCTCCACCAAGCATTACCAGCACTTCCAAATGTCAGATACATTGGCGGAATAGCTACCCAGGCTGCGAGACCTCTAAAAGGAAAAATCTTGGAATTTGTTAATGCTTCTAAACATGGAGTCATCGTTGTATCGCCAGGAAGTCGTGTCAGTTGGGGCATTCACGTTAAGAAAATGGAAGAAGCTTTCAGTATGATCAAATACGATGTCGTCTGGAAACATTCAAATTCTTCTTTTTCTCGCTCAAATGTTCTACTCACAAAATGGCTGCCCCAAACCGATCTTCTTGGTCACCCAAACACCAAACTGTTTATCACCCATTGTGGAAACAGCGGCCAATATGAAACCCTGTACAACGCTGTTCCCATCATTGGATTTCCAGTTTATTTTGATCAACCGTTGAATAGTAACAACATGCAATTGAAAGGATTTGGAATCTCGATGGACCTTAATAATTTCACGGTGGACGATTTAGTCAGAAATATCGAAGAAGTCATTGAGAATCCAAAATATAAGAAAAACATTGCAAAGATGAGCGAAATATTTCGATCCCAAGATCTCCCATCGGCTCGAGTAGCCCGCCTTGTAAATGAGATCCTGAAATATGGAGGCGATCATTTAAGATCAGAGATTCAAGACATTCCTTTGTATGAGTTTTTAATGCTTGATATTTTGGCCGTCCTTTTTGCAGTTTGTGTCGTGATTTTGTTTGTGACGCCATTTCTTTTGTGGAAAATTTTCTCAATTTCTTGCAAAAAGTATAAGGAAGAAATAGAATAAGAACGATTAATTAAATTTGTGTATCAATACTTAACGGAGAAAATCAATCACACCGTATATGGAAAGTAAAAAAAAAACTATAAATAAATATATATATATATATATATATATATATATATATATATATATATATATATATATATATATATCGTAATTAAGTAATTCATTGAGTCTAGAAGAAACCTCAACAGAATGCAGAAAAAACTGGACGGTCGTTTCGTCCAATATTTGGGACTCGTCAGCAGTGCACATCCACTACCGAGAATTGAAACCCGCATATAATGAATCCATTATGATTATTTCAAATCCTCCTAATTATTTCTGTCTGTTGCTTGAACCGGCTTCTAATGCTCTGAAGTGATCGGCTTGGGGATAGTAGTCGTAGCTCGGGGAGGCTCAGTCCTATGGGTAAAAGAGAAACTTGGAGAAGTTCTACCACGGAATTTGTGATCGAGCGGCGCAATGTCGAGTCTAATTTGTTACCTCTTCGTCAGCGAGAACCGTTGGTACAGTTGGTATGGCGTTTACTTGATAACCTAAGTGTGCGGGTTTCAATTTTCGGTCGTGGGTGCGCACTTCTGAAGAGTAGCAAATATCTCTGAATTCTGTTGTTGTTTCTTCTCGATGAATTACTTATTTCTAATCCTCCTAAATATCTCTCTACATATATATATTGAAGGCAACACTCAGATGCGACAGGCTGTTTCATGCGGCCTGATGATTGCGTCTAGCATGAAACAGCCTGCCGTCTCTAAATGTTGATTTCAATGTTCACTTTTATATTTACATACTCCCTTACTCTGATATTGAGCACTTTATCCCATCAATATAGAACACATCAAAACTATATTTCTTCACACACACATACATATATATATATATATATATATGCGCGTTTGGTGTATGAAATATGGACATACCAATGTATCAGTTTTTGATGCTTGATATTCAGGCCGATCTTTTCCCGGGCGGTTTCTCAGTTGCTTACAGAAAAAAAAATAGAATGAGTCTGACATTTTCATTTTGTATATCAACAGTTATTCAGAATATAAAGTATTTTCTAAACAGACGAAAAAGATTGATTTGATGTATTAATTGATGTAAATTTAATTAAAAAACGATGTGACAATGTCTATGTATCTGACCATCTACCCGTCTATAAATCTATATATAAAAATTTAGCGATCTCAGTTTCTTCATATTTATTATCTGTTTAAGCCTATCTATCTATCTATCTATCTATCTATCTATCTATATTTTGCCTCCGAATAATTTTCAACCTTTCTTTCTTTCTTTCTTTCTTTGTCTCTTCATATCTATCTATCTATCTATCTATCTATCTATCTATCTATCTATCTATCTATCTCAGTCTTTACATATCTATGTCTTTACTTATAAGTCTTTCTATGTATGTATATATCTTAGTCTTTACATATCTACCTATCTCAGTCTCTATCTACCTATCTATATTAGTCTGTTCATATCTATCTATCTATCTATCTATCTATCTATCTCAGTCTTTACATATCTATTTCTTTACATATAAGTCTTTCTATGTATGTATCTGTCTTTACATATCTACCTATCTCAGTCTCTATCTACCTATCTATCTTAGTCTGTTCATATCTATCTATCTATCTATCTATCTATCTATCTATCTATATTTTGCCTCCAAATATTTTTCAACTTATGTTTTCTTTCTTTCTTTCTTTCTTTCTTTCTTTTTTTCTTTCTTTCTTTGTCTCTTCATATTTATCTATCAATCTATATTTTGCCTCCAAATATTTTTCGACCTATGTTTTCTTTCTTTCTTTCTTTCTTTCTTTCTTTCTTCATATCTATCTATCTATCTATCTATCTATCTATCTATATTTTGCCTCCAAATTTTTTTCAACCTGTTTTCTTTCTTTCTTTCTTTCTTTCTTTCTTTGTCTTTTCATATCTATCTATCTATCTATCTATCTATCTATCTATCTATCTATGTCTGCTTCTATCTATGAGTAAGCTTTTTTAAGCTGCATTATGAACTTTATTCTTTTGACAGAGATACTGCAATAATTCAATATTTATACTAGGAGCAATCTCCCTGCATAAGTATAGAAAATTTGTTCAGTATATGCATAAAGGATGTTTCTTCTCGCCAGACCTTCTGAGCCTCTACATTGATGTGTTACCGAGAGAAATCCTACGATAATCCATTATTGATGCCTATAATCTTAAGCCGGTCGGATATTCAAAGAACACGGTAATGATAGTAGACCAATGAATGAAAATACAATAAACTCTTACAGAGGTTAGTAAATGAAAGCGATAAAGAAAGACTAATCCTGAAATGTCTGAACATAGTGTATAGTTGTGTGTTTCATAAACAAACTAGTATAAGAACTATGAAATGGAGACACCAAAATCAAGCAAGTACAAAAACGTAAATGTCTAGGACGTGTATTAAGAGGATGGAAAATGCCACATCAACATCCGAGGATGCTTTTGAATAGGAAAAGTTACCTTCCAAAAGCTAAGCAAACATGAAAGAGGCGTAAGAGTATGGTATGTTTTCTCTCCATACTTTTTGAACTTGAACAGTTAGGTTATTCCAAGAGAATTACAAGTCCTACATAAATAATTTATTGGCCGCAATAATCTTAGCAGCATAAGATCACAGTAAGTCTTACAGAGGTTTGTAAAAGAATGCGAGAGGAAATGAATAAAAACGAATTGTATAAAGAGATAGCCTATTGTTGCTAGCTGAAGGAAGAGACCAAGATAGGAACTGCGAATTGGAGACATCGAAACCAAGTAAGTACATTTTAAATATCTAGGTAACGTTTTAAAAGAGGACGTAAAACACGGAGAGAGATAAGAAGAGGGAAAGATGCCTTCCGAAGGCGTAGCAAAATATTAAAAACAGCAGAATCTAAATAAGAACAAAGAAAAGCAACGAATAATTTGGAAGCAAAATGGAAACAAATTGGACTCTGAACGAATCCAATACATAAATAAGAATTGAGTTCTATCCGCACTGGGTGGCCGATACTTGTGGAATTATTCCAAACTAATCTAAATTTTGTATATATTTTGGGCACACAGTACAAAAATTTAAATGTCTATGAAGTGTTTTAAGACGATGAAAAATATCACATCAAGATCTGTGGATGCATTGAAATAGCAAAACCTAAGTAAAATCTTAAGAAACATGAAAGGGCGTTCAGTACTTTCTCAACGTTTACAGTGAGGACCCCGAGAGTATAATACGTCCTACATAAATATTTTTGGAGGTTACAATCTTAACAATTCAAAGTATGTAGACGACAAAGTGTCTTTGGCATACATCGAATGTAAATTGCAGTAAGTCTTAAAGAGTTCTTTAAAAAGAATTCGAAACGAAATGAATAAACACGAATTGTATAAAGAGATAGTCTATTGTTGCTAGCTGAAAGAACAGACCAAGGTAGGGACTACGAATTGCAGATATCGAAATCAAGTAAGTACAACATTTTAAATGTCTATATAGTTTTTTTTTTAAAGAGAACCGAAAATGGCACATTAAAATCCTTCCGAAGGCGTAGCAAGATATTAAGAAACAGGAGAATCTGATTCGAAACAAAGAAAAGCAATGAGTAATTTTGAAGGAAAATGGAAACAAAATGAACTCTTATAGTTAGAATCAGAAAGATACGCATACAGTTTCTAGGACACACAATGGGGAAAGAGGGTTTGGAGCAAATTGAACTATGATGGATAGATGAAAGCAGCCAATGACATATTAACGAGTTTGTATAAATCGTTGGCAGTACAGGGATTAGGAGTGATGGCAAAAGACAAAACTTGCTAAGAGCTACAAAAAGAAGAATCTGTGGAGATCCATTAATAGCCTAAGCGCTGAAGGGAAATGATATATAGAATAAAACATCTAAACAGTGAGTTATATCCATATTGATTACGTCATATTTTAAGCCCAAATTGTATAAATATTTGGATAGCCCTTACATTTGTTATTATGCATCTAGTCTGACTTGTCATTAATATTGCCTAGTGCATGTGTTCCTAACTGGGTGACCCACACTTGAGTCTGTGTGTCCAAACTAAGCCAAGATAAAAAAAAAAACTCTTTACGAGAGAGAGTGAGTCTTTCCTTAACTTTGTTAATTCTGGACTCATGTCTCACTGATTTAAATATAGAAAATATAAGTGCCGCAGCATTTTGTAAAGGTTAACGAGCCAACCTTGGTGACCGTTAGTACTAAATAGCGTGTTCGAGCCTTACTGGGTGCCGCACACTTGTATTCTTGTACTTCGCAAAGATTCGGAAGTAAAATCGTCTCGGCGTGAGATAGAGAGCTTTACCATTACGAATGAGGAGTGAGTTAGATCTCACAGAGTGCTCTATTTTTGTTGCCTTGTGTCAAATCTAAAAAAAAAACAAAACAACAGCGATTAAACTAAGGTGCGTGTATAAGTGTCTGGCAGAACAAGAATTAGAGCATAAGGCATAAATATCAACTTTACTCTGTGTTACGAAGAACAGAATGTTGTAGAGAGCCATAATCGCCCACGTCCTGAAAGGATCCGGTACATGTACAAGAATTTAATCCTGTCAGAACTTGGTGGAATTATGCCAAATTTATTTAGATTTTGGATATATTTTGGGAACCTAGTGTAAGGGTTAACCGGCTAGTATAGTTGTGCATTATTAACGTGTAATGAGTCAGGTCCACACTTGTTGCTTCCATATTTCCGTTGATGTATCAAAATTTAACTAACCTCTAGAAATAAAACCGACTCAACGTGAACTAATAGCGAGCTTGTCAAGCATAAGACGGAGGAGTGATATCCACTCTTTGCCTGATGAAGGTCGCGAAGCCAGAAACACGTGTAGCAAAATTGTGGAAAATAAAACATATTATATTTTTTTAAAAATCCACATTACAAACAAAGACGTTTGTGATTTCTCTCTTCTTTTTATTATACACACTTTTCTTTCGTTGGAACTACTATAACCTCTTCCCTTTATATATATATATATATGTGTGTGTGTGTGTGTGTGTGTGTGTGTGTGTGTGTGTGTGTGTGTGTGTGCGTGAGTGTGTGTGTGTGTGTGTGTGTTTCGGCAGCAATTTTTCATTAATGCATGTTTCATTAAATAATATAGACAAGTTTTGTCTATTTTAAGTAAGTTCCTTTCGTATTCTCTGATAAGCTTAATCACATTGTCGTTGAAAGATGAAAGGAAAACACCATATTGATACATGTTTAAATCCAATCTAAGCTTTCGGTTTACATCGGTCATTATCAAAGATGACAAACAATCGAAACTAGAATAATAGTCCAACTTTGCTGCTTGAATAAGCTCAAAATAACGACAAACTCGTAGTTACGAGACAATGAAGCGAAAATCGCGTCGCAGCTCGTGACGTCACACATGATCACGCGAGAGTGAAAAACGAGAAACATTAAGTATGGAAAGCCATTGGTATAAACCAATGGCTTCTGTTATAAATTATAGGCATTTAAGAATGTTTGTGGAGATTTCATAGTTTATTTTGTTCAGGTTAAGTTTCAACTGTTTTATGTATATAGCTTCAAGGATTTTTAATATCTGTTTATTGTTTTCATGCTTAAGTATAGTTATGTTTTCAACGAGGATTTTCCAGAATTCTAGTGCACTTTGGGAGATTGTATCTGCAATGCATTAAATAATAGTTACGTTGGTCACACCACAAACACGCTTTCACGGCGCTTGACTCTATATTTAAATGATACCTCTAAAATTTTTAGACATTCAAAACAACATGCCTGCTCGCGTACTCAATTCCAGAAAATCCTAATTTCTTGTTTTATTATCGAATTATAAAATGGAAGTTAATATGAAGAATAGTAATATGTTGAAGCATAAATGTTTCTTGTGTAAAACAAATGCTTTTCCCTCATTAAATTCCGTTCTTATTACTCTATTTTTCGGGCACTTCCACGCAGTGTAATGTTTAACAAGCTCGTCTCTCTATATAAATTATGATTCTGTAGTGCGTTCCATCCTCACTTGATGCTGCCACATGTAAGCTACACCTAAAAAAAACACCTTATTGGGTTATTTCGAAAATATAAAACACAATTTTAACACAGTCGACGGAGAAAAAGAATCACGAATATATGGTTTGAAACAGGAATAAAACACGTTAAGAACACGTTTAAACAGGAATAATAATAAATAAAATCTGGCCACTTTCGGGAATACCCGTCTACTAGGGTGGCTAGCGAATTCCTATTGCTCGCTTAGTCACACTTGTGTTTGCTCAACACCCACAGAGTCAACCTGTGGTTTATACTACAACTAAGCTGAGCAGATGTTAGTTTCAGTTTCTGGGAGAGAGCGTGTTATCTAGCGTGATCAACAATTTGAAGAAGGCCAGCCTTGCTTAGAACGTGCTAACACAACAATCAACGGTCTACAAAAGTTCCGTCTACTTTATTTCACGCACAAGGCAAGGTTTTCAGGCACTTTCCAAAGGTGTCATAAGCTGGGATCAACCTCGATCCAATCCGATAATATCAGAACGTCGCCTTCCTGACAAATCGAACTATTTCAAATCCGGGTTTCATGGGCATAAAACAAAAGTTCTAACCCCTCGGCAACAGACCGGCTTCAGAATGAATAAACACACATCATAAAGCACGCTAAAATACGCATAGTGGGCTTTATTTTCTCCATCAGTAAGTATATTAATTTTGTATTTTTATGCTTCTTGTAATTGTTACTTCACTTTCTTTGATAGTATTTCGCGTTATCTGCAATGAATTCTCGGATATTTTGCCAATCTATACATTTTCAACTTCAAAATGTTAATAATCAACTTCAAAATGGACTTATTTTCAGGTAAAAAATTTAATCAACTCCAAAATGGATTAATCAACTTCAAAATGGGTCAATCAACTTCAAAATGGATTAATCAACTTCAAATTGGAAAACAACTTCAAAATGAGAAATAATCAACTTCAAATTGAGAATTAATATAATACTAATAAATTTAATATTTATTCTTTTATTTTTACTTAAAAGGGATATAAAAAAATATAAACGTTCCTAAGAAATTTATTTAAAAGATTACATAATCTAAGTTAATTACAGAGGGAAGTAATCTCTGTATTCCAGAGACGAAGTTAGTGCAAGTCTCAGGGGAAATATTATTAATTGCTTCGGAGATCATCGCTTCTAACTTGCTGAGGCGGAATTCTTTAGTAGCTAAAGATCCCTGGCCATCACCTCTTAAAATCCCAACAAATGAGTCTGCCATACTTCTTTTTACGTCAGCTTTAATGACTGACCAAACCTTTTCAATGGGATTTAACATCGGACTATAGGAGGCAAATCTGAAAATTTGGTGTTGCCTAAATTCATCCTCCTTCACAACTTCTTCAATTGAAGTATGGCAAAGAGCGTTATCAATAACTAAGACAAATCCCCTTTCATAAATTTCATTTGCCTTTCTAAGGCACTCCTTGGTCCATTCTTTCGCATCCTCTTTTTTGAAAGAACCTCTTTTAATTTTATGATGAATTAATCCATTATTATTAATACATCCAATAACATGGATGTTATTTCCCCTGAATCCGGCCGCGACTGTAGTGCACCTCGTGCCTTTTTTAGATCGACCTTCTCTTCTTGAAATATGGAGATTAAAATTGGTTTCATCCATATAAAGAATTGGCACACTTTGGGATTGGAATTCCAATAAAGCTACTGCGTAATCTTTATGTTTCGCCTTATTGACATCATTATTGGCAGCTTCTGGTTCATAATTAACCGCTTTTAAAGTAAAGGCCATGGAGTCCAAGTGCTTTCTTATGCATTCTTTCGTCACACGAACCTCATACTTTACGACCAACTTATTTACAATGTCTTGAAGAGTGACCCTAGGAGAGTTTTCAATTAATTCGGCCATAAAATTCTTATGCTCTTGCGTAATTTTATATTTTTTTGCTCTTCCCCTAGAGTCACTCTTATCAGCACCCTGGTCTAACCAACGGTACGCTGTTGGCAGTGGCACACCAATTGTTCTTGCCAGGTCTTTCCAATTTCCTGCTGCGGCATATGCAGCTAAAATCTGTGCCTGTTTTTGCCAGCCACAGTTTTCTTGAAGTCCTCTTTGGAGCTGTTGCTAATTCTTCTTCAGCTTCTTTTGTAGAGGTTTCTCCAGCATCATCATCAATCATCATTTTTGCCCATACGGGACTTTCTCCTCCTACTTTTACTGTAGGCTCACCCAATGCTTTCTTGGCCTCTAAGTTGTTTGTATTTGGGTTTTTTCTTCATCTATATAATGAAGATGAACAGTCAATTTCCTTACTCATGGGGTAAATTAATTGAAAAAAAAATTCAATTTAACAAAAAAATATCTCAATTTGAAGTTGTTTATTCCAATTTGAAGTTGTTTATTCTCATTTTGAAGTTGATCGTTTTTAGGTTTTTGACATTTTCTGAATTTGAAGTCGATTAATCCATTTTGAAGTTGATTGTTCCATTTTGAAGTTGATTAATTCATTTTGGAGTTGATTAATTTTTTTACTTGAAAATAAGTCCATTTTGAAGTTGATTATTATCATTTTGAAGTTGAAAAGGTATAGTATCATGCTTAATTTCATGTAGTCGGGGCATAAGGAAAAACGCTGATCGGAGCAATTGCCATGAAAATATACAGACAGAGGAAAAGCACATGTGGTCGGTGAGAAATTGATTGAAGACGAGATCCCAGGACAGGATCGATTGCATTACAGATCTTTCTTTGGATTTTGTCAAGAATCTGAAATTGTACAGCAGGAACACCACACGAGATATGGCGACAGCATTCAATGCACGGACGAATGGTAGATTTATACATTTGCAAGATTGATTCTGATTTTATACATTTGCAGAACAGATTCTGGAGTATAGTATCAGCCATTCTGATGGCATATAAAAACTTACATGCTCAAGATAAACATGGAGAAAAACTTCAACATTAGTTGTATATGATGAAGTCATCTCGAAGCCTGAGTAGTAACTGAGATTCATAGACAAATAAAAAACAATTTTCGTCGATGAGATTGAGACCTGGAATTTGAATAATTTCTGTGTCATCAGATCGTAAAGCGATAAAGAAACACGGAAAAGGTTGAAATTCCCATTCTACACACAGCCGAAAATTTTATCATTTGACGTCATTAAATTTCAGGTATTTCCGGAAATTAAAATTTCATTTAGCAGTTGGATGTTTTTTTTTTTTTACCTTTTTTATTGGTTGCGTATTTGCATTGAATAATCATCTGACAACACAGGCAGAAAACCTGGGTATCGCACAACAAATTGTCATATTCTAAGCGCAATATTCATTCATATAAAAATGCATGAAGTTTGGCACAAGGCTGAAAGGAGGGTGAAGAAAGGATGACAATCATTGTTCCTAACTTTTTAACGTAACTAGTTACATCCGCTGAACCAGACATGCTTTCCATAAGCTCACACCGTAATACCATAAAACACATATATAACACAATAATCATAAGTCACATATATAACACAATAACCATGAAAAATATATATTACATAATAACCATGAGACACATATATAACACAACAACGATGAAACACATATATAACACAATAACCATAAGACATATATATAACACAATAACCATAAAACACATATATATATAAAGAATAACCATGAAACACATATATAACACAATAACCATGAAACACATATATAACATAATAGCCATGAAATATATATATAACACAATAACCATAAAACATATATATAAACAAAATCCATGAAACTCATATATAACAAATTAACCATAAAACACATATATAACATAATAACCATGAAACACATATATAAACAATAACCATGAGACTCATATAAAACACATTAACCATAAAACACATGTATAACACAATAACTATGAAACTCATATAAAACACAATAACCATAAAACACATACATAACATAATAAGCATGAAACACATATATAAACAATAACCATGAAACTCATATATAACGCATTAACCATAAAACACATGTATAACACAATAACCATGAAACTCATATATAACACAATAACCATAAAACACATACATAACATAATAAGCATGAAACACATATATAACACAATAACCATGAAAGTCATATATAACACATTAACCATAAAACACATGTATAACACAATAACCATGAAACTCATATATAACACAATAACCATAAAACACATACATAACATAATAAGCATGAAACACATATATAACACAATAACCATGTGTTATTCATAATGACGGTCGTCTTGAGTAGATAATCTAGAGGTTAGCAGTGAATATCTTGAAGACAGTAGGAAAACGTTGTTCACGTTAGCAGTGGATATTTTAGTAAAAGGTAGCAGAGCATAGTTCGTCCTTCTGTTTCTCTTCGCCTGACAAGCTGGACGGGACATTCGGGTAGAGTGAACAAAAATGGCCTCCTTTATACACGACGGATTGAATGTTCTACGTCTTCTGATTGGTTAACCTTCTATTGGTGGATTATAAAGTGAGTGAAGGCATTTTGACTAACTCACTAGTACATATATATATACACACAAAAAACTGCAACACCACGAAACTCATATATAACACAATAACCATGATACATATATATAAACAATAACCATGAAACTCATATATAACACAATATCCATGAATCACATATATAAACAATAACCATGAAACTCATATAAAACAAATTAACCATCAAACACATGTATAATATAATAACCATGTAACACATATATAAACAATAACCATGAAACTCATATATAGCACAATAACGAAAAACGCATATATAAAACAATAACCGTGAAAAACATATATAACATAATAACCATGAAACACATATATAAACAATAACCTTGAAACTTATATATAACACAATAACCATAAAACACATATATAACACAATAACCGCGAAAACATATACAACACAGTAACCATGAAACACGTATATAACACAATAACCATGAAACACATATATGAACAATAACCATGGAACTCATATATAACACATTAAACATAAAACACATGTATAACACAATAACCATGAAACTCATATATAAAACAATAACCAATAAACACATATATAAACGATAACCATTATACTCATATATAACGCAATAACCATAAAACACATATATAACATAATAACCATGAAACACATATATAAACGATAACCATTAAACTCATATATAACATAATAACCATAAACCACATATATGAACAATAACGATGAAACTTATATATAACACATTAACCATAAAACACATATATAATATATAAACAATATCCATGTAACACATTAACCATAAAACACTTACATAACATAATAACCATAAACAATAACCATAAAACACATATATAACATAATAAACATGAAACACAAATATAAAACAATAACCATAAAACACATTTATTACATAATAACCATGAAACACATATAACACCACAACCATGAAACACATATATAATCAATAACCATAAAACATATTTATTGTGTTATATATGTGTTTCATGGTAATTATGTTATATATGTGTTTCATGGTTATTGTGTTATATATGAATTTCATGGTTATTGTTTATATATGTGTTTCATGGTTATTATGTTGTATATGTGTTTTATTGTTATTGTGTTATATATGAGTTCCATGGTTATTGTGTTATACATGTGTTTTATGGTTAATGTGTTATATATGAGTTTCATGGTTATTGTTTATATATGTGTTTCATGGTTATTATGTTGTATATGTGTTTTATTGTTATTGTGTTATATATGAGTTCCATGGTTATTGTGTTATACATGTGTTTTATGGTTAATGTGTTATATATGAGTTTCATGGTTATTGTTTATATATGTGTTTCATGGTTATTATGTTGTATATGTGTTTTATTGTTATTGTGTTATATATGAGTTCCATGGTTATTGTGTTATACATGTGTTTTATGGTTAATGTGTTATATATGAGTTTCATGGTTATTGTTTATATATGTGTTTCATGGTTATTATGTTGTATATGTGTTTTATTGTTATTGTGTTATATATGAGTTCCATGGTTATTGTGTTATATATGTGTTTCACGGTTAATGCTTTATATATGTGTTTTATGGTTATGGTTGTTGTGTTATATACGAGTTTCATGTTTATTGTGTTATATATGTGTTTCATGGATTTCGTTTATATATGTGTTTCATGGTTATGATATTATATATGTGTTTTATGGTTATTGTGTTATATATGTGTTTCATGGTTATTGTGTTATATGTGTTTTATGGTTATTAATTATGTATTATTTTCCTTCTTTTTTAAAATTATGAAAAACGTGGAAATTTGTGACCTGTTATAATTCAAACCTCGCCCTTCGTGTTCCCCCGGAGATAAAGTTTTCTACGCTCAAATTGTGCGCGCTAGCTACGATAAACCCGGTTACACGCAATTTAAACACATTTAGGGCACCGATTTGTTTATCTACTGATAATAAAGTGATGATCTCTGTTCAGTGAAGTATTACTTTGAAAAAGACTTACATACGACATGACGGACCGATTGCGTTTACCTCACTTCACACGCTGAAGTGTATAAATAATATACATGATTAAGTAATAAATTTCCCGAATTTATATTATTCTAGGATTGACGAAAATGCTGGAGATTTGAAAGAAAACAACTAAAAAAAAAATATTTTCAAACAAAGTATTGCAAAAGCAAATAGAGAATTTACGTTTGGCAAGTCAAAAAGTTGCTTGTCTTGAATGTCGCCATTTCAAGTTTATCAGGTAAGTGAAATCTATCTATCTATCTATCTATCTATCTATCTATCTATCTATCAATCAATCTATCTATCTATCTATCGCAGTATATTCATATCTATCTATCTATCTATCTATCTATCTCAGTATATTCATATCTATCTATCTATCTATCTATCTATCTTTCTATCTATCGCAGTATATTCATATCTATCTATCTATCTATCTATCTATCTATCAATCTATCTATCTATCTATCTATCTATCTATCGCAGTATATTCATATCTATCTCAGTATATTCATATCTATCTATCTTTCTATCTATCGCAGTATATTCATATCTATCTATCTATCTATCTATCAATCTATCTATCTATCTATCTATCTATCTATCTATCTATCAATCTATCTATCTATCTATCGCAGTATATTCATATCTATCTATCTATCTCAGTATATTCATATCTATCTATCTATCTATCTTTCTATCTATCGCAGTATATTCATATCTATCTATCTATCTATCTATCTATCAATCTATCTATCTATCTAACTATCTATCTATCGCAGTATATTCATATCTATCTATCTATCTATCTCAGTATATTCATATCTATCTATCTATCTATCTTTCTATCTATCGCAGTATATTCATATCTATCTATCTATCTATCTATCTATCGCAGTATATTCATATCTATCTATCTATCTCAGTATATTCATATCTATCTATCTATCTATCTATCTATCTATCTATCTATCGCCTCCGTTATATCTATGACTTCACATAGAGATAATGGTCAACTACTGTTATTTTCCTCGCACAACCGGCTGGTTAGAACGTTGTCTTGGAAAGAATTTTCGATGAAGCTGAAATCATTATTAAACATTATAAAAAGAAATACTAATTTTGAGGCAAATGTTCCTTTCGCACGAGACAGAACAGAAAACTCTAGCAAGAAAAGAAATATATATTGTTCAATTTGCTTTTCAATAAAAATGTTAATTAACCGAATAATGAACATATCTCCAAAACACTAACCCAGTTCCAGAAATCTGTAAAAAGTGTTCCAGAGTAATACAGTCAAGTTTATATTTTTCTGTCCCGTTAATATTCTCTATACGATAAAATGAAATAACAGGGTAATCACCAGCGTATGATAAAGTCACACAACACACAGCTGGTAAGTTTTTGGTGAGGGATCTACTTTTGTTAAACACACTATTGAAAAATTAACGAGAATTAGCAAAAAGCGCAGCGAACAAAGGAGCGTTGCAACCTATTCCCAACATTCATTACAGAAAAAGGGTAAAGGCGCATATAAAAGAGAATAAAACATTAATCGTTGAAACATATGCTTTTATATGTATATATATATATATATATATATATATATATATATATATATTTATTAAAGACATTTTTATGTTTAACGTTCTTTTTTTATAGATACAAGTATTTAAGTAAATGCTCTGTTTATAATAAACAGTATTAAATCACATTTAAATACTTGTATCTATAAAAAAAAGAACGTTAAACATAAAAATGTCTTTAATAAATAAATTGTCGAACTTTGTCCATTTCGTAATATATATATATATATATATATATATATATATATATATATATATATATATATATATATGAAGAAATATAGTCTTAAGATGTGCTATATTTATGAGATAATCAATATCAAAGATAGAGCGTGTGTAAATATAAAAGTGAATATAGAAGTCAACACTTAGAGGCGACAGTCTGTTTCATGCTAGATGCAATCGTCAGGCGACCCTGAATAAAGAGAAAGAACAGTAAGGTATATAATCCGATGTTCTTATTAATATTTTTATTTTTACAAAACGGTATTCAATGAAAATCTACAGAGGATAAATATTATAAATTTACTAATTTAAAAATATGGTTCCATCGCTACACAGGAATTACCATGTTTCAAAAACAGAAGCTAAAACCTCAAATTCAATTATAGAATTAAATTAACGTTTTTAGTTCCGTTTCATTTTCAAGCAAATTTTGGAATAATTTATTTTGAAATTTACTGAGTTTTAGAAGCACATACATTCATAATATTAGTTTCTAAGGATATGGTATCTGTCTTATCAGAAGAGAAATAATCTTATAAAGTTTTCATAGGCATTCGACTCTTTGAGATAACCTGAAAGATTTTATAGGATCCGAGGTTTTAGCTATCAATCAAAACGAGGAAAATTGAAGGGTTATTTTTTTTTTTTTGAACGTTAATATTAAATCGTCCGATTTGCAAATTATTTGATGTGTTCGCTGGCTTCCATTATCAATGAATACATGAAAGGATGATATAAGTATTATAATCTTGATATATTTTCACTTATATAGACATGATCTCTTCCTGTTATTAAACAAAATTCATATTCGGCTTTTAAAAATTTCTTTCTTTCTTTTTCAGATTCAAAGTCTTTTACTATTTTTCATAAGAAACAATTGGAATTAGTCACAATGAAAATTACACGAATTTTACAAGTCATAATTTTCGCCATTCTATCTGATCGACTCACCAGTACAGACAACATACTTTTCTTGTCCTTACCTTATTTCAGCCATATCAACCCGATGGTTAAAGTGGCTGGAGAACTGGCGAATTATGGACACAAAAGCTACATTCTCATCAGTGAAAATTTGGATGGGAAATTCGGTCCAGTAAAAGAGGGAGTGAATTTCGTCATAACAGAGGAATTTCCAGAGTATAAGAAATTCCTTGATGAAGCAATAGAGGTGTTAACATTTCCAGAGAAATATCCATTGGAATTAATATTCAAAAACCTCCCAAAACTATGTGATCGTTATCTTCTGAATGAAGAACTTGTTGAAAGACTGAAATCATTCAATGCAACTCTAGCGGTTATTGAATCGAATGTAGAGAGCCATTGTCTGGCCATTATCGCGTACAGACTTGGAATTCCTTTTCTTCTCCTAGGTTTTGAAAACCAGATCTATATTCACAGAACACCATGGGCAATTTCAGTTATTCCACATTTTAATCTCTTCACGAACAAGATAACATCTTTCTCGATGAAGATTGAGAACATGTTGTGTCATTTAAAGGATTATATAAATCCAACACCTTGGTCTCCGGGAAGAGATATTAAAGAATACGCACCTGGACGGCCGGATATTTCTTTTGAAGAACTTCTACGACAAGCCCAACTGCATATTGTTGATTCAGATTACTTTCTCAATCAAGCATTACCAGCACTTCCAAATGTCAGATACATTGGCGGAATAGCTACCCAGCCGGCGAGACCTTTAAAAGGAAAAATCTTAAAATTTGTTAATGCTTCTAAACATGGAGTCATCGTTGTATCGCCAGGAAGTCTTGTCAGTTGGGGCATTCACGTTAAGAAAATGGAAGAAGCCTTCAGTAAGATCAAATATGATGTCGTCTGGAAACATTCAAATACTTCTTATTCCCGCCCAAATGTTCTACTCACAAAATGGCTACCCCAAACCGATCTTCTTGGTCACCCAAACACCAAATTGTTTATCACGCACTGTGGTAACAGTGGTAATTATGAAACCTTGTACAACGCTGTTCCCATCATTGGATTACCAATTTATTATGATGAACCATTTAGCAGTCAAAACATGCAATTGAAAGGATTCGGAATCTCGATGGACATTAATAATTTCACAGTGGACGAGTTGGTCAGAAATATCGAGGAAGTCATTGAGAATCCAAAATACAAGAAAAACATTGCAAAGATGAGCGAAATATTTCGATCCCAAGATCTCCCATCGGTCAGAGCAGCCCGTCTTGTAAATAAGATCCTGAAATACGGAGGCGATCATTTAAGATCAGAGATTCAAGACATTCCTTTGTATGAGTTTTTAATGCTTGATATTTTGGCAGTCCTTTTTACAGCCGGTTTCATAGTGTTGTTTCTTGCGGTATTTCTTTTGAAAAAGTGCTCCGCACTTGGTTGCAAAAACAGAATGAGTCTGAAGGATTAATTTTTTATAGCAATAATAAATGCTGAAAATCAATCACACTCTAAATAGGGAGTAAAAATTATTTGTGTAGAAATATAATGTCATCACGACTTTTTCTTTTTTCTATCAATTTGCCTTCCTATCTATCTATCTATCTATCTATCTATCTATCTATCTATGTATTTTCCCATCTGCCTGTCGATGTATCTATGTTTATTTAATCTATCGCAGGTTCTTCATATATATTATCTCTCTTTTCAGCTCTCTCTCTCTCTCTCTCTCTCTGTATCTATCTATCTATCTATCTATCTATCTATCTATCTATCTGTCTGTCTGTCTGTGTGTCTGTCTATCTTTCTGACTATTATTTCTTTTTCCGTCTCTCGTTCCATATCTATCTATCTATCTATCTATCTATTGATGAAACCCATAAATTTCTGTTTTCTTACTCTATGGCTTGTCCTTCATTTTGCTCTCATTACCTTCATTGTCGAATCGTTTTTTTTTTTAAATGTCCTTCTGTATTTTCCATCAGACACTATGCCATGAAGGGTATATTGATAAGGTTATCCTCACGGGTGATAAATCATGATATCTAATCTAATCCACATAGAATAATCTCAATATATAGGTTAAATGAATCCAGGCCAGGAGATTGATCATTGTCATCATTTCCCTCTATTTTTCTGCATTCAATCAACATGTTCTCTATCTACGAGCAATCTGCTTACAACTACTACTTTCTGGAGAGGGCCTAGTGAGTTTCCTAGGCCAGACTGATATATGTTACGGTTTAAATGCCCACCCCTTCCGTGTAGGTCAAGGCTTATAAAGAATTCTATGTTTCGCATATGATTGCTATTTTTCTGGGCTCATATTCTTCACCCTGTCAACGTCATTATAAAAATTGCATTTCTTGTTTCAGTTTCTTGAACAAAACATACTGTTCTTAGTATGTTTCCATCATACTTTTATTAGGAGAAATATTCGCGATTTCGCAGCTGTCATATATTTCGCTTATCACTTTGGCAACCTTGGCAATCACAAATCAATATTCATCTTATTACATGCTGATTTAAATTCGGATTTTAATGATTCCATTCTTTATTTCTCAGTGGTTCAAGAAATGCTGTTGCAACGGTTTTAATGTTTGATTTTTAGTCGTGTTTTTTACCAAATCACTCAATCATCCATCTCTCTCTCTCTCTCTCTCTCTCTCTCTCTCTCTCTCTCTCTGGCTCTCTATGGCTATATATATATATATATATATATATATATATATATATATATCTTCACATCTATCTAAATATACGATAGCTTCTAAATAGCTTCTTAGAGATGGTGTATCAATAAAAGAAACAAGTCTCCTGTGCCCCGAAAAGATTAATATGAGTAGATATGTTCACCTATCACCAGTTCACTATTGCTTCTACAGTTTTTGAAATGGAAATAAAGTTTATTCCTTGTTTTCTTTTTTAGTGCGAGGTCTTGCGATTCCTTTCTTCATTTATTTCGTCGTAACTTTTTAGTGATTTGGTTAATCAGTGGTTGTGATTTTCAATTTGACGACACCTGTTTGGCTGTTTTCTGGTTGCTGTATCGCGCCTGGTATCAAGGAGTCCTAACTTTTTGCTAGTGTGTCTACTTTGGCCAACAGTAAACTCATATAGCTTTTTCCAGTGTCATGTTGCGCATGGAAAGGTGAGGGATTTCCGTTGGGTTAACACTGAGGACACAACATGTTTTAGGCTAAGTCACATTCAGAATGGTTTGTATTGCCTTAGACGATGGACAGCGGAAATATCTTGCCTTTTTTCCTTCAAATCAAAATACTCTTTTAATGGCAGCTGCAACTAAAAAATAATAAAACTAAACCAATCAGAAAAAACTCACAAAAACTTTTTATATATTTACAAACGTTACTGATTTGCTCCGCTTTTGCTTTCTATTTGAAACATCTGTAATTATTATTATTATTATTATTATTATTATTATTATTATTATTATTGTTATTTTTATTATTGTATTAATCATAGAAGCATCCGAGGGAAAAAGCTACAAAAGTGTGACTTACATCTCAAGAAGTGAACACGAATAGAATGAGGGAATTTTGCTACAATGTGCGCGGCATAGCGGGTTTTAGCCGTGAAGGTAAGGATTGGTGGATCTACGGACTGCAGCTCGTCTAAACCCTTTGCCTGGAAATATCGACAGTGTAGCGAGAGGTATGTGTATTTCGACTGTGGGACAGGATTTGCAGAGTGGGAAACAATTCATTACTTACAAGTACCCAGATACACTTTTGGACTCTATCAAACCTGGAAAGTGAAGACTATGCAGCTCCTGAACATATACGGCAGCAATACTCCATTTTCCTTCTGAGATGGCACTTGTAAACGTAGAGGATAACAAGAGGATTCAAATACTTATTATCAACATTATGAATAACGATAGATATTAAGAGCTGAGGTTTATACGATATGCTACACATTTCCGGTAAATTAGACCGATATCGGTTTTTCATTTTAAAATTTATTGATAAATTATTCAGTAGCAGAATAACATCTTGATTGTTTCTAAAAGCAATTTTTTTGCTAAAATTTAATTATTTGGGCAATTTTTGATTTTCATTCTTTGTAAAATTATAAAAAGCGGGAGAAGATGTTGAAATTCAATTAGTCAAACATGCTCTACTTTCTCCGGTAGTTTACGGCCATTTCCGGCAAGCTGACTATGAGAAAATAGATATCTTACTTAATACGCTGAAAAAATAGCAGAGCATGATTAAAAAAAGGACCCAGATTTAATAAAAAGAAACTTTTTATCGTCAGAATGTTTATGTTATTATGAAGAGGAAAGACCAAAGTATTTTTATTATTTTATTGAAGTTTTTAATCCTTTCTACCACGTTCGAAATTTTCGTTATTTTTTTTTTTTTTACGTTAGCGGATAGACCAAATACTACTATAAGTAATTTAGCGCCCATTTCCGGAAAAATGACACATTTATTATGAAATTTTACAAAATAAAAACAATTGTCAGATTGTAATTAAGCTTTAAGGACCTATTTGCAAATGAATTAAATTATTTTTTTTTTTTTACATTCTGTTAATCCCACTTGCTTAATTTCATGTAATTTCAGAAATTAAATTTTGATCTAATTTTTTTTTATTGGTTAAAATCAGGAATTTTGATCTACTTTTTTTTTTTTTTATTATCTCAAACAGATCCGCCCTGAATTGTAAAATAAATAATTCAATAAACTATGAAATTATAATTAAATAGTTGCTTTTTATAAATAAAATCTATTAAGGACAATATTGTCTTAAGAAAAAAAGTCGGATTCATTATTCTTCAAGACAGCAAATATTCCTCAAATACACCTTCAGAATATCACATTTTATTTTGGATGAATGGCGATGGCTATAGTAATTTTAAGCTCAACAATCAACAACAATCAATCTGTCATCACCTCTTCAAAGACATAATCATGGCTACAATCGGTTTGCTACTGTTTGCTTAATAATTTCATTTCTTCGGTAATTATAATTAAATTGAATAATATTTGTTTCAAATCAGATTAATTATACTTCAAATCAGTTAATATTCTTCAAATAAAATTTCAGAAAAGCATATTTTATTTTTGGAACAGTTTATAATAGAGAGAATTAAGACAATTACATTGCAATGAAAAATGACAACAAAAAGGAAAAAAAATATCGATTCAAATAAATAAAGTTTCCGTTTCAAATACGCCAGAGTATTTTGCTTACTGACAACAGTAAATTCACTCATTTAACGTTTTGTTAAGGCTAAAGTGAAAGATTGTTTTTAAATTGATTTTAAACCTAATGGATTGCGAATATGTAGCAGTCCCTAGACAAAACAATTTTGTATTCAATTTATACACACAATTACAGGACCCCGTGTTTTGTAGTAACAGTAAAAAAGATATTATCTCTGTGCTATGAGGTCATATGTTTATTCCCTGATTAACTGAGGCTTCAAAAGATTTTGCCTCATTTCTGGAGATAGGAAAAGTATTATCTCTGTCAGATGATGTCACTTGTGTGGTTTTATTTACAGTGTACTGGTTCAACATAGTTCTCCTTCTTTCTAAAGGTAAGATATTAAATGTTTCATCAATTCTATTAATTATTGGAATCTCAATGCATTGTTCGAAATCACGAAGGTTTCCGAAGTAATATTAAATCGCTGTATAAAAAAAAAGCAAAAATAAAAATCAACGCCATGGCAAAAGATGACTTAAAGATAAATTACATATCATAATTTATTATTAGTAATAATAATGGCTGTTTTGATATTAATTAGCATCAAATATATGTCAGATATATTTTATATAATCAACACAATCAATTTCACTTCTGGAATTTTAAAGAAATTTTATTAGCAGCATTTACATAATTTGGGAATTATTTTAAAATGCGGAAATAGCATTTTTTTAAATATATCATTGCTACCAATGTGAAGATCAATATTGCTATAAAACAATGTCATCGTAAATATTCTTTGGATAGCATCAGTGAAAACAAGAGAGCAACGGCCTGATTGTAAATAAGTTTAAGCATCAAGTAAATTGATTTGAACTTTTGATGAACGATTTAAAAGGGAAATATAGTTCTTTTGACATAAACTTCCACTGAATGATTTTACAGATGTATAATAAAGTATAAACGATGATTTATCTGGAATATTTTTCAAATGAGTGAATTTGGGAAACAAACGATAAAAAGCGACTATTATAAACTGAAATCCGCTGAAATATGCGCTTAAAGATTATAGAAAGTTAGAAAAACATTGCCTTCTTATATGAATTGGGTTTCTTTTTGTTAGGTTTCTTCATATTTCACACCAAGTAGACAATCTAATATGCTTATAACATATTTTTTAATGCTTCAATTTTCTATGTCTTTTCGCTTTCTATCGCAGAATAAATATTCTGGATATCGTAACAGTCTTCTTCAATTTGCCGAAGACGGTTTGAACGTCACTGAATCTTCAGCAATCAGAATAGAATGTTCATTCTCAGGTTCCTCTAAGTGTTGTTCATAATGGTTTAAATCGTTTAGATGTTTTGTAATCGATATCAGATTCAGGTTCCCCAATTCTGTAGTTCTATAATTGTTGGTTCACCCTGATCGTATTTGTTCCCAACTAGAGCCAAATCATGCACAGATACAGTCGACACACTTCCGTTATTAAATATTATATGGGCCAATGCATAAGGGAGATTTCCCAGATATTCTTCATGGAGATAATTTCACGACATTTTTTGGGGGGGAGGGGGGTATTACATGCAATAATTAAACAAAGTTTTCAAATTTGACGAAGAAACGTACCGAATATTTAAACTCAGAACCAGTAAGAAATACAGTGCTACCTTTTTTTATTCAGAATTAACGTTGGGTAATATGGAACAGAACTAAAGAAGGAAGTACCCTGACAAAACTATCCTTCTATTTACCGACTGATGGGAAGGGGGAGAAGAAGAGGATTCATACCTTTTCCTAGGGTATTAGCATGTAAGTCAATGTAATGAATTCGACTAGAATTCGAACTCGTCGCGATGATACCTCGACCCGAGCCGCTATCCTTTAGTCCACCGACTCACATCCGCTATTAAATATTATATGGACAAATGCATCCGTGTTATTTACCAGATATTCATACTTCAGTTAATATCAAGTCTCATTTGTTGTTTTAAAGGCGATAATTAAAAGAAATCGGAAGATTTCAAATCTGGTGAAAAAATAAACGTAATATTTTTAATAAACTCAGAAACGTGAAACACGCTCCCAAGAGGATGCTTAGCCGATCACTACAATCTAAATCTGTTCAAGTCTAGGATGAACTTTTGTCTTCCCCGCAAGTGGACATAAACATATATATTAAGTACAGACCTCGAGTGGCTCTCAGGCTTTGCTCAGGGTGGATATGATTGTAAAAAATGTTCATATATATATATATATATATATATATATATATATATATATATATATATATATATATATATATATATATATATATATATATATAAGTAGGCATATACGAAGATAAGCTGAAATATGCCCTTACAAAATTATGGTAAGATAAAAATCAGTCACTTAGAGCATATAAAATATGCCTCCTGATATGAATTGGGGTTCTTTTGTCAGGATTGTTGTCCTTATTTTACGCCGAGTACCCAAACCGATATACTAATTAAATATCGTTTTAAAGCTTCAATTTTCTGTCTTTTCTGTTTCTAACCCTTGCAAATTCTGGTATTTCACAAGATGAATTGGTTTAAATTCACTATATTTGCTCCACTCACATATGCATAAGTGACATTTACCAGATATCCTTACTAAAGTTAATTTCAGGTCTGTTTTGTTCTTTTACAGCCAATAATTAAAACAAATCGGAAGTTTTCAAATGTGGCGAAGAAACAAACGCAATATTTAAACAAACTCAGAAACAATAAGAAATATACTTTTGTTGCTTTTCTTTCTTCAGAATTAAGTTTGAAGTGAGTTACATCAGGCATGATTTCATTGGTCAAACCACCCTGAAAAATATATTGTCTTATCACAAGCTTATTATATTTTTTGAGTGTCTGCTATCTGATTTTTTTTTTTTCAGGCGGAAGACATTACGCCGGAAAGTCCATCACAGAAAAAAAGAACATGGATTATCTTCCTTGTTGAATTATAGTCCTCACAGTAACGTTCATTATTATGTTGATTAAATTAGTCTTTACTAAATGCTAGGGGATTTAACAATGCTTGGACATTAACTAAATCCCGAGAAGATAAGATTAATAGAACATACACTCGGATACTGAGAGCTATACGTAACATCTCTTGGAGACAACATGCAACATAAAAATAAAAAATAAAATATTCTGGAGCAGTGATTTTTGGCCGGTTTGTCGCGGCTTACTTGTAGGCCGTGATAGGATATTAGGTTTGCCGGGAATTTTTGCTAAGTTCATTAAACAGCTCGTATCATCTTATACACAAATTTGTTGCTAGGATAATATTTGATTATGTTCAACAATATTTTATCCGATAATGTATGAAGTTATTCCATTCCAGACACCATCGCGAATATGTAGAGTTCCAAATGAAAAACAAAATCATCACGAAGTAGTTGCGTGTTTTGTGTTTTATTAATGAACTTTAAAAAGAAACACGTGACCTGAATAAATAATCCCAAGGTTGATAAATGCGTATCAAAATAAATGAATGATAAGCAAATAAGTATGGAGCATTGCAAGTGTATTTGCAATTTTTGTTTTCATTTTAGACCCGCCAATTTTCGAGGTAATGGATAAATACTTTCGCCCTGAATCTTTACCTCCTTCTCTCTCTTTGTCTCTTTTTTCTCTCTTTCTCACTTTCTCTCTCTTTCTATCTTCCTGCTATTTTCTCTTTCTCATTCACTCTCATTATTCTTTTTACACCTCTCTTTTTTCTTTTTCTCCCTCTCTTTATCTCTCTCTTTCTTTTTCTGTCGCCCTGTCTCTCATTTTCTCTCTCTAGCTTTCTCTGTACTATATCCGTTCAGAACAAAGACAAACACGCCTCTCCACAACTTCCTATATTTTACTTCACTCAGTAATTTTTGCCTTATAACACTCTTTTCGTTTCTCTTCCTGGTATTTTAGTCCAGTATTTATGCCATATTTGGGGCTGGAGCTGCACAGTCCTCCCATTCCAGCTTTGATAGAGTTCAAAATCGGTTATACAGACTTGAGGAGAAAGACTCATTCTCTACTCTGCAACTTCTTTCCCCTCACATCGCTAACTCTGTCACTATTTCCATGGCAAATGTTCAGATAATTTCAACAATTCAGACATAGGAGATGTCATACCACGTACACATAATTGAATCATCCATATTTCCTCCATACTTCAAAGGTAAAGCGAATCTTCTAATCAGACAAGAACTGTTATTTTGTCAATCAGATGCCGGCACGGACTCTCCCCTTTTAAACTCATCAGGTAAAGGGTCTATCCGCCTTATCCTTTACTTATCTTCATTTCTTACCACATTTTCATACATACCTGTAACGCAGCTCATTCATCATAAACATTTTAATAGTATCTTTAAACCCTGCGAGCTTCTCGAGACCTGAATTTCGTTAACATCATCAGTATAAAATATAAAACTTTGCTCTAATATCTATTTACTAAAACGGATAAGTAGTTTTTTCTTTCTAATTTACTTCTGCTTCTCAATATGCCTTGTGAATGTTATATTCTCCACGCATTCTTTCTTTATTATATATCCATGTTTCTCTGATTGTTATCAGCCGCTTCATTTAGATACTATTCACCTTAAATGTACCTGTTATTTAACTAAGACATTTTCCCCATTTTTCGATAGAACCGCGTGTCTTTTCGCCTTTTCTTCATTTGTAAAGAAACTGTCTAATATTCACTGTCATATTGGAGAACAGATATTACATAGCAGTTCAGATCGATTTTCTTGGTTCTTAATGACATATTTATATCTCTTGATACCTTCTCGATTTTCCGTGATATATCATCTATGTAACTGTTGGCTTCTTTGTAACATTTTCCATTGTCTGATGTTATACTCACCGGAAAGTTACATTTCCACACCTGCTTTAGTTTCACGTCTCCGATGCGTACCTCACGAGTCAAGCTACCCTTTTGACGAAATCCATGAATTCTGTCTTTTTACATTATGTTTTGTCCTTTATTTTGCTTTCGTCATCTTAATTGTCGGATTTCTTTTAAAATTTCATTCTGAATGTGCTACCAGCTCTATGCTATATGGGAAGCGTATGCTGTTATGTTTACAGCCACTTGTGGTAAATCTTGATAGCTAATCTAATTCCCTTAGAATAATCTCGATGTATAGATTAAATAAATCCGTGCCATCATTGTCCTAATTTTCCGTCTATTTTGCAGCATTCACTCAACACGTTCTCCACCCACGAGTAATCTGCTTGTACCTAATACTTATTGGAATGACGGCCTAGAGATTTTAACACTCACGAGACAGACTGAAATTTGTTATGGATTAATTTCGCCTTTTTCCGTGTAGGTTAAGGCTTATAATGAATTCCCTGTTTGGCATATGATAGATATTTTTTTCTGGACTCATACAGTTCCCTCTGATAACGTTGTGTTTATAAAAATTGCATTTCTTGTTCCAGTGTCTTGAACAATGCCGTGATATTTTTGACCTGTTCCAGTCTAATTGTGATTACAATCCTAATTATTAACTTTCTTCAAGCTAATGTATAAATGGGATTCGCACCTGGTTTCTTCTGAAGTGTCATCTGTTGTGCTTTACTGTTATTTCACCGCTGTCATATATTTCGATTTTCACTTCGACAACGTTAGCAATCTCAAAATCTTCCAAGGTTATCAACATTTCCGTATTAAAATCTCTTCTTGTTCTTTCACTTTGATCAACTTCATCTTAGCAAATTCTAAATTAACTCCAGATTTTAATACTACGGAATATTCCATGTTTTTATTTATCAGTGATTCAAGAAAACCTGTTTTTAGTCGTCTTTTATTACGGATGATTGCCTGGTTGTTTTATTTGACGATATTTCATTTGAGAGAATGTTTCTGAGTTGCTTACACAAGGACAGAGCGCCTAGAAAAGCCAACATTCACAAGTATTTTAAAATTTATAAAGATTCCTCCATCTCATGTGAGAGAATGAAATTGTGTAATCGATGACACATAGGGGGAGATATTTATGTACTCATATTGTTCACACTGATAATGGTCTGATTGTTCCAGTGTTTTGGATAATGCCGTGATATTTTTGACATGTTCCAGTCTAATTCTGTTAAGAGAACTCTTAATTGCAATCTTAATTATTAACTTTCTTCAAACTAATTTTTAAATGGGATTCGCACCTGGTTTCTTCTGAAGTGTCATCTGTTGTGCTTTACTGCTATTTCACCGCTGTCATATATTTTAATTTTCACTTCGACAACGTTAGCAATCTCAAAATACTCTAAGGGAATCAGGGAATTCTATGTGACTGTTTGATTCTTTGTGAGATTTCCCATTGTCTGATGTTATACCCACTGGAAAGTTACATTTCCACACCTGCTTTAGTTTGACGTCTCCGATACGTGCCTCACGAGTCCGGCTGCCCTTTTGACGAAAACCATGAATTCTGTCTTTTTACACTATGTTTTGTCCTTTATTTTGCTTTCGGCCTCTTCATTGTCGGATCACATTTTTTCTGTTTTTTTTTTTTTTGTTTTTTTTCTAAACTTCATTCTGAATTTTCCATCAGACACTCTGCCATATGTGAAGGTTAGGTTTATAAGCTTACGGTCACTGGTGGTAAATCATGATAGCTAATTTAGAGTAAACTCGATGTATAGGTTAAATGAATCCAGGCCAGAAGGAATATATGTGTCTTCGTTTTCCGTTTATTTTCCTGCATTCACTCAACACGTTCTCCGTCTACGAGCAATCTGCATTTTTAAAATTGCAAAGATATCTCCGTCTCGCATATGATAGAATGCATCTGTGTACTCGAGAAATCATAGGTATAGATTTTTATGGACACATAATATTCACGCTGCTAACGTTGTGAGTATAAAAAATTCCATTTCTTGTTCCAGTCTCTTAAACAAAACCGTACTCTTAGTTACTACACCTTTAGCTTTAGTCTTCGATACGTACCTCACGCAAAACCAATAATTCTGCCTTCTTACACGATGTTTTATCCTTTATTTTGCTTTGGTCATCTTCATTGTTGGACCCTTTTTTTTTCAAATTTAGTTATGAATTTTCCACCAGGCACTATGCCAACTATGAACGGTAAGGTTACGGAAACTTGTGGTAAATCGTGATAGCTAATCTAACACCCTTAAAATAATTTCGATGTATAGGTTAACTAAAGTCAGTCTAGAAGACAGATCCTAATTTTATGTCTATTTTTCTGCCTTCACTCAACACGTTCCAACTCTACGAGTAATCTTCTTGTTCATAGTACTCGTCGGAAAGAGGGCCTAGAAAATTTAACACTCACAAGAATTTTTAAATTTATAATGAGTCCTCCGTCTCGCATACGAGAGAATGAAATTGTGTACTCGAGGAAACATAGGGAGAGATATTTATGGACTCATACTGTTCACGCTGATAATGCACTGATTATCAAAATTTGCATTTCTTGTGCCAGTGTCTTGAACAAAGCCATAGTCTAATTGTATTACGAGAACTATTGATTGCAATCCTAATTATTAACTTTCTTCAAGCTAATGTATAAATGGGATTCGCACCTGGTTTCTTCTTAAGTGTCATCTGTTGTGCTTTATTGTTATTTCACCGCTGTCATATATTTCGATTTTCACTTCGACAACGTTAGCAATCTCAAAATCTTCCAAGGGAATCTACATTTCTGTATTAAAATCTCTTCTAGTTCTTTCACTTTGATCAACTTCATCTTAGCAAATTCTAAATTAACTTCAGATTTTAATACTACAGAATAGTTCATGTTTTTTATCTATCAGTGTTTCAAGAAAACCTGTTTTTAGTCGTCTTTTATTACGGGTGATTGCCTGATTATTTTATTTGACGACATTTCCTTTGAGTGTTTGATATCAAATCAGTTAAACACCTATCTATCTATCTATCTATCTATCTATCTATCTATCTATCTATCTATCTCTTCATAACTGTCTATCTCTCTGTCTATCTATCTAGGTCTCTTCATAACTGTCTATTTATCTAAGTCTCTTCATAACTTCTGTCTATCTATCTAAGTCTCTTCGATATGAAATGTTTGAGATAGATAGACAGATATAACAAGACTGAACTAGATAGATAGATAGATAGATAGATAGATAGATAAAAAAGACCCAAATCCCAAACGATGAATGAAGGACTGTTTACAACAATTCAGCACGCAAATGTAGTGGAGAAAACAAAATGAAACACAATTAACCAATACCATAACGACTCCAAGACTTTGCTGCTGCATATCTGGTATTCCCAATCGGTCACCCACCTACGTGATGACGAGGTTCGTCATTGCTTAACTTCGGTGATCGCACGGGAACTAATGTATCCACGTAAGATGGTCGTAAACCGTCAAAAATGCAGACTGACCAGAACGAAAATGTGTGAAGCTATTCTGGTGCTTCTGGTAATTGTAAGCCGTGTCAAAAATTGAGGGTGATGCTAAGACAGATGCAGTTATTGAAAAAGACATTATTTAAGTAAAGAAAACATCGCAGAAGCAATGAAACTTGTCGTAATTAACATTAAAATCTGAAAAATAGAAAAGTTAACAAAATACTTGTTGAAAGACTGACATAGATGACGGGACGCCGAGTAATCCATATTAACAGGGTTGGTGCATACTATTCCCCTGCAATCCATTAATTGGATACCCGGAGAGTCCTTTGTGACCCTAGTTATCTTATCAGCATACGTTTTTTTTTTTTTTTTTTTTTGGTATTTTTTTGTTCTACATTTTAAATACTTTATACATTAAACTAAGCAGAACAGACAATTAACGAATGAAAGATTCTCGGGTATTTTGACCTCATTCTGAGGATATTTTTGTTCCAGATTCGTGAATTTGTTTTGTGCTTGGTAAGTCTCGAACGAACATTACATATGATTCACTCTTTTGTATCCATAAAGAAGAATGTATTCAAATTACTCAACTTCATAACATGACAAAATCTCAAGTTGATGTTAAAAATTGCCGCAAAAAAAACTCTTGATTTAATAAAAAGAATTAAAGAGACATAATTTTGCGATGAAAGTTGATAAAAAAGTGGCGATAATCAGATATTTTAACAAAGAAAAACCATTCCAATTAATATAATTTGTGTTTAAAATATATCAATGTATTTTCCTTACAGGAAATAGTATTAGGTTGGTGCAAAAATAATGTCGTTTTCTCACATATGTTACATTTATATATGATTTCTGAATTAATTCCTTGATATATATATAGCCATGTTATATATCATTTTGAAGCGCGTTTTTCGCTCTATCGAATCGTGTTATTCGTTACCGTTCTCAATCTCTTCATTCATTTTTTTGCAGGCTTTTCGACAGCATGGACAAAATTCAAATCTGCACGATTTTCTTGTTCCAGTTCAAACTAGGCCGAAAAGCTGCCGAGACAGCTCGTGATATCAATGATGCGTTTGGCCCAGGAACCACTAACGAACGTGTTGCACAACGGTGGTTCAAGAAATTTCGCAATGTTGACGAGAGCCTCGAAGATGAAGCCGGTCGCGGCCGGCCGACTGCGGTTGACAACGAACATTTGAAAGCTGTTGCTGTTGCTGTTGAACTCGAGGTCGACCACTGAACAGTAGTTCGCCATTTAAAACAAATAGGGAAGTAAAAAAAGTTGGATAAATGGGTGAACGATAATCAAAAAAATCGTCAAAAAACTAAATTTAATCCTTTTGATTTCAATTAAATTAAAAAGGAAAGCTTCAAGAAACAACTTTCATTTATTAAAAAATCATTTTACTCCTTAGGTATCGCGAATTAGTGGAAGTCACAAGACAAAAAATTTTATGCAAATTACACAAACGAAAGTTATAGGACACTATCCCTTGCAGCAAGAGTTAAAAAGAAATTATTTTTTCTTTGAATAGAAACAATCAATGAGTTTTTCTCGTTTTACGACATCATGCGTAGCCATTTTAAACTCTAAGGCATGCTCAAAAAGCTGGAAGAAAAAATAAATTAAAAATGATTAAAAACGAAAAAGTTATAACTTTTTTCAAATATTTAGATTTTCAGTGGTCACTCTGTAATTAAAATCCTTATTGATACAGAACTCGAATTGTTCCGTTTTTTTGCTTTATATTAAAAACATGTAACATTATTATTATTATTATTATTATTATTATTATTATTATTATTATTATTATTATTTTGTAGTATTAGTAGTAGTAGAGGTAGTAGAAGAGGAAGAAGAAGAAGAAGTATTAGTAATAGTCACAGTTCTAACTCAATTGATGAAATAAATGACAGTATAATAATATAAGTATATAATGTTTGTTGACACCACTGGTGTGTACATATTTGAAGGTATCGCTTTAAATGATTTTGTCTCATTTCTGGAGATAATAAATTTAGCCCCAGTTAAAAAAGTAAATATCCCTGTCGGACGACATTACTTGTGGGGTCTTATTTACAAGTTACTGGTCCAATTCATTTTGCCACATTTCGGAAGGTAAGATATTACATGTTGCATCAATTCTATTCATTATTGGAATCTAAAATCAATGGTCGAAATCACGAAAGATTTCGAAGTGATATTAAATCGCGATGCAAAAGAATTCTTCGTTTGAGTAAAAAAAAAAAAATGAATAGCAACGCCATGGCAAAACATTAAAAATACAAAATCTTTAAAAACAAAGAAAAAATGAAAAGACATTTTTTAATAAGAGAAACAGGAATAAAGAAAAAGGTGCTGGATTTCTATGTGATATCCATCCCTTTAGGTGGCAGTGAATAATGGACAATCTCTCCACGGATGAGAAGAAGACTGGAAGTAACTGAAAGGCGAGTAACTGTTTTCCAAGCCCTATCCCATAGACGAAATGCTGCAAGACTCCCGCTATTCTCTCTATGTTTCTATGGAAAATGATCTGATCACCTACATTTCTAACCCTCGTCTTCCTTTAGTAAGAAGTAAGTTCCAGTCTGATAGACTTTTCCCAAGAGTTGTTGCTTTGTGGAACAGAATTCCAGTCGGGTGCTTTTTTTTTTTCGGCCACTACAATGTTAACCTCTTCAAGTAGAGGTTTAACCGTTATCCTTCACACATCACCGCATAAACTGCGCTGCTTACTCTCGTCCCTCACAAAACAACCACCTTCGATAGTCTGTCTTAGTTTAGTTCCTGGTTTTACTTATAAATTTAGATTTATCAAATTTTTCTATTGTCATTTATTTCATCAATTGTGTCAGTAATACAACTACTTCTATTACTAAAACTACTACTAGTACTAATAATACTGATAATAATAAATGTTTTTAACAGAAGGCAGAAACAGAACAAATCAAGTGTTTTTTTTTTATCAATAATGACTGTACATATATATATATATAAAAAAAAACAATGACAAAAATATTTATAATATTCACTTTTTTATCGCCCGCCTCCGAAATTCAATCATTTGAAAAACTCCAGATAAATTATCTTTTATACTATTTCCATGAAAGTATTTGTAGAACAGACAGAGGGAGGCGACGGCGCGTCTGTGGAGAAAGTGACTGTAGACGAGATGCCAGAGCAGGGCCAACTACATTGCATATCCGCCTCTGGAACCTATCAAGAACCCCGAGACAAACAGAAGGGGCACCAGACCATATATGGCAGCAATACTCCATGCAAGGACGAATTGTTGATTTGTAGATCTGGAGGATCGATTCCGGGGAGAAAAATTTCCTGGCGTGGCACAGGGAGCCAACTTTCCTTGCGGTCAAGAACTGTTGCTTTGTGAAACAGAATTCCAATTGGATGCTTTTTCGGCCACTACAATGTTAACCTCTTCAAGCAGAGGTTTAACCGTTATCCTTCACACATCACCACATAAAATGCGTCGCTTACTCTTCTCCCTCACAAAACAACCACCTTCAGTAATTTTCTACCATGAGTCGCCCCTGGGTTGACTATAGAGTGGTCAAAATTAAAGAAAAATAGTAATTCAACCAGCCACCTATTTTCTTTTGGTTGTAAAACTTTGAGGATATATATCTTGATTTCTTAATGTTTGTCCTTTTGATATTAATTCCCCTCAAATATAAATTCGCCTCAAATGTCAAAACATTTTATATAATCAACACACAGTCAATTTAGAATACCTTTAGGAAATACTGGTAATGGAGGAAATGGGATTTTTAAAACATACCTGTGCATTTACATTATACACATCAATGAGAAGATAAATATTGCTATAAAATCATTGTCCTGTAAAATATTCTTTGGATAGCATCAGTGAACACAAGAGAGACAAACAATCAGATTGGGAATAGATTGTAACCATCAAAGTAAATTGATTTAAACTTTTGATGAATGATTTAAAATGGAAATTAGTTATTTTGACATAAGCTGGATGATTTTAATGATATATAATATAGTATGAATGATGACCTATCAGGATTTTATGAAATCAATGATTTATGGAGGGTGACGATTAAAAGCGACTATTATAAATTTTTCAGTGCGTTAAGGAGCTCTTCCCGGAAGATTGCCGATTAATCCAGTTCATTCAAACCAGGTGATTACGTTCCGAGTCGTGTCATTAAAATGTTGCCGGTATTTTCTCTGTTTTTGAATAACTGATCTTTCCTTGGAACACAAACAATCAATGAGTTTTTTTTTCTTATTGCAAGACATCAAACGTAGCCATTTTAATCTCCAAGGGATGCTTTATAACCTGAGAAAACGAGCAAGTTATAACTTTCACAAATCTTTCGATGTTCAGTGGCCACTCTTTATTTAGAATTCTTCTTGATACAAAACACGATTTGTTCAGTTTTTGCTTTATATTAAAAACATGTATTATTATTATTATTATTATTATTATTATTATTATTATTATTATTATTATTTGTAGTAGTAGTAGTAGTAGAGGTAGTAGCAGAAGACGTTTTAGTAATAGTTGTAGAATTATATAAATAATCAAATTCAAACATCGAAGTGTTTGTTAATTTTGAAAAAGGATACATAAGAAAAATATAAATCAGAGTTTAAGATACTCGGAATTTATGAAGTCATTAAATTATAACATAGAGGCAGCGATGGCTAAATTGTCGTCATTTTATACTTTTAATTTCACATGAGCGCGTTGTTTGTTTTTGATTTTTTCGACTGCACAGTATAGTAAGGTCAGTTGGGCTCCGACTGTGAGAAAAAGTGCACCATGACGCAATTAACTCCGCCAAAACTTTGTAAACGGCATGATGTACTGCTTATCATACGCGCTGGTAGCTCTAATAAGAACACTGGGTGTCAATCCGAGGACAGTGCAGAAGATTCGGAATATGTTAGGTGATATATCCAATCAGCATCATGGTGTTTGGAGTGATCATTAGTAATGGCTACGATATACTTCCATTCATCTTCCACAGAGCATCAGTCTCAATACAAAAGCTTACATCAAATGGCTTGAAGAGATAGTGCTGCCCTGGGTCAAGAGGGTGGCTGCTGGAAGAGCCTATGTCTGTCAACAGAAATCTGCACCATGCCACACATGTGGGAGATCCAAGTCATTGCTGTCAGACGATCTTTGCGACCATATCACCCCTTACATCTGTCTACCTAACTTACCAAACTGCAACCCCCTTGATTATTATGTGTTGGGCACAGTTAAACGAGAGACCAACAAAATTTCTTGTAACTCCAAAGATGAACTGAAGGCAAGGATTATGGCATCAAATTAAACAAGGTGACCATCCAGGAGTTGAAGGAGATACTGATATCGTCTGGAGACCGTGGTTAAAGCCAGTGGCGATTATATTGAATAGATTTACTTTCAAGATATGTTTTAGTAATTTTGGTAAATATGTATGTTAAAATGAGATGTTAGTGTTATTTTCATTTTTGCGTAAATTCCACAACAATTTATATATCTTAACCTTTATAGTATTATATATATATATATATATATATATATATATATATATATATATATATATATAGTATTATACATATATAATATATATAGTATTATACATATATAATATATATAGTATTTTACATATATAATATATATAGTATTTTACATATATAATATATATATATATATATATATATATATATATATATATATAGTATTACACATATATAATATATATAGCATTATACATATATAATATATATAATATTATACATATATAATATATATATACAGTATTATACATATATAATATATATATAGTATTACACATATATAATATATATAGTATTATTTATATATTACATAGTATTATACATATATAATATATATAGTATTATACATATATAATATATATAGTATTATACATATATATTATATAGTATTATACATATAATATATATATAGTATTATACATATATAATATATATAGTATTATACATGCAACAACATACCGTTTATGCTCACTTTTCATTTTTCAACATGGTTTTATAGGTTCATTTTTATTTTTTTTATTTTTATTCTTTTTAAAAATAGGGAATGTGTGGGAAGATATTGGCGCGCTGTAACGAATCAAACCTTGCTTTTTTTTTTTTTTTTGCACTCTTCGTTGCACTTGGTAATTTCCGCCAAGAAGACGGCAACAAAGTTATATTTGATTCAATTTCAACAAATACACTCACAAACAAATATAGCTCCTGATATAAAATTGATTTTTTTTCTTTTGGGACCTGTCACACGTGGTGGTCTCTTTTACCAGATAGCAACACTTCTGAATTTGCCACGTTTTATTCAAGGTAAGAGATCAACTTTTCTATCACAATCACCAAATAATAAAATGATTGATTATCATAATTCGGACTATTCGAAAACTTTTTTTTTTAGATGAAATAAAATAATTTAAAAATTACTTGATATCACAAGCTAAAAAAGCAAATCATTTCATTGAAAACAAAATACTGGAAAAATAATTTTCGCCTGACCTATTGCCAAGCCGAAAAGTCGCTGACTTGAATGTTTGCTTTTTTTTTTAAAGTAATGTTATATCTATATATCTATCTTGTTAGATTAAAGTATACATGCATTATTTACATTATTTGGACTGTTATCATCATCTGCATTGCCAGATTCACAACGTTTCGGCCGTTGTACGCTCCGGCCTTCTTCAGGTGCTCAAGGACAGATGGCCCAGTGAATAAAGACGTTGGTTAGATGTAGATCGACGGATGTTAAATTATACAGTTAAATAAAGAAGAATTCTCGAATATTCAAAACCATAGAGATATATATATAAATAAATATATGCCCACACACGCACACACACGCACACACACACACACACACACACACACATATATATATATATATATATATATATATATATATATATATATATATATATTCTGGGCCTTTTAAATCAGATTTGGGCACTTTGAAATACGCAACAGCACCCGTCGGTTCATGAAATCTCAGCCAGTACCGTTAACATTCCGAGAGGGGTTTGAGACTGAACTGGATGGCATGGTTACAACTGCTTCGAGAAAATTGGGTCCCGATCCAGGTACAATCAGCAATCTTGAATGATATATTTTCATCTGGTGTTTCACAATCACGTTGGAAACTCCTTGGCTCATTGATATCCCCGCAATAAGTAAGCAATTTTTGTATTGAACACTTTTTAGAAAACACTACATTAAATATATTATTATTTGCACCTCGTTTAACAGAGATGAACACCTGGTGTTGATTTCAATTTCACAACTGCCCCTATATAATTCTAGTTTACACTTATAAGATTATAAGTGCGTTCAAATTAACCCTATATAATGATATATCTGGCTTATATTGTTATTGTATATAGCAAGACTGTTTTGCTCTTGTATTTTTTTTTTGCACAATATTGAAATCTGAGGCTTGTTTTGACCATTAAAACAAATTTTGCCCCATACTATATATTGCATAGGGTATTTCTGTCATTCTTCTTCGCATCCAAAAACAAACGTTTCCTCTTTTAAAATTACGTAGAACTCTGATTCGCCATAGACATTCTTCCGTATGCCATTCATATTCTATTATTAATGTTTGCCACGTCAGTAGCCGCCAAATTCAAGGCCTGAGCTACTTTAAAAGTATTTCCAAGTTACATATCCTCGGATAACAGTCTTTTTAAAGTTCTTGTTATCTAATACACACACAAATTTGTCCTATAATCCTCTTTCTAAAATACTGCAAATTCACACGTCTATGATAAATGTTTAAGCCGAACAGGGGAATTTGAAACAGACTCACCCTCCTCTTGTTTTGAATTATAAAACCAGTGACTTTCCGGGATGACAAGGTATTGGGAAGTATTTTAGCAACAAATACTTAATTTCATGAGTATTTCTATCACTCGGCTTCTGTGGTGTATATACACCTTCTTCGTTTTTGTCACTTATGGCAATGAATATGATAGTTTGCAGCCAACATACAGAGATAAAATGTAAAGTTATGTCGTTCGCTAAGAAAAAACTCTTCCAAACGGTCCAGGCAAGACGAAATATTTTCAGTTTCAATGCAGAATTCTACTAAATGTCTAAATGTTGATATCTTTGCTTAAACAAATCTTTCTTCGTTGCCAAAAATTTCTCAACCTGGTAAGGGGTTTTGTAGTAACAACGACAATGCAGTTTCGGCTGGTTGTCTTCTGTTGATTTATTATTATAATATATAATAAGTGTAGCACAAGGCCAAAAAGTGAGGAGTGGAGTGCAGCTGGTTATCATCAACAAGCTAACCTAACTAAGCACATTCACGAGTCATCCATTCATTACAATTCTCTCATTCACCAAACAAAGTCATTCATCAGTATTCACTACTACTTATACGACTAAACCCCATATTCACAAGGAAACAACTCGATGACATAAAAATGTATTTATATAAAAATATAATGACGGTAAGAAATAAGAGTAGGGGGGTGAACCCAAAAAACAATCTAAAATATAGTAAAACATTCAAACTAAGGATAACAGATGTTAGTAGAACTCGTCTACCCCACAAAAATATGAGTAGCTGCTGTATTCTTCTTCAGGCAGAATAAAGCAGCTCACTCACTAACGGAGAGGAAAAGGATAAAATAAAAGTCGGCGTGGGAGAATCAAATCTGACCCAGTCGAGATAAAAAAAAAAGGAAAGCTAAAAACAAACTGGGGAGGTTGGGAATGTTGACTTAGATCATAACTAAAAAGAAAGAAAGCCGGGAACACTTGACTACTTCCGCCCATTGACTGAGGTCTTTTGTGATTGTCTCTACTTCTCTTGTTTTCTTGCTTATACATGATTGGGATTGTTGTGCCGGCCCGTTTCCAGGGAAAGATCTTTCGATCACAACATAGATCGGTTGACTACCACAGAACAGAACATTCTGGATGTCCATGAAATTCTTTCTGGTCAATATGACCATTATTTCAAAATCTATGGTTGCGATGCCAGCTTTGCTTTTAACAGACCTGGCATCGGTGACCTCTCAAAACTAGGTAAAGAAAAAGCCCAAGTGGTCCTCCGTGGCTTAAAAAAGCACTCCATGTACAGTAACCTTTCTCTTTCTGATACGCATGTATTCCGTCTGGAACCTTACAGATTTTGTTGTGAGGATATGCACGTCTTCAGTTGCCAGCAGGATATTCCACCTGGCGTTAGTTTTTCGGGTCAATACTTTGGCCCCAATATTGAGGCTTTTCAGGGCTTCCTTCATAGTCTAATTGTTGACACCGATCTATTCTCTTGTTTTAATATCAGTGGTCTACAAGGAGATTGTCCTTGTATTAATTACTTCAAAAAACGAAGCCACTTGCAGAAATTCATTGCTAGAGATAAATTTCTAATCTTGTTCTTTAAGTCCGTTATATTAAACTGACCCTTTCTTTTGGGGCATATTCGTTCCCCACGTAGTTGGGTTTGCTGCTGTGGGTGGCGGGTATTGTTTGGGGGAATCTGTGATAATGATGGCATTTCCGCGTCACCGTTCACAATAAAAAGAAACCACCAAAAAGAATACTCGTGGCGAAGACAATAATACCAATAAACAAACACAATATTGGCGAATTCAGACAAAATGGAACATTTACTTCTAGACAATAACTTTTACAAACAACTCCAACGTTACTTGTGAAACTCTTTTCATGGTAGCTACAACTTAAAAAAAAACAAACAAGTGAAGCAATAAAGAAATAATTACGAAGCTCCTCAAACTTTCTTTCTCTAATCTTCGTGCTAGTCTTACCAATTTCTGTAATGTAGAAACTTAAGTCTTTTTTTAAAATTAATTTAAAAACTTCTATGTCGTTCCTGAAGAGATTCTAGGATATATACATGATGTTTAAATCAATCAAAATCTTCCAATGCCAAGTGAATCGTCACGTGAATAACCTGATGATTTTTCATGCGCTTTCGACTTTCATTATTGCACACTGTTAGCTATCTCTTTTTCTTTACCCGACCGCTTTCTTTTCGGGGTTGTAGCATATTAGACAAAATTTCTGACAGTTTGGAAACACTTCGATACGTAAATCGTTACAATGACTGAATGCCTCAAGTTTTAACGGGAGCATTAAGGGGCCGCGTTTTAATCTGAGGTTATCTGCTCAAACGCAATCAAAACGAGCCATATTTTAACAAAACTATCAGAAGTGAAGAAAGATGGTTTGTTTACAGCAATATAGAACAGAAACGTTGCAGGGAAAATTAACTTGACCACATTTAACCACTTGAAAAGCCTATCTGCATTACAAAAGGATGTTATTTATCTTCTGTGATGGGATGTGATGGGCATTGCGTATTACACGCTCCTGCCACAAAATCAGATGTTGAATTCAGACAAGTACTTTTATTAGATGAGGTATTATGTTCACTATTTACATTATTCATACTATTCTCCTCATCTATTCGTGCCAGTTTCTGGTAGGATTTTTCAATTTGTCTCCATATTTTAGGTGTCCGTACCGATCCTTCCGTATCTGTCTATATTTCTGAGATGAAGTATTATGTACACTATTTACATTATTCGGACAATCGTCCATTAGACATGGCACGTGGAACTAGAACAGTCTGTCCCAGTAAGCGAAATAAAGGGTTCAGTTCGATATTCCAACCATCTGAAGAAGGCCGGAGCGTACAACGGCGGAAACGTTGTGATAAACATGGCGACAGAGATAAGGACAATAGTCCGAATAATGTGTACTTTTTTCTTATTTCACAATATCAGTTCCGACACACTTTACAGGCATACATACACAGACATATCTAGAGCAATGTATCCTCTAGCTATAGACAAAGAATTATCTATGTTGGGTGACGTCATTCGTTGTGGGCATATTTAAAACGTGGCGTTTCGATTGAATGCACTCCACTCGTCAAAGGAAAATATCAAACGCTGTATAGTTTTTACTAAGTAATATAATGGTTTTATTAGGTTGTCATACATGAAATGACGCGCCATGTTGATAAATGACTGTTCACAAACGTAACTGTAAATTCTTGGTCCCATCCTTTAAAATATTCATCATTTGATGTGATAAACAGTTCAAATACTTCGATTATCTCTTCTTTTTTGAGAATGCTTTATTGCTTATGAAAAGCTCAAAGTGCTTAAATAAATGATAATGTGTTCGAGAGATATCAGGTGAAAATGAATATTCACAAGGCTATGATGATTCTTTTTCAGGTTTCCGTGCATACAATCAATTTCTCTCTATTATGAGGTTGCTGTTATTGTTTTCTCTTGAGGCAAGAATAAATAATGAATAACCCTTTTTTAAAAACTACCATACACTAGACATTAACTTTTTAGAGTGCAGAAGAGGTTTTGGTGATTTACTTGTTTCTGACTGATGGCCTGTTTTTTTACTGTTGTCAAAGAGTATCCATTTCTCATTGTACGTAAAGATTCGAAGCAAAACATGTTTTTCCAGTTTACAGTAAGATTTCTCGACATTGATTGTAATCATTTTCATTGTGTCTGAGTCACAATATATTTAAAAGAAAACTTATCTAGCAAGAAAATGAGTCAGCAATAAGTAAATAGTTTGTTTTTTGTTTTATATACTAAGGAGATTACTTTGTTAGAAGCCCGGATCGTGTGATATCTTAATATTTCTAAGAGTTCACACTGAAAGAATATGGTGACTTCATTAGTATGTAAGTGAAAAGGATAGTACTTAACTGAGTTTTATGAGGATAATTAGGATAGATATCAGTTGACTGAATTTAATAAAGTTGGGTAAGCATTCTCTCTGGGCAGAACAATCTATCTGGGCAGAACTTGCTTTTTATCAAAGGAACATGAAGATAATGTGGATGGTTTACCACCATGAAAAGGGCATGACGGGTCCTAGATGTGAAGGTTTCAACTGGTAGCGCTAACAAATGTAACTCGTCCGAACATCTCTCAAAGTACTAACGAGATAGTAGCGAAAGAATGGTGATGTTTCGTCTGTAGATTAAGGGTTGCAAGAAGTGAAATAATTCATCAACCATAAGGCCGTGTATCTCTTTTATAATCTGGCGTCCCTGAATAGTCAAGATCGAGCAGCACAATTCCAGATTTGGCAACAATATTCCATTCACATTATTCAGACTATTATCCTCATCTTTGTCGCCATATTTATTACAACGTCTCGGCCGTTGTACGCTCCGGCCTTCTTCAGGCGGTTGGAATGTCGAACTGAACCCTTTATTTCGCTCACTGGGGTAGACTGTTCTACTTCCACGTGCCATGTTTAATGGATGTCAGTTATCAGTTATCTCCTGTTAATTTCCTTCTCCAAGTTCTCCACTGCCTTAAACGTGGCACGTGGAACTAGAACAATTTAGATTGGTGCAAAAATAATGTCGTTTTCTCACATAGTAACATATGTGAGAAAACGACATTATTTTTGCACCAACCTAATACTAGCAGCATGGCCCGGCGTTGCTCGTGCCTGATTCAAAAATCGTACGATCATACAGCAATTGCTATCACTTGACTTAAAATATTTTTGCCCTTCCTTGCTTTTAAAGGAGTGTCCTTTGCCGTGCTGATGTTGCTACATGCCTCACTTCTTGCCTATCTCACACTGCGAGTTTTTTCTAAGCTCTATACTAAACATTAAATCTGTTACGAAAAAAGAACTAAACAAAATGAACACAAAACGATCAGCTTTAAAAAAGGTCTTGTTACTGGAAAAAACGAATAAAAAAGGACTGTTAACAACAAATACTTTTTCACGCCCAACCCAGTTCTTGCGTTGAGTTTAAGCAAGCGAATGAGCCAATTGGAGTAAAGTGCCATGCAGATTTTAATTTTTCCCACTTATAACGAATGCAGCTATCGATTTTTTTGCATGCTAGCATGCTAGTTAACATTCGTGTCAGTCAGCTGTTGGCTGTCACGCTGGCCAGTAGAATCTTCCTGCCTATTCGTTGCAGTCAGCTATAGGCTCTCACTCTGGCCAGTACAAAATGACCGCAAACTACATGAAAATTGCCGTAGAAGCATGAACAAATCGATTATTTCCACTATCGATGGGAGTTGGGAAATGCAAAGTCGGTCTTGGCCTTCCCGCTCACTTGGAGCATGTGCATGTAAATTTTGGTGCAAGTCCCAATGTAGATAAACAGAGCGGTATTACCACTGAATTGACTGCTTCTAAGTCATAGATATATCTGTTGTACAGATAGATATATATTTACATAGATATGAAGAAACTTGGATAAATATAAATCAAGAAACTGAGATAGACAGACAGACAGATAGATAGATATAAAGAAACTGATAGATAGAAATAAATAAATAGTCTGATATATATATATATATATATATAGATAGATAGATAGATAGATAGATAGATAGATAGATAGATAGATAGATAGATAGATAGATAGATAGATAGATGCAGAGGGTCGTTTGGGAACCCTGTGGCATTGGGTGCACCAGGTCTCTGTATTCGTCCCTCCAAAAAGTGTGGATGGTCCTGCACGAGGTCTTCACCAATATAATCAAATCTCATGTGCCGGTGTCGGGCTGTCGGTTTCCTGGAAACTGATCTGCTTGACCCTCATACGTCGAATCTCGACGGGAGTGTCGATCAGATAGATAGATAGATAGATAGATAGATAGATAGATAGATAGATAGATAGGCAGAAGGAAACATAGATAGAAATAGACTGAAATAGATAGATACATAGAAATAAATAGACTTAGATAGATAGATAGATAGATAGATAGATAGATAGATAGATAGATAGATAGATAGATGCGAATAACAATGAACGATTTACAAAAATGTTGAACGAAAAAGTCATGGTGAAAACGAAATGAGCCCAAATTAGCCAATCACAAAGCCAATCTGTATTCCAAGTATATTCTGTATATCTGGTATTCCTAAGCGGTCAACTATATACATGCTGAAGAGGCACGACATTACTTACCTTCTGTGATTACACAGGAAACCCTGTTTCAACGTGATATATACGTAAGCCGTAAGATATATGGATTGAACAGAAGGAAAATGTATGAAGATGCAGTTGTTGCTTCGGAAGATTATTAATGGCGCTACGATTCTAGGCCGTGTCAAAAATTGATGGTGATGTCCAGATAGATGATGCTTAGGATCGCAAGTTCTCGAAAAAGACATTCAAATAAAGAAAACGTCTGCGAAGAAATAAAACTTGTTGTAAGTAACGTTAAAATCTGAAAGATAGAAAAGTTAAGAAAACAGTAGCTGAACGATTGACATAGATGACGTAAAGCTGAGGTGTCCATATTAACAAAACCGATGAATAATAAATACTAACCTTTGCTTTGTTATCCTCACAGTCTTATCAACATTTGCTTTTTTTCTACCTACATTCATATACTTTGCACATTAAACGAAGCACAACTGACTGCTAACGGATGAAAGATTTTCACGTATTTTGACGTCATTGTAGGGATATTTTTTGTGCAAATCCGTGAATTTGTTTTTCTCTTGATAAGTCTCGAAAAGACATTATATACTATTCCTTATTTGTATCCCTAAAGTTGAATGTATTAAAATTATTCAACTTCATATCAAGAAAGAATATCAAGTTGATGTTGAAAATTGCCGCAAAACATTGGTAATTTATTTAAGTTGGAATGATCTATTATGAAATGTCTCTAATTTGTATTTAGATACATTGTATTTATTTAAAATTTCTAAAACCCCGTATCAAAAATTCTTAGGATTGAATCATATAGACGGTCATGGGCAAGGAGTTCATTGGACTGTTTATTGATAAATTATTCAGTAGCAGAATAAAATTTTGATTGTGTATAAAGTCGATCATTGTGTCAAAATGTAGGCTATTATTTTTCCAATTTTTGATTTTCATTCTTTGCAAAATTATTGAAAAAGGGCCGCGGATATTGTTGAAATTCAGGCAAGCCTTGTCTGCTTTCTTCGATAGTCTCCATTTTTTTCCGGCACGTTGATGATGACAAAACTAAGTACCTCCAATAATTCACAGAAAAACCGCATAACATGTTTAAAAAAGTACCCAAATTCTAAAGGAAATTTTATCGTCAAAATATTTGTTATTATTATTATTTTTTTAATACTTTCTAGCACGTTCGGCACATTTGTTTAATTTTTTTTCTTTTTTTTTTTTTTCGTCAGCGGTGGACGAAAGATTGATTCCGGTATTTTAGCACTGTTTTTCCGGTAAAATAACATTGATTTGAAATTCTTGTATAGATCAAATATTTGTCAGATTTTAATGAAACACCCAGGATTTATTCACAAATGAATAAAAGTATTTTAGAATTTATTAATTTTAGAAAATCTTGCTAAAAATATTTTTGACGTGTTATCACCACTTTTTGCTACCAACATTCATTTACTTTGTACATTAAACGGATGAAAGATTTTCGCGTATTTTGACGTCATTCTAGGAGCATTTTTTCTTTTTTTTTTTTGTCCATTTCCGTAAGTTTGTTTTGCTTTTGATAAGTCTCGAAAAAACATTACATACTATTCCCTACTTTTTGTCCATAATGTTGATTATGTTAAAATTATTCAACTTTATATTGAGAAAAATATCTGAAATTAAAATTAAATATTGCCTAAAAAAAATTTTTAATTTAATTTGGAATAATCCATTATCACATGTCTATAATTTTATTTACATATTAGTACTTTTTTAATATTTCTAATTGAATTGTTCACCTATATTGCATAAGATCCATTATTGTACATTATTAAGCTAAAATAAAATTTCTAATCATATGAATACTACTTTATGAAAATTGAGATGTTATAGGGTGGGGAGCCCCCCGTATCAAAGATTCTTGGGGGTGAATCATATATTCGAGGATGCGTAACGAGACCATTTCACTGGCTCTAAGATATTATTTAGAATCAGAATAAAATATTGACTGTGTATAAAGTCGATTTTTGTATCAAAATTTAGGTAATTATTTGGTCAATTTTTGATCATCTTTGTAAAATGACGAAAAGTGAGCGCAGATGATGAAATTCAATCAGCCATACGTGGTCTGCTATCTATGGTAGTCTACAGTTATTTCCGGCACCTTGACGACAACTTAGGTACCTCCATTAATTCACAGAAAAAACCGTAGCATTTTGAAAAAAGACTCCAAACTTAATAAAAAGAAAGGTTTATCGTCAAAATGTTTGTTATTATGAAGAGGAAAGACCAAAGTATTTCATTATAATATTATTATTTTTTAATAATTTATAGCATGTTCGAAATATGTTGTAAAAATGTTGTTTTATTTTTTTTCGTCAGTGGTAGATGAAAGATTGATCCGGATATTTTAGCACCGTTTTTTCGATCAAATAACATTGTAAAAATCAAATATTTGTCGGATTTTAATGAAAGTTTCAGAACTTATTCACAAATGAATGAAATTATTTTGTAAGTTATTACTTTTAGAAAATTTTGCTAAAAATATATTTTTATATCTTTTATACCTACCCTACATACTTCATTTCATGAAATTTCGAGAAATCTAAATTTTGATCGCATTTTTTTCTTATTAACAAAATGCAGGAATGTAAATCATCCTTTTTCTTTTCAGTTACACATATCCGAAAAATCTGCCTCGAACCGTAAACTAAAAATGCAATAAAACTATGACATTATTTAATTAGAAAGGCTTTTATTTGTGTATCAGATTTATTAATAACAAGATTTTCTTAAGAAAAAGACAATAGATTAATTATTCTTTAAAACAGCGAATATTCCCTTAATAAGCATTCTGAAATAGATATTTTCGTTTTTGAATTTTTTCTTATTAAAAAGAATTAAGAGACATACATTGGGTAAAATTTGACTGAAATGGCCACCAATCAACTATTTTAGCAAAAAATCGATTCCATTCAATATAATACACCAATGTATTATGCTTATGTATTTTGATGGAAATAGTAATTTTAATCATTTAGCTTTCAAGTAAAGCTAAAAATAAAGCTTCATGAAACATTTTTCAATAGTAAAACTTCATTTTAAACATCAGGTATCAGGAATGAGTGGAAGATCGTAGAAAAAACATTTCTTTTATGTAAATTACACAGAAAAATTATAGGATACTGTAATTTTTAGCATGTATCGAAAAGGGATTATCGCTGTGGTCCAACTAATTTCCCCTCATTTATGAAGGTAATATATTTCATAGCATATAATACATTTTTCCTGTTATTATTAATTATTGGACTCTAAAACCAGGTGATATTATTAGGTTGGTGCAAAAATAATGACGGTTTTTGAAGGTATTTTTTTAACGTCAAAAGTATATTTTTGGTATCGATGCGTAAATCAGTATTGCTATAAAAAACAATGTCATGGTAAATATTCTTTGGATGGCAGCAGAGGAAATAAGGGAGACCAACGATCAGATTGTAAATATGTTTAATTATCAAGTAAATTGATTTAAATTTGTGATGGATGATTTAAAAAAGAAATTAGTTCTTTTGGCATAAGCTTCCTTTGGATGATTTTACGGATGTATAATATAGTATAAAAGATGATTTATCTGGAATATTTTTCAAATAACTTAATTTTGGAGGTGGACGATAAAAAGAGACAATTGTAAATTGTTTGGGACTAGATTTCAATATACAGGGTGGTCACTGAAATATTGGATGATGCAAAATAAAAATAAATTTTCAGTGTACTTAGGACCCCTTTCCGGAAGACTGCGGATTAATCCAGTTCTTTCAAGCTAGGTGATTAGGTCCTGAATCATTTTATCTTTAGGAGTTACTTTGATATTAAAATGTTTCCGGTATTTTCTCTAAGTTTGAATAATTGAGCTTTCATTGAAATAGAAAAACTTAGTGAGTTTTACCACTTGCTGTACATCATTCGTAGCCATTTTGATCTCCAAGGGATGCACTATAACCTACAAGAAAATAGAAAATGAAAAGATTTGAAACAGACAAGTTATGACATTTCAAATCTTCAGATTTTGAGTGGCCACCCTGTATTTACAATCTTTATTGATACTGAACATGATTTTTTTCCGTTTTGACTTTATATTAAAAAAACGTTATTATTATGACTTTTATTATATGTAGTAGTAGTAACAGTATAAGAAGTAGAAGAAGTCCTCTGTGAAAACACTTTCCCAGATATTTCAACTTCCGCGTCTGCTTGATTCTAGGGTTCGCGACCTGCAAATCGAATGTCCGGCTTATCCTTTTACTAATGCCGAGATTATGGAAGAGAAAAAGAAAACATATTCCATGTTAAAACTATTAATAGCGTGGCTAAAATAAACCCATCCCGATGGCCACTTTTTTATAGTTAGAAAGAAAGGAAAGTTTATGGTTGTCGAAAGAAATGACAGTTTAATTCAAATTGATTAGACGTGCAAAACTACATTACGAATAACGAAAGGAAAAATTTCCACTCCATCTACCATATTCTTGCAGCACTCAGTGGATTAATATATTTTTTAATCGATGAAAAAATTCTTGATGGGGAGAAATTTAATGTAAACGAAATTCAAGAATTCTGTGAAAACTTCATATCAAAAACTGTGAGATTTCACACAGAAGTTACTAAAAAACTATTTGATAAGTGACAAGAGGTCAATGCAAATAATGGTCTGTATAACTGAATAAAATGTATTTATACTTAATTTTTTAAAAACAAAATTGGTGAAAAGAAAGCATGTATTCCTGATATAACTAATATTACAAAAATGCCATCTCTACAAATTTAAAATAATTCTTGACTTTTACGAAATTACCGGTTCTACATAGACATGTTGGCATACCTATGTGTTTATATAAGGTCATCAGCCAATCGGAAGCATGTTTGCAGTTGCTGCGCCTGAGAGGTCAATGGCTTCATGAGTGGGTGGAGCAACATCTGAGAGGAGGGACAGGGTTACCACAATATCCCCGGTGCAAAAGGAGCCGGCAAGGCATTTTTACTGTTTTGGCTTCAATGTCACCATGAACCACAATTACAACAGAAATAAGTGGTGCTAAAAACATCGGAGCAAAAATGAATGATCTTCGTGTAAGGCATGAAACCAAAAATGTATCTCCAGCCTCCGTAATCTGTTAAGAATCCGACATTAAACATGTCAATTAGTCCATTCAGATTAAAAAGTCTGAACAAAATCTAAATTAGTTCTATCGTTATGAACAGGAAAAATTAAATAAAATGTGATATTTTTTATTTTTCAATAACAAAATTGGTGAAAAGAAATCAAATTAATGATCATTCAAATTAATATAACAAAAAAGCCATTTCTACCATTTTAAAAGAATTCTTGACTTTTATGAAATTGTCTATTCTACACGGACATATTGGTATACCTATGTGTTTATATGCGGTCATCGGCCAGTCGACAGCCTGTTTATAGTTGCTATGCCTGAGAAGTCAATGGCTTGATGAGTGGGTGGAGCAACATCTGAGAGGAGGGACGGAATAACCACAACATCCCCGGTGAAAAAGGAACCGTGAAGCCATTTTACTGTTTTGGCAGAAATAGCGAGAGTCGTGATCACAGCAGCAAAAAACGCGATAATTGAATGAATGAATAAATGAATGAATAAATAAATTAATGAATTAATGAATAAATTAATGATTAAATGATACAATTTGTCTTAATTTCAACGTCATTTGCTTATGAAGAAACGATCAATGACAGAAACTTGAGCTCCAATTGAAATTCATAGACGAATGAAAACAATTTTTATCAATGAGATAAAGACCTGGAATTTGAATATTTTCTGTACCCCGAAATCGTAAAGTTGCATCGCAGTTAAAAATAAATGTGGGACCCATTGTAAGGCTTGAAATTTACAGCTCAGCCAGACGAAAGGTTACAATTTGACGTCTTCAAACTTCAAGCGTTAACCAAAATTGCAATGATTCAGTGAAGTATCAGTGCCCATTTGGATTAAAGGTAAAAGTGTTTATTTTTGGTTGACAGAAATTACAAAAACGAATAAAACAGAAATGGAAATATCTGTAGAATTTCATGTCGACTGTATTCAAATGAAAACATGTAATTTGAAGAGAAAGAGAAATTCCAATATTTGAGATGGTCTAAAAGATTTTTTTCTACGATTAGAGGTCTTTGCTATTAATCAACACGTGGAATTTTGAAGGAAAATAGATATATATCGTTTTGATAGTAATATTAAACCGTCTGTTTTTTTTTTTTCAATTTATTTTATCAGCTTGGTGTCTTTCCTTACCAATGAATATTTGAAAATATGAATACATATTGAACAAATGACATAAATCGTATTATCTTCTTGTAATTGTTTGTTGTATGAACGGAATGATTTCTTCCTGTTATTAAATAAAATTCCTATTCGGTTTTTTAAAAGTTATTTCTTTCTTTATTCAGATTCATCCTGTGTAACTATTGTTCATAAGAAACTATTGCAATTCCTCACAATGAAACTGACTCGACTTTTTCAAGTCATTATTGTCGCCATACTATCAGATCGACTGACCAGTGCAGACAATATTCTTTTCTTGTCGTTACCTTATTTTAGCCATATCAACCCGATGGTTAAAGTGGCTGAAAAACTAACGAATTATGGACACACAAGCTACATCCTCATCACAGAGAAAATGGATGAGAAATTCGGTCCAGTAAATGACGGAGTGAACTTCGTAGTAACAGAGGAGTTTCCAGAGGTTAAGATATTTACTGATGAAGCAATAGAGGCGATAACATTTCCAGAGAAATATATATTGGAAGAAACAGTCAGTAGTCTCCATAAAGTATGTGATCGTTACCTTCTCAACGAAGAACTTTTTCAAAGACTGAAATCATTCAATGCATCTCTAGCGGTTATTGATTCGCATTTCGAAAGCAATTTTCTGGCCATATTGGCGTACAGGCTTGAAATTCCTTTCATTCTCCAGGGTCTAGAAAACTACTTTTCCATTCACCGAACACCATGGGCAATTTCAGTTATTCCACATTTTAATCTCTTCGCGAACAAGATAACATCTTTCTCGATGAAAATCAAGAACGTGTTGAATCATTTAAAGGATTATATAAATCCAACACCTTGGTCTCCGGAAAGAGATATTCAAGAATACGCACCTAATCGACCGGATATTTATTTTGAAGAACTTCTACGACAAGCCCAGCTGCATATTGTTAATTCGGATTACTTTCTCCGTCATGCATTACCAGCACTTCCAAATGTCAAATACATTGGCGGAATAGCGACCCAGCCGGCGAGACCTCTAAAAGGAAAAATCTTAAAATTTGTTAATGCTTCTAAATATGGAGTCATCGTTGTATCGCCAGGAAGTCTTGTCAGTTGGGGCATTCATGTAAACAAAATGGAAGAAGCGTTCAGTAAGATCAAATACGATGTCGTCTGGAAACATTCAAATACTTCTTATTCTCGTCCAAATGTTCTACTTACAAAATGGCTGCCCCAAACCGATCTTCTTGGACACCCAAACACCAAACTGTTTATCACCCATTGTGGTAACAGCGGCCAATATGAAACCTTGTACCATGCTGTTCCCATCATTGGATTACCAGTTTATTATGATCAACCGTTTAATAGTAAGAACTTGGAATTGAAAGGTTTCGGAATCTCAATGGACCTTAATAATTTCACTGTGGACGAGTTAGTCAGAAATATCGAAGAAGTCATTGAGAATCCCAAATACAAGAAAAACATTGCAAAGATGAGCGAAATATTTCGATCCCAAGATCTCCCATCGGTCAGAGTAGCCCGTCTTGTAAATGAGATCCTGAAATATGGAGGCGATCACTTAAGATCAGAGATTCAAGACATTCCTTTGTATGAGTTTTTAATGCTTGATATTTTGGCCGTCCTTTTTTCATGTGGTTTCGTAATTTTGTGTCTGACGGAATTTCTTTTGAAAAAATGTTTTACAATTATATGCAGAAATAAAAAGACAAAAACAGAATAAAGACTAAATAAAAATGAGTGATATCTATATATCTATCCAACTATTTTATTCTGTTCATATCTATCTATGTATCTATCTCTTTGTTTTACATCTATGCACACCCAGTATAAATCTGAAGAGTGACCCACAATATTGTGTTAAACAGTAAGAGGCTGTAGCCAAGCATGTTGATGATACCACCAAGACGCAAGGGTCAACTGAAAATGAAATAGAAAGAAGATACTTTGGAGGGGACAGGAAACTCAATCATAAACAGAAGAAAAAAGGGATAAACTTCTAATTAGGTTCAAATGACCAGGGAGGAGTGTGAACCGGACGATTGGTAAATCTAATAATTCCTATGAAGGAAAAATGTAAAGAAATAGTTAATAAATATTCAGAGTTTTAGGCTGAAACGTTAGAAGTATAGTATTTAGAAAAAACTTAAAGCCCACCCTAGGCAGCAAACAAGGGCTAAACCTCTACTAAAAAAAAGACCGGGTATGTGTGTGAACCAGACTATAGCCATCTATTTAATGTGTACTAGACTACCCGTTTGGTCACTGACGTTTCAGGTTATAAGACAGTAATGGTGATTTCAACATTCCATTGAAATTAATGTTAGTTTTATTATGATTCAGTTAAATATTTCAATTCGTTCGTGTCATCATTGATCTGGTTTACAAGTTTATATTTAAAGTTTTACTGGGTGTTTACAGCCTTTAATAGGAATAGTACTTCCTGGATAAACTTGAACTCCAGTAAAAACATTTATTTATGGCATATGTTAACACTTTTATAAAATGCAAAATTTATATAACATAATCATGAAATTAATGGAAACAATTTTCACAGTATTATTCACAAGTTTTCTTGTTTGTCCGGAGTTTTTATTGAAATAAAAACTAGAACGACAACTTACAAAGTATAAGTGGTTATTTTAAACAAGAAGAATACAAGTAGATATTTACAAGTTCGTCTGAAGTTGGAAAGCATGCGGTATTTACTTGAGCTATCTACTGAGAAGGATGTGGCACAAGGCTGGCTTTAAGTTGGTCTCTCCGATCCCGTAGGCTCACGGAAACAATTCCCTGTAGATCAGATTTGTTACCTCCCCAGAAGAGGCAGAGAGGTCGACAAGCAGAGCAATCCAAACTCAGAGGCTTGGCGCATTCTGAAGCTGGAAAACAAGCGATATTTTCCTGACCTCCCCTCTAGTCAGGATGTGGTCCGAGACCAAATTTTATGTGGGGGCAATCCGAGCCTGTAGGATCGGGCAAAAATTTCCCCTTAGGCCCCGCGTACACGGGGTCAGGTTTGTTTTATTATTTTTACTTGTGTTAATTCAATTTGCTTTTGAATTAGTAACAAACCCAGTCCTCCTATATATGACAGTGAATGTGGGACAATCTCATCATAAATAAAGAGATTTGAAGCAACAGAAATATGGTTGGTTCAACAGAAGTGATCCATTTTTCTTATTCTTGTAATGGTGTCCGGGGTGTTTATTGAAATAAAAGCTAGAACGGCAACATACAAAGTACAAAGGTTTATTTTGAACAAGAACTATAGAAGTAGATATTTAAAAAGTCCATCTGAAGCTGGAAAGCAAGTCTACACTGAGAACAAAAGCAACTGATATTCATATTCCTACTGGAACAGTCTCTTTCATAGAGATGCATCAGTTCTAAATATACTGAGTGTTATCAGTTCGTTCCCTACAACAACATGTATTTTCAAAAAGAAAATTTCAGACATTTTTTCACTAATAGGTGTCCAATCACTGCACTTCAAAATTCCTGTATATCCAAAAATGTTTCACTGATTGGTCTGAAATAGATTTTTTGTATAAGAGCAAATTTCAGAAATTTTTTCACTAATAAGTGTCCTATCACTCCACTTCAAAATTCCTGTATATCCAAAAATGTTTCACTGATTGGTCTGAAATAGATTTGTTGTATAAGAGCAAATTTCAGACATTTTTTCACTAATAAGTGTCCAATCACTCCACTTCAAAATTCCTGTATATCCAAAAATGTTTCACTGATTGGTCTGAAAGAGATTTTTTGTGTAAGAGCAAATTTCAGACATTTTTTCACTAATAAGTGTCCAATCACTCCACTTCAAAATTCCTGTATATCCAAAAATGTTTCACTGATTGGTCTGAAAGAGATTTGTTGTATAAGAGAAAAATTTCAGACATTTTTTCACTAATAAGTGTCCAATCACTCCACTTCAAAATTCCTTTTCTCTGTATATCCAAAAATGTTTCACTGATTGGTCTGAAAGAGATTTTTTGTATAAGAGCAAATATCAGACATTTTTTCACTAATAAGTGTCCAATCACTCCACTTCAAAATTTCTGTATATCCAAAAATGTTTCACTGATTGGTCTGAAAGAGATTTGTTGTATAAGAGAAAAATTTCAGACATTTTTTCACTAATAAGTGTCCAATCACTCCACTTCAAAATTCCCTTTCTCTGTATATCCAAAAATGTTTCACTGATTGGTCTGAAATAGATTCGTTGTATAAGAGCAAATTTCAGACATTTTTCACTAATAAGTGTCCAATCACTCCACTTCAAAATTCCTGTATATCCAAAAATGTTTCACTGATTGGTCTGAAAGAGATTTGTTGTATAAGAGAAAAATTTCAGACATTTTTTCACTAATAAGTGTCCAATCACTCCACTTCAAAATTCCTTTTCTCTGTATATCCAAAAATGTTTCACTGATTGGTCTGAAAGAGATTTGTTGTATAAGAGCAAATTTCAGACATTTTTTCACTAATAAGTGTCCAATCACTCCACTTCAAAATTCCTGTATATCCAAAAATGTTTCATTGATTGGTCTGAAAGAGATTTGTTGTATGAGAGAAAAATTTCAGACATTTTTTCACTAATAAGTGTCCAATCACCCCACTTCAAAATTCCCTTTCTCTGTATATCCAAAAATGTTTCACTGATTGGTCTGAAATAGATTCGTTGTATAAGAGCAAATTTCAGACATTTTTTCACTAATAAGTGTCCAATCACCCCACTTCAAAATTCCCTTTCTCTGTATATCCAAAAATGTTTCACTGATTGGTCTGAAATAGATTTGTTGTATAAGAGCAAATTTCAGACATTTTTTCACTAATAAGTGTCCAATCACTCCACTTCAAAATTCCTTTTCTCTGTATATCCAAAAATGTTTCACTGATTGGTCTGAAAGAGATTTGTTGTATAAGAGCAAATTTCAGACATTTTTCACTAATAATTGCCCAATCACTCCACTTCAAAATTCCTGTATATCCAAAAATGTTTCACTGATTGGTCTGAAAGAGATTTGTTGTATAAGAGCAAATTTCAGACATTTTTTCACTAATAAGTGCCCAATCACTCCACTTCAAAATTCCTGTATATCCAAAAATGTTTCACTGATTGGTCTGAAAGAGATTTGTTGTATAAGAGCAAATTTCAGACATTTTTTCACTAATAAGTGTCCAATCACACCACTTCAAAATTCCTGTATATCCAAAATATTGGTCTGAAATATATTTGTTGTATAAGAGTAAGTGTCGTTGCTGACATTGGGGCTTGAAACTAGATCGCCAGTGAGCAACACTGACGGTTCAATTATTAAGCAGAACGAGTTTTTGTTTGTTTGTTTAAAACTTAATGATCCATCGATCAGCAAGAAATCATTTAAGGTCAAACAATTGTTTTGGGTTTTTTTTCTTTTTCTTTAAATAAGGTTGAAATGCTTTCAAAAAGACTTTCCTTTCCTTCTTTTTCGATGTTGCCTTGCTTTTTGTTTTTATAAATTCACTGATTTCAGAGGTGCGTTGTTCTTTGAAAATTTCTCACCTGGCAAGTATCAAAGTTTCCCCTTTCATCATCAGACACCAAATTGGAATTATATTTTATTATATAGTCCAACTTTCCTAAGAAATGTCAAGATCAAATTGGGGTTTGATTTTTCGAAAAGTTCTTTCAAGTTGTTCACGTTGTAAAATAATTTTCGAATATGTGCCATGTCACCGCAATCAAGCAGGAAGTGCTTCACAGTATAAGCCTCCTGGCATGCTATGCATTCAGGAGGATCTTACACTTTTAGGAGGAAGGATTTAGTTATGTGCGTGTGTCCTATGCGAATACGAGATAAAACCACGTAATCATAAAGGAAGCGAATAAATACGAAGTAGGCTAATGATCACGGTTCACTATTCCTTTTGTATCCACTATTGCTATACATTCACTCTCTCGACTCTACTACTATACGGATTAAGATTCTCTTTTGATCATTATACTATTTGGCGATTACTACTTAAACAAGTATTACTAGTGCAGATAGTATTGGTGTTGCAGTTTTTTGTTTATATTATGCAACTAGTGAGCTAGCCCAAATGACTTGACTCACTTTATATTCCACCAATAGAAGGTTAACCAATCAGAATATGTAGAATATTCAATTCGTCGTGTATAAAGGCGGCCATTTTGTTTACTCTACCCGAATGTCCAGTCCCAGTTTGTCAGGCGAAGAGAAACAGAAAGACGAACTACGATCTGCTACTTTACTGGGATATCCACTGCTAACCTGAACTACGCTTTTCTACTGCCTACGAAATATTCACTGCTAGCCTCTGCATTCTATACTCAAAGACGACCGTCATCATCAACAACAGTTGGAAGGCGTAATTACTAGTCCCGGCGTCTACGAAGTCACAAAAATAGCGAGTATTTTAGTAAGTGACAACGATATTTCGCTTGATATAGCAAAAGTAACAAGCAAAGCCGGCCAACATCACAAAAAATGGCGACGAGGATTCGCAAGGAATGAAAAAATTGGGAGAAATTATTCTTACTTTTCTTAGTTTTACATTTTTCCTTTCGTTTCCTGGCGTTTGAATTAATATTTTCTCACATATATGCTGTTAAAGTTTGTTCAAAAAAATGCTTTTGATGACGACATTTTTAGTTGACTGGGTATCCTTCAGGAACACTCTGATATTTTCCTTTCGTACATTTGACCGTGTTGGAATACGAAAACAAGACGTTTTCCATAGTTTGGCCTCCAGCTTTATGATTGGTCATAGCGAAACACGATTAAACTGGGAATTGGCTTTGTTGCAAAGGAGTATCCTCACCTTCAAATAGATTAAGTTTTATACAAGTTATAACGATCTTATTTCTAAAAGCGGCAGTGATAATTCTCGCTACTGTGAGATGTTTGTACATTTCTTCCATTATCGTGCGTTTTCTATTACAAAAACTTGAAGGATTTAAATTTCTCATAAGAATTATCGGCGATCCTTTTTTCATTTCCAGGTTATGTTGTGGCAGTCCAGATATTTCAACCAAATCAAGGAATTCAGTTGGGAAATGAGTGGAATTGGCACCATCACTCACAGAATTATAGGGTCAATACTCATTTATGGTTACAAGGAAGCGTCTGATCGAATTGATGATTCTTATCATTTCATTGAGAGGCATTAAATGTCATTGTTAGCAAAGAGTCCAGCTGGATTGTCGAATGAGCATTTCTTTTGGCAAAATAATTTCGTCAAAATGGATAGCGGCTCAGACCGAGGAATCAGAGAGCCGAGTTCGAATTCCAGTCGAATACATTACATTCAATTACGTGCTAATACACTTGGGAAAGGTATGAATCCTTTTCTTCTCCACCCATCTATGGGTAAATAGCAGGACAGACCGGGTTTTATAGCCTTGGGTGGCAACAGGATTACTGCAGAAAGAAATGGCAACCTACTGCGAGAAAAAATCTGCCTCGTCAGTCATGTATCGAAATATATATGATCGCCTAAGCGTGTATTACACATAGCGCATAACTGGTCATCTGCTCCCTCACTCAATCGTATGTTTGTCTTTAAATGAAACTTTTTTGTATTTTTGCCATAAGTAGAATTTTTGATGCACACGTATTCCACGTCTGCGTTATTTCCCCTTGCACTACCGGAAGAAGGTGACGGAAATTGTCACAGTAAATTGTCAATGCCGAATGCCGAATGCCTCATCGCTGTCGCATACACCACGCAAAGTGAGCTCAACAGATTTGAAGTTTTCTCTCCGAATCATAGGACACTCGTCCCAAACAATCAGCCGTGTATGCTGGAAAAGGTTTGCCGTCTTTGAGTTTTTATCAATACTGCACAGATCCTAATCTTTCATTACTCTCGGTATTTTGAACCTAGAATGCGCCGTTCTTCCGCCAGGCGTCAGTCTTGCTGCAATACCAGATGATGCTACAACAATAGTCACGTTGTCGTTTCATCTGACTTTTGAAAGGCATTAAGTTAATCAGAAACGCCTTTCCTGTTCCATCTGGAGCGTCAATGAAAATCAACGCAGATGTGTTCTTCTCTAAACTGTTAAAAACGAAGTCACACACATCTTTTTGCTCATGATTCAATATAGGCTCCCTCTCTTCTACAAATTGTCACCGCTATTCTCCAAATTGTCAAAATCATTATTAACGGCATTATTATCAGCTGTTTAATCGTCTAAATGCTGATCTCTACTGATTCTGTCTTTTTACCTCCTTTGCGTTTGATGCTCATCTCTTTTAGCGCCCGATTCCTGATCTCTCCTGTTTTTGTCACTTTCTCTCCTTTGAGCCAGACGTTCTGCTTTTTGAGCAGCCGATTCCTTATCTGTCCTGTGACGTCCCCCGGTGTCGCTGCGCCAAATGTTTCGCCTGCCTGGCCGCGCCCGCCGTGCTGTCCTGGTCGCGGCGCCAATTGTGACGTCAACCCGTCTGTCTCCGCTTCGTCGCCGTCCTATCCTGTCCTGTGACGACCAATGTGACTTGGTATTGGTCGCGGCACCAAATGTGACGTTCTAACCTTTTGCTGATTCGGATGGGAATCTGGTTAGATTCGGTATCAGCCTTGTCGTTCCCAGCTCGCCTCCAACGTCTGGTTACCGAAGTAACTGTTTTGATTTCTAGTCTAACCTACCCACGTTGTGATTTGATCTTAGGTAGACGAAATCAATCAGTCGCCGGGCCGTAATGCAAGTCGAGTTCGAACAAGGGTAATGCCACACAAGTATATGTAAAAGAAATTAAAGTAATAACTCGAAAAGTTCAAATGTGTTAAAAAGATAACAATATTTTATATGTGGTTGCTGAATACAGGACTGCGTCTTCCTTCCCAACCCGCTTATATGGATTCGTGACACTTTGCGTTTGTTAGGCGAGTCTTAACATCTTAAATTGTTTTTCAGGAAACTGGTTTTTGGTGTCTTCAGGTGATATTCGCAAAAGTGGTTTTGGTGGTGTGAGTCTAAGTCGTTCTTTTAAAAAATAAATTGTTCTTGGTTAGAAGTTGAGGTCGAGAATTGCGTGGAATCTTTGTCAGCTTTCTGCGAGGCTATTAACTCTGTAACTGTCTCTGCCAATTGCCAACTCCAACTGCTGTCTTACACGTTGCGACTCTGCTTATATGGACGCCGACCAAAACCGGGGTGGGCCTGTCGGGGTTTGAGGTTCCTTGATAATTCTAAATCCGTATTAAAGGTTTTTCTTTGTTTTTGGTCAGGAAAACCTATCACTTTCCATTTTTGAAAATCTTTCGTCCTCTCAAATTCTTCCTTTCTCATATTGGTATCTCACCCATACCCTCAGAGGGTGTCAACGGGTTTCCCCTCTCTCTCACATGATTACTTTCGCCTGCCGCTCACGCCAGCATTCAGCCAATGGGCGCCCAGCAGTGTGGGTGTGGACAGACTTGTCTCGGTTTAAAAAATCTTGCTCAAAGAAGAAAAAAAAATTATCTCCTTTTTTTTTCCTTTTTCTTTTCTTTCTTTCTTTTCTTTCCTTTATTCTGTCCGACAACAACCCAATACGACCCGTGGTGTCGTTCTCTTAATCTCAATTCTTATCCTGAATGTCACCTGGAATTCGTCAATCAGATTTTCGCCAGCATCAAGTCGGTGGTTTAACTGGGCGTATTGCGCTAAAACTAATTATTCGTTTTGATAAAATAATTTTCTTATCCTAGCCAGCTCCGACACAAAACAGATGCTCCTCTCAATGATATTCTGCAGATAGTCAAAGGCTTAATCATTCCTTCCTGGTACTCTGCGGGAGGTCCAGCGACATTTTGTTTTGTTTTTTTCGGTCAGAGCTTGACCTAATTAATTTTTATCTCCCAGCACCCTGCGGGAGGTCCAGAGGACATTTTCTTTCGCCACCCAATTAATTTTTATGTCTTAGTATTCTGTTTAGCAGGTCACTTGACCAACCTGAAACCTTCCCATTGCCATGGGCAGATTGGCTATATCTTATTCGGTGGGTCGTCATAAATTAAATTAAATCCGACACATCCGCGACCTTACTTTCCTCGCTAATGAGAATAAAATCTTTACCACTTTCCTTTGTTTGAAAAAAAGAAATAACACCGCTTAGTGTCCTTTTCGTGATGGCTTCTTATCACCTAAATTTAATTCTCGCCTTTTTCTTTTTTCCCCTTCTTTCTTTCTAGCAACCTAAATAGTGTCACAGACCTGATTCTGTCTCTTTTCCGCGGATCTACCAGACTCTCAGCTCTCTGGGTATCCGATTCTTGATCTCTGCTGTACGTTCCACCCCTCCCTTTTCTTAAGACGTCATCCCTTTGAGCGTCCGATTCCTGATCCCTCCTGATTTTTTCTGTTCCCTTCGTTTCCGCTAGGCGCTCATCTCTTTGAACGTCCGATTCCTGGTCTCTCGTTATTCTCTTTTTTCTCTCCTTTTCCGCCAGACACTTCAACGTAATCATGTCAAAAATTCAGGAGGACTTCTCTTCTAACCTAATATATTTTATCTAAAAAGTAAAAGACAAATGACAGATCGTCTTTAACCGGAGCAACATCAGAAAACAAAGTATGGGCAACAGCTGCAGCATTAGCATAAACCAAATCACGGGCAGCAGCAGCAGCAGCAGCAGCAGCAGCAGCAGTCGCGGAAATCAAAATATAGGCAGCAGCATTAGCAGAAGTCAAATCACGAGTAGCAGCAGCAGTAGCAGAAATCAAAATATAGGCAGCAGCATTAGCAGAAGTCACATTACGGGCAGCAGCAGCAGTAGCAGAAATCAAAATATAGGCAGCAGCATTAGCAGAAGTCACATTACGGGCAGCAGCAGCAGTAGCAGAAATCAAAATATAGGCAGCAGCATTTGCAGAAGTCAAATTACGGGCAGCAGCAGTAGCAGAAATCAAAATATAGGCAGCAGCATTAGCAGAAGTCAAATCACGGGCAGCAGCAGCAGCTGCAGTAGCAGAAATCAAAATATAGGCAGTAGCATTAGCAGAACTCAAATCACAGGTAGCAGCAGCCGCAGCAGAAATCAAAATATAGGCAGCAGCATTAGCAGAAGTCAAATCACGAATAGCAGCAGCAGTAGCAGAAATCAAAACATAAGCAGCAACAACCAAAATATGGGCAACAGCAGCAGTTGAAACCTAATCAGCAACAGGGTATGTTTTAAATCTCCACGAACACTACAGAAAATTGTCATACGGGGCAAGAGCATGCGTTTTTAAATTTGTTGACATATTAGCTGAGAGTTCAGTTTCTGTTTCGGGCAGTGTATACTTGCACTTAACGTAAACGAGTGAGAAATAACTGAATAGTGCTAAATAAAAATAAGAACCAGACGAGATATCCCGAGATATCCCGAGACATGAGCAGTGGAACGAGAACAGTCTAGCTCCCTAGATTAACTAAAGATTTGGGTTCAAAATTTCCAGATAGATATGTTAAAAACTAGTTTAGCAGACTACTATCTTTTAGAGGAAGTGTATCTCTGCTCCGATTGATATGGGAAGTCGATTTGAATTGACTGAGCTAGCGTGGGAAAGGAAATAGGAGAAAGGTTTCAGGGAGTCGAGCCTTAAATGTCAAGCAATGTAAACGTGTTCTCTTTTGTGACTGAAACGACTTTCCAGTAGATAGTTAATTAGTTGAAAATTTTTGTGACTATGGTTTTGCGTGCATTCAAATGACTTAAGTCTAGAATTATTTTGTTAATCCTAATTAACTGACCAATGATTGTTTTCTTCAGTTTTTTACAGGGTGTAGAATTCTTTTTTTATTATTTAATGTGTGTGTGTGTGTGTGTGTGTCCTTTTGTTTTCATTGGTTGAATAACTAAGTTGTTAATTGGTGAATTTTGGATGTTCATGTTTGTGGAAAATTAAGTTAGTCGCTTGTGGAATAAGCCTATTCGGCTTGTATAGTTTCGGATTTCCGAATGTGTTTTGGTTTGTATCCTAGTGGGGGGTGACTGTCACACCTGGCTATGTAGATAGGGAAATGCGACAATGTTTGTGCAAAATGGGGGCTGCATGCTATGAGGAATTCATATAGAATGAATATACCTCCGGGACCTAAGAATGGCTCTGTTGACCAAAAGGAATTGGTCAGGTGGATTGTGGGATGCCTGGTCGCGGGAAACGCCTAAGAGAAGAAAACCTTTGTAACCACAGTAAAACCAATAATGGATTAGTTAAGAGGTGCAGAGCGGGTGTGGTTATTTTCCCTGTGGAAGCAGCTAATGCAGAAGGAAATGAGATGATGCTAGTTGAGCTTTGACCAACAGAGGCAGGTGATTAATAATATTAATTATAGAAAATTAACGGTGGTAAATTTGTGGAGATTTGTTCAAGTAAATCTGGTAATACGCAAATCACGAAGTAACTAATTGGTTGTTGTTGAATAAATAGGGTGATAATATGTGCTGTGTCACTGTGAGTAGGAAATAAGTGTGGATCATAGTATATTTAAAGTGTAAAATTTAGGTGGCAAGGACGTGGCTCAGTTCTGGAAATTTTGGGGGCTGTGTTGTGAGGCATTTTGGCATGTATTGTGTAATTTTTGGTGCAGTATTTTTTTTTTTTTTTTTTTGTGAATTGTATGTACATTTCGTGTAGACTCAAGTGAAGAGGCAAGAGGTTTTGTTCTCCCCAGCAATATTGGATTGCAGAGGTGGTACCTGTTGACCTGGATGGAAATGAGCTTGGAGAGGTCAAAGTTCACCGTGAGAAATGATTTCTATCCAGACTGTCGTCTGAGGCGTTGACCTTGTGTAACGGAAGCTAGTGACCAAGAATAGACAAAGAATTTTCCGGTATTCTTTTTTTTTGTTGTTTAAAAAAATGTTTGTGATGCGTGAAAAAAATGGTGAGAATTTTGTTGATTATATTTGCTTTTCAGGAATGGTATATATGTATACCAGAGGGGGACACGGGAACGAGGTCCAAATGAAGAGAAAAAATTAAGGAACACGAATTGCAGACACGGAAGAATAGAGGAGATTTTAGAATAATATAGTTGAAATAAAATTCTTAAATATATTTTTTAATGATCAGTAAGTTATGTTAGGTAATAGTTTAGCGACTATTATTTTGAAGAGGGAAATGTACCTCTGCTCCGACTTACATGGGATGAAATACAAGCCATAATATAAAAAGTCGATTTTCACTGGCTGAGATAGTATGGGAAAGGAGATAGGAGATAGGAGAAAGTTTTCAGGGAGTCGAGTCTTAACCGTCAAACAACGTAGACGTGTTCTCTTTCGTGTCTGAAACGGCTCCACAGTGAGGAGGAATGTCTTCCACTGGATAGTTCGTACATATCGACATTAATGATTAAGTTGAAATTATCCGATTGTGATTGTTTCTCAAAAAAATCTAGTGAAATTGTTACCGGCCGAGAGAGAAGCTGCAACAGATATACACCTGCGGAAAGCCGGGAGTCACAAGGGTCGAAACGTTGGATAAAAGCAAAAATGAAAATAGCTGTCCGAATATAAATTGTTAAGGTGTTAATATCTCACATGTCTACAAAGAAAAGATTAATACAGAGAGCTCCATTCATACCTGCAAGAGCGATAACAGCTACTGAATTACTTCTCTGGAGACCTGTTTTAATAGAAAGACTTTAAATATTTCAACCTGCAGTAGTAAAAGCTGCCCAGTCAATGAATGCCGAATGTTTCCTCATAATGTTTCCTGTTGCTGCTGATGATGATAGTAACATCAGTGGTAATAATAATAATTTTCTTAATAATTGTCTCTTTTTTACATAATGATCGGTAGAAAATGTCATGGATCCATTTCTGACCTTAGATATCTTGTTGGGACCCGGAAGCAAATGTGTGTACAAAAGAAATCAATGGAAATAATAATAATAATAATAATAATAATAATAATAATAATAATAATAATAATAATAATATGTTGAAACTCAGCTGTCATTGACAAAATCTATTGGCTCCAGCAATAGAGATTAAATCTTGTCGTAGAACTCTTGAAAGAAAAAGAAAAATGTGCTGTTGGGTGAATCTGGAAAGATGACATATACGTAGTTGAAACATGGAAGGAAGGAAAATAAAAAAAAATATTCCAATTAAAAGATTGTTCCATGTCTTTTACAACATATAAGATATTAACATCGATTTGACCAAAAGCAATATTTTATAGTAAGCAAAAAACAAAAAAATAGATCTTCTTAGCAAGAAAAAGCTCACAAAAAAGCTTCATATGGTTGAAAAACTCGATTACTGATTAACAGAACCATGATCAGAGATCACTGATCAATAACACACAGAAAGGAAATGAATAGGTAAATAAATAAATTACATGTGGCACACAAAGAAAGAATTAGACAGGATATCTACAGGTAATCGGATTAAGGCTTTAAATCCACTTATAGATTTAATATTATCAACAAGACTATAACTGAAATAAAGAAAATAGATTACAGGCGAAAGTTGTCTTATAATGTTTGTCTTATACAAATGATAGCATTTTTTATTGCTGGAAGTAAAAATAATAGGTTAAATTGATTTGACCTACCGAAACTGCAACAATGTGTCTTCAAAAATAAATAAAGAACTCAACTAATTAGATGCCTTACTCGAATGCTGCCCCTCTTTATATTATTAGAAGTGAAATGTCTCCGAAAGGGATATATTTGTTCGAAGTAGCTCAGTGATTTTGATTACTGTAACCAGGTAGGACAATCTAGCAGGTAGCCGTAATGGAATGGTACTTTTCGTAGTGGTAGGCAATAGGCGTAGACAATAGGCGTAGTCCAAAAGGGGTAGGCCGATAGGCGTCGACTGTGTACCTCCACATCAGTCTGTATTTATCGCTGACACCAGCTAATCACATTACTGTGAGGGGTAACCCAGGTGTATGCATATTCATTGCATCAAGAATTAATGGTGGTAAGGTGTAAATCTGACTTTAGTTGATCGATAATACAGCAATTATTGTTTAAGAAATATTTAGCATTACATCTGACTGGATGCTACAATTGGTTAATAGCCGTGAGAAAAATAAGAAAACACTTTATTCAATAAAGTAAACAATACTTTCTTAAAGGATCTCAAAATCACAGTGAACGAAATTGATATCAAAAATATTTTAGAAATAGTTTTTGCAGAAGTATAAAAGCAATATGACGAACCGAATCCAAATCTAATAATCGGATATCCAGTCTCATTCATGGGGTTCCTGCTAAGAAGCTAGTCGTGCCAGACAAGTCTTTTCGTCAGTATCCATCTAGCACATTTATAGATCTATCATTTGTCCGTGCATTGAATATTGTTACAAGATATGGTCTGGTACTCCGGTTATATATCCTCGACAGAATCCAACAAAGGATCTGTAATGAGGTTGCTCCGAACTTCAGTCACTTTCACAACGCCGCGATGTGGCCTCCCTCTGTCTTTTCTATAAATATTTCCATGTTAGTTGCTCAATAAGATCGCCTCCTTGGTAACTCAGCAGTGTGAACGAAATGGATAACTAAAATAATTTAGAAAGAATTTCTGCAGAAGTATAAAATTAATTTGGCGAATTGAATGCAATTGTAGTAATCGGATGTAAGTTACGTCATTCAAGAGAAATACCAATTGTTACTTAAAATACAATATCGTCAACTGTACTATAACTGAAATAACGAGAATAGATTGCAAGTTAAAAATAAATAACCATTTGCCATCACATGCACCTTTACGAGAGGGCGATTTACCGTCTTTACATTGGTAAAAATGAAGATGAAAAAAGCTTAACATAATTCGATTTGTGTCAGATATTTAAAGAAATGCGTACCCTAGATCTCAGGTTATGACCTGGTAGATGGCTGTACTGAAATAGCCAAATAATAATGATACACCATTAGGCTTTCTATCAGTATGACTGGTGCTGAAATTTCAGTGCGCATTTGGATTGAAGGTAAAACTGATATTTTTTTCATTGAATTTTTTAAAAGGGATAGAACAGAAATGGAAAAAATTATAGTATTAAATTTCGACTGTGTTCAAATGGAAACGTAATTTAAAGAGAAATAATATTATTTAGTATTTATTCGAATTTCAGTCTTTGAGATGGTCTAAAAAAATTTATAGGATGGGAAGTCTTAGTTATTAATGAAAACGTGTAATTTTGAAGGAAAATAAATATGTAATTTTCAAATTAATATTCAACCGTCCGTTTTGCAACTTTTGGTGGCTTTTATTATCAATGACTACTTGAAAATATGAATACATGTTGAAAAATGATATAAGTCGTATAATCTTGAAATTGTTTCTTGTATGAACGGGATGAATTTTCCTGTTATTAAATAAAATTCATGTTCGGTGTTTTAAAAATTATTTCTTTCTTTTTCAGAGTCATCCTTTTTTTACTATTGTTCATAAGAAACAATTGCTCACAATGAAACTGACCCGGCTTTTTCAAGACATTATTGTCGCCATTCTATCAGTTCGACTGGCTAGTACGGACAATATCCTTTTCTTGTCCTTACCTTATTTTAGCCATATCAATCCGATGGTACAAGTGGCTGGAGAAATGGCGAATTATGGACACAAAAACTACATCCTTATCACTGAAAGACTTAATGGGAAATTCGATCCAGTAAAAGATGGTGTGAATTTCGTCATAACAGAGGAGTTTCCAGAGTTTAAGTTATTCATTGATGAAGCAATAGATGCCTTAACTTTTCCAGAGAAATATGTGTTGGAAGTAATATTCACTAACCTCCAACGACTATGTGATCGTTACCTTCTCAACGAAGAAATGATTCGAAGACTGAAATCATTTAATACGTCACTAGCGGTTATTGATTCGAATATAGAAAGCAATTGCTTGGCCATTTTCGCGTACAGACTTGAAATTCCTTTCATTCTCTTGGGTCTAGGAAACCATATCACCATTCACCGAACACCATGGGTAATTTCAGTTATTCCACATGTAAATCTCTTCAAAACTGAGATCACAACTTTCTCAATGAAGATTGAGAACATGTTGAATCATCTATATGATTATATAAATCCAACATCTTGGTTTCCAGAAATAGATATTAAAGTATACGCACCTGATCGACCGGATATTTCTTTTGAAGAACTTCTACGACAAGCTCAACTGCACATTGTTGATTCGGATTACTTTCTTAATCAAGCATTACCGGCACTTCCAAATGTCAAATACATTGGCGGAATAGCTAGCCAGCCGGCAAGACCTCTAAAAGGAAAAATCTTAAAATTTGTTAATGCTTCAAAACATGGAGTCATCGTTGTATCATCAGGTAGTCATTTCAGTTGGGGCATTCACGTAAAGAAAATGGAAGAAGCGTTCAGTCAGATCAAATACGATGTCGTCTGGAAACATTCAAATACTTCTTTTTCTCGCCCAAATGTTCTACTTACAAAATGGCTGCCACAGAACGACCTTCTTGGTCATTCAAAAACCAAATTGTTTATCACCCATTTTGGTAACAGTGGTAATTATGAAACATTGTACCACGCTGTTCCAATCATTGGATTTCCAATTTATTATGATCAACTGTTAAGTAGTCAGATCATGCAAAAGAGAGGTTACGGGATCTCAATGGACCTTAATAATTTTACAGTAGACGATTTGGTCAGAAATATCGAGGAAGTCATTGAGAATCCAAAATACAAGAAAAACATTGCAAAGATGAGCGAAATATTTCTATCACAAGATCTCCCATCGGTCAGAGTAGCCCGTCTTGTAAATGAGATCCTGAAATATGGAGGCGATCACTTAAGATCAGAACTTCAAGACATTCCGTTGTATGAGTTTTTAATGCTTGATATTTTGACCGTCCTTTTTACGGCGGGTTTCGTGATTTTGTTTCTGGCGGTATTTCTTTTGAGAAAATGTTTCACAATTGGTTGCAGAAAAAAGAAAACGAAAATAGAATGAGTCTGAAAAATTAATTTATGTCGATATTTAATCAGAAAATCAAACATCTAAATATAAAAAACGATTGCTTTTATGTATTGATTGATATAAATTTAATTAAAAACTTGCTTTGACGATATCTCTCTTTCCATATATCTATCAAACTATCTATCTTTCTCTCTCTCTCTCTCTCTCTCTCTCTCTCTATATATATATATATATATATATATACATATATATACATATATATATATATATATATATATATATATATATATATATATATATACCAATATAATATATATATATATACCAATATATTTATATATATATATATATACCAATATTATTTTTTTATTACCCTTTACGCAGAACTTTTTCACTGCAAGTTCAAGGAAGACATTTGTGTCACTAGCACACAATAAAGAGAATGTCTAATAACAAGAATGTTTTACATCCAAAAACCTAAGATAAAGTAATTCCTTTTAATAATATGTGCAAATATCCACTCTTTGCCTGATGAAGGTCGCGAGACCGGAACACGTGCTGCAAAATTATGTAAAATAAAGCATAATGTACTTTTTTTCAAAAAATGCATATTACAACCAAAAGCGTTTGCGGTCCTCTTTTCTTTTTAATATATATATATATATATATATATATATATATATATATATATATGTATGTATTGTCATCCACAGACAGATTGCTTCGCTGTATCACAGCTCATCAGTGTGACTAGACGTTCGGTTGTTTCTAGCCAGGATGGAAATCCGTCTGAATTGGCGTAAGTCGGAGATTTTCCCCCTAAACCGTTGGCGCACGTCATGGAAAAAGGTGAATTTAAGCGTATTTAGTTTTAGATAAACACACATGACTGAGAAATCTGGCGTACTTGGCGAAAATTGAACAAGCCGACCTTATTAAAAACGGATAAAACAGCAAAATCCGTAACTGGCGAAAATATTAACATTTTAGGCGTGGTAATACTTACAGTAACACTAAATGGAGTTACCAAAAAGCTCAAAGCCTACGTATTAAAAACTTCAGGCAACTTATTCGGAACTGATTGGATAGAAAAATTCAATCTTTGGGATTGCCCAATGAGTACATTTTGTCGCAAGATACAAAGTACAACGTCCAATTTGGTAAATCTAAAAAAGGAACTCAAACAACAATTTCCCCAGGTATTTTCTGGTGGCCTTGGTAAATGTACTAAAATGAAAGCTAAGTTCAAGGTGAAGGACGGTGCACAACCGGTATTCAAAAAGAAACGGAATGTCCCTTTCGCTGCTCTAGAGCAAATCAATAAAGAGTTAGATAGACGCGAACAAGCAGGTATTCTGTCAAAAACAGATTTCAGCGAGTGGGCAGCACCTACGGTCTACGTAAAAAAGAAGTCCAATCAAATACGAGTATGCGCAGATTTTTCCACAAGGTTAAACGATGCCTTGCAAGATCACCACTATCCTCTCCCAAGCCCTGAAGAAATTTTCAATAAACTCAATGGGGGAAGTTTTTTTTATAAAAATTGACCTCTCGGACGCATACCTTCAGATAGAGGTGGAAGAAGAAAGTTCCAAATTTCTTTGCATAAACACACATAGAGGGTTGTACAAATACAACAGGCTGGCTTTTGGAGTAAAGTTTGCGCCTGCAATTTTCCAGCAGGTCATGGACGCCTTGCTGGGCGACCTTGACTACGCAACAGCCTATTTGGATGATATACTAGTTACTAGTAAAACTACGGCAGAGCACCGGAACCATATTATAAACGTATTCGAAAAGATACAAGAATACGGATTTACGGTTAAGGAGGCAAAGTGTGACTTTTTCTTACCAGAGATTAAATACTTAGGTACATTATAAATAAAGATGGTCGTCGGCCGGATCCAGAAAGAGCCAACGCGATCAGAAACATGCCGGCCCCAGATAACGTTCAAGCGTTACAAAGCTTCCTGGGCCTAGCTAACTTTTACCAAGGGTTCATTAAGAACATGCAAAATTTGAAACGGCCTCTAAACCAACTTTTAAAAAAAGGACAAACCATCGTCATGGACCCCGGAATGCCAAGACGCATTCGAGAAGATCAAGAAAACTCTTACTTCAGACCTCTCCCTCACACATTTTGACCCTAGTCTCGACATCATAGTAGCAGGTGATGCAAGCTCGTGCGGCATAGGCGCTTGCATATTACATAAACTGCCAGATGGTTCGCGAAAAGCTGCGGCTCACGCATCAAGATCTCTACTTCTAGCTGAGAAACAATAAATCCCAAGAGGAAAAAGTTTTAACAGTTTTATTTTTTTCTCTCCTTTTCAAAAAAGAAAACTCTTTGGAAAGGGGGTATTGTGAGACCGGAAACTACCTACACAATAGACTCTTCCAGGCCGATATTAAGTAAGCGACATAGCACTCTACAAGAGTGATATAGTAATCTTCGCTTACACTATTTCTGTAATCTGTTGTTAATATATCTTTCTTACATCTAATCCGTGTTCCGTGTTTTATTTCTGTGGGCCCAACTTTGGCACCCACATCAGTAGTATAAAAGGGATCTGCGGGAATGCGAAATTATTTCGATATGCTCATGTGGTATATCGACAAATCTTTGGGCATAATCCAATATGGTGGGGTAGAAATCTTTGACATCGTACTTGATAAAAACATGTTGTCAATGCCAAAAACCCAGGGGATTCATTTGTTAGTAACTTTCCATTGGTTTGCTTATGTGTAACAAGCTGCGGTATATTTTGTAATAGTTTCAGGTTAATGATACCACCATCAATTTTGCTGGGATTTATTAGGCGAAACAAACGGTTTTGAGGAAGCCATTTTTATGGTACTTTACTGATAGGAAAGCCTGCTTACCATATAATAGATGGACCCTGTTGCTAATCCACAGCCTGTCTGTAATTCCTTTAGTTTCCTTGTTAATATTATTAATTTCCGATTCTGGTACCTTTTTATAATGGTGTGAGATTTCATCGATTATCTTTTTTTGTATGCCCTCGGACATATGTCGCATATATTTTTGGTTTTATCGCCCTTGATAAATAACTTCGGTGACATTTTTTTTTTCACCTGAGCAGCCAAAATCTTTTGAAGACTTAATATTTCTCCTCAATTTGATTTTGTCCAATACACCAATTAGGTCGTTTTCAAAGCCAGCGAGCTCATCAATAGCAGTGGGTGTGTATATCTTCGTTTTAAACTTCAATATCTCTTCATTATCCTTGCTGATGGGATATTTTTACAGTGAGAATAATTCTTTCTATCGCATTCTAGCGAGGAAATATTCAACGTTGTCTGGTAATGTAAAGCATGTAGTCATGTTGTAAAATATTCCTCGTAATGTGATTTAAGGAGTGTTCGCTTTAAATTTACTATAGACATCGATCTTCCGATAATATCGTGTATGGGCGACCGTACATTCAAACAGGGGCACGTTATGTATTATTTTATATACATAAAAAAGTAAAAATTATTTCAAAAATCTATGTATTAAGCTTTTCAATTTTTGATTAGTAAATATACTTTTCACTTAATAACAATATCATCTAACAGAATTTAAATAAAGCAGAAATTTAAACGAGAAGTTATTATAATTTAAAGTTTTAAAAAATGAAAAAATTCTTATAAAAATTCATTATTCATCGAAAAACATTATTTATTAAGACAATAGTATCCATAATAGGTCTTATTTATAAAACCAATAAAAAGCTTTTCTCATTAAATATCATAGTTTTATTTAATTCATAACTGATTTTTGGGAAATATGCAGTCGTTCAAAAAAGGAAAATTGATGATTTATATAATCCTATGGGTCCTGCGTTTAAACAATAATTTATTTATTTATTTATTTCTCTAAATTTCATGATATTAAGTAAGTGTTGGGTAACATATGTAAAAAAGATAGTTTTATCAAGATTTTCTAAACAAATTTCTAAATATTTTCATTCATTTGTGAGTAAGTCCTGAAAAGTTCATTAAGACGCGACAATTATTTGATTTTTGCAAGAATTTCCAAATCAGTTTGTTTCTCACTTAGAAAAAGGCGCTAAAACACTAATCGTAAATATTATGTCAACCGCTGATGTAAAAAAAAAGACACGATTTTTAACGAAAGTTTAGAACGTACTAGAATGGATTTAAAAACATAATAAAATAAAATAAAAATATTTTAATCTTTCTTCTTAATAATAATATAAACATTTTGACGATAAACCTTTGTTTTTACTAAGTTTTAGGCCTTTTTTCATCATGCTATGACATTTTTTCAGCGACCAAGTGGAGATACCTAATCTTATCGGACTTAACAAAAAATAAATCTATCTCAACATGTTCGTATCTATCTATCTATCTATCTATCTATCTATCTATCTATCTATAAAGACATCACAATTCGCTATCTATCTATGGAACGTCGCAATTCTCTCGCTACACTATCGCTATTTCCATGGAAAATACTCAGATTAATTTCACCAATTCTTATCTTCACGGCTAAGGCCAGCCATGTTATGCCCATTATAACGAACTAACTTTATTCCTTTTCTATTCCATTAGTGCGATGTAAGTTCCAATCGAGCAGCTTCTTCCCACTGATCGTTGCTTTGTGTAACACGCTCCCAAGAGGATGCTTAGCCGATCACTACAATCTAAATCTAGGATGAAATTTTGTCTTACCCCTACGTGGACATAAACATATATATTAAATACAGACCTCGAGTGGCTCTCAGGCTTTGTTCATATCTATCTATCTATCTATCTATATATATATATATATATATATATATATCTACGTAGGCATATACGAAGATAAGCTGAAATATGCGCTTACAAAATTATGATAAGATAAAAATCAGGCCTTTAGAGAAAATAAAATATGCCTCTTGATATGAATTGCGGTTCTTTTGTCAGGATTGTTGTCCTTATTTTACGCCGAGTACCCAAACCAAGGTACTAATAAAATTTTCTTTAAAAGCTTCAATATTCTAAGTCTTTTCTGTTTCTAGTACTTGATAAGTTTGGTATTTCGCGAGATGAATTTGTTTAAATTCACTATATTTGCTCCACTCACATATGCATAAGTAACATTTACCAGATATATACTTACTAAAGTTAATTTCAGGTCTGTTTTGTTCTTTTACAGCCGATAATTAAAACAAATCGGAAGTTTTCAAATTTGGCGAAGAAACAAACGCAATATTTAAACAAACTCAAAAACAATAAGAAATATACTTTTGTTGCTTTTCTTTCTGCACAATTAAGGATGAAGTGAGTCACATCAGACATAAATGTCATTGATCAAATCACAATAAAGAATATATTGTCTTATCACAAGTTACGAATACTTTTTAAGTTTCTGGAATCTGGCTGTCTTTCCAGACGGAAGAAATAACAAAGGAAAAAACGATCACAGAAAGAAAGATCATGAATTATCTCCCTTCTTAAATTGAAATCCTCACAGTAACGTTCACTATTATGGTGATTCTAGTAGCCTTTGCTAAATGCTATGGGATTCAACACTGCTTAGTCATTAACTAAAACCCTAGAGGCTAAGCTTGATATAACCTACACTCGGATGCTGAGCGGTATACTTAATATTTCTTTGAGACAACAACCAAATCAAATCTATGGGCTCATGCCTGATATTTCTACAGTCTTACACAGAATCCTGGGGTGTAAAAAAAGAGCTTACGTGGGATCTACTGCTCTGGGCATCTAGTAACTTGTCAAGACGGGCTGGTCGCCCACCAACCACCTACATTGACAAAAGTATTTAATGACACAGGATGTCACTCTAATGACCTTCCGACCTTGATGCAGAAACTTGATGGTTGAATGTGGTACTCATGAATGTTCGAGCTAGCTCGATCGACTATAAATGAGAGGAATATGTTCTTAATCGTGAAGAATATATTGTCTTATCATAAGGTTAGAATTGTTACAGAGAAGCATAAGGTTGCAAGAAAGAAATACGACAACAGCAGAAATAGATTTACGTGTGGTTTTGGGACCGCTACCTTGTGGTATAGTTCTTAAGACGCCTGCCGATCTGGGTTGATCTCTCATAGTAGTTCTCTCTGGTTGGCGTGTTGTTCCTCCTGCTGACTGCTGCTGACAGCCCAGACTGACCGTGACAGATCCCTTCCCTGGCCTTCTGCTGACTGCTCTTGTACTTCCCCATGTGACCCCTTTTATGGCGTTTTTATGGCTTAACAGGCTCGAAAAACGACGCGAGTATAATTAGGAAGGAAGTATTTTTATTGGTCGAAAAATAGAAACACTTTAAAATATTATTTTATTTTTCGACCGTAACTCGTGCGTCGGGCCAATGCACAAACGACGATAATGGTCATTTTGTAACGGAGCCTTGTCCTGTTTACATCCGGCTCTCGCTCTTGAGTATGTCAGTTTATTTGCCTGCAAATCAGCCGAGATATGTCTTATTTTATTTTATAACAAGGCTCCCCTAGATCTCGGTCTGATTTACAGTGAGCGTTATTTGTGTATATTTGGGTGATTAATTCATGATAAAGTCTCTGAAGCGTGTGGGAAGTTGTCCTCCTGTTCTTCTTATTGGTATTTGTTTTGGTATGGAGTTATTTGATGAATTATGTGTCCCAGAGGGATGTGGAGGAGAATGATCCTGGTGACTGTTACATGGTGGAGGCAGAGGGATTGTATTAGATAGATGTGTTGGACGTGGAGCCAGTCGTCGGATATGTGCACGGTAAATCCAGATTGTATCACCATTATCGTTTTGTACTTGACACATCATATTGTTTGTTTTTATAATGGTGTAATTTCCTATCCAAGTCAGATGAGAGAATTGGGCAACAGTTGAGTGTGGCCGGTGAAGTAAAACCTTGTCACCTACCTGTATTGGGTCCTTGTATGTGAGGCGATTTAAGTTAGTCTCAAATTTGTGGTCAGCTTCATCGTTGGCCAGGGTGACGTGGTGGTGAACCTGCTTTAGCAGGGCATTAATTTGAATTCCATATGCTCCAGGATCGTCACTTTCGATTTCTTTTCAGTGTAGTGTAGGTAGGCCGATGTTGGGTGACGGCCAGTAATGGCATAGTCCGAGGAGACACCGGTGGCGCTGTTGGTCATGGCATTCATGGACGAAACGACAGATTCTACAACGTCTGTCCATTCACAGTTCCCGTCTTCGCATAACATATAAAGTGTGTTCTTCATCGTGCGATGTTGTCTCTAGATATTTCCTGGGCTTTGCGGGCGCCAAAGGCAGTGAAGTTCTTGCGTAATTGACATCTGGTTACAGAATTGTCGATAGACTTCTCCAGTGAAGTGTGTGCCTCGATCAGAGGATACTATGCGTGGAATCTCTCTGTGTCGAATGAAGAACTGGTACAATCCGCGGGTGGAGTCGATAGCACGGTCTCTCGCGCATGGTATGGCTGTAAAGTGTCGGCTGAAGCTATCCAAGATCGTTAGGCTGTAGGGTTTTCCCTTTGAGTTGGACATTGTGACAAAGTCTATAAAGACGAGATCGAATGGTCTCTTTCCTTGTTTGCAGTGGCCAATTGGCCAGTGGCTACGTCTACCGTAGTTGCCCTAGCACTTAGCACGTGTGCCGCAAGAATCGACATAGGCCTTGATGTCGCGGTTTTTGAATTCCCACCAGTAGCTGGAAAGGAGTTCTCGCATACGGGTAAAACCTGAGTGGTTGTTGCCCTCGTGTGCCTGGTAGAGGTATCTGGATCGTAGTTTGTATGGTACAACCAATCTCGGAGAGTGTTTACTGTCCCTTATCATTAAAACGGAGGTGCCTGGTTCTAGAAAAAATTGGTGCAAAAGCATAGCTCGGTGGTCGTCAGGATCGATATGAAGTTCGCTTGGAGTAGGTGACTGGAGGGCGTTGATGATCTTTGCCAGGGCGTCGTCCTTCTGTTGTTCATTTGCGATGCCGAGGTGTTTGCAGATTCTCTCAGTGGGGATGGTGGTGGTAGAGTGATAGGAGAAGAATGCGTTGGTGACGCGCTTGTTGGTGCGGGCATTTTGTGGTGTGTGAGTTTTGGGAATGAGCTGTAAACCGTTAAACTCGCCGAGGCCCGAAGATGGGATGTATACGCGGAGGTCTGAACCACTTACCTCGAATGTCCTGCCTGCCGGTGTAGGGTCGTTCGTGGCTTTCGTTTTCTTATGTCCGCAACCTCTGCTGAGCATGTCAGCCCATACATTTGATTCAACTTCGCCATATTCTAAGACGAATTTATCACATGAAATTTCTTTTTGCCATCGTCGTATTTTGGCATTATTGAACTCTCGTTGGTCCAGATATGTCAGCGATCTGTGGTCGGTGAAGATGATAAAGGGGCGGTTTGGAAGGAAATAATCAAATTTCAATATTTCCCACTTTACTGCATATGCCTCTCGTTCCGTCGTGTACCAGTCCTGTTCCGTGGAGTTGAATGTATGGGAAGCGGCCGCTATGATATATTTCTTCCCGTTGTCGGCTTCTTGCATTAAGATTGCTCTACATGCGACGTAACTGGCGTCGGTGATGAGTGTGAAAAGTTTGGAGAAATGCGGAAACGAGATGACGGGTGGCGAAGAGAGACGGTCCTTGATTTTTTTTAAGCTTCTGTCGGCATTTTGCGTCCAGATAAACGGTTTATTAACCTTTGTGTATGGGACCCATAAGTTTTGAAAACATATCTGACCTGATTTGTTCGTGAAGACGTGTCTCTAGGAATTGTCTGATCCACACTAAACGGCCGATCAGGCTTTGTAATTCCTTTTTTGATGTTGGAGATTTCATTTCCCTGATGGCACGAACGTATTCTGGATCAGCCTTGAATCCATCGCTGTTTACTATGCGTCTGAGGAATTTTGCCTCAGATGCGAGGAAGGAACATTTATCTGGATTCAGCTAGAGTTCAAATTTTCGGAGGGCAGTAAAAAATTGTTCGAGGGAGAGTATGTACTCCCTAAATGTCCTAGCGTGGACCAGGTTGTCGTCAATATAGGAAGAAATGCTGTCAAAGGGATGTGACCGTGGCTAGGGCTTCTGCTATGCAACGGAAGAAGATTTGTCCGGCAGATGTAAGGCCGAAGACCAGGCGCGTGTTTTGATAGCATTGGTCCTTCCATGTAAATGCTGTTTTGTATCGGTCTCGCTTGTCGATCTCAATTTGCCAGTAGCCGCTGCGTAGATCGAGGGAAGTGAAATATCTATTGCCTTTGCCGATTTTGTTGAACAAGTGGTCGATCCTTGGCATTGGGTAAGGGTCAAGATCGACTAAGACCTTGTTGAGAGTTCTTTTAACGTTAGCGACGACGCGAATCGATCCGTTTTTCTGGCGTACGGCAAATACAGGGCTATTGAAGCCTTTGGTGTCGCTGCAGTTTTCAATGATATCTTCATCGGTCATGCGCTGAATTTCGGTATCAACGTCTGCTTCCAAAGCCTGGGCAATCGGGTGTTGTTTCTGGCTTCGAGACTGGCCATTGGTTGGTATGAGGATGGGTCGGATGAATGTGCCTTTGCTGCTGGTTTCGGTGCCGATAATGTCAGCGTAGCGAATGAGTAAGTTTGCCGTGGCCTCTTGTTCGTCTCGGTTCGGGTGGTTTGGTAGCGATAGCCCAGTGCTATGCTTTAGCCAGGTTAGCTTTTGATCCAGTGTCTGGATGTTGGGCTGTAGTTCCATAGTAGGCTGGTTTTGGATGACGTCAGCTTGGGCGCCATATGCTGGATCGTTGGTTGACGATGACGGTGATATGATTGTAGCTGTGTGTGTTGTGTATCCCGAGGAAAGTGTGTGTCTGAATTCTATAGTCACATTTTGGTTGTCGATTAGATAGGAATCGAGCGTGTTGTGATATTTTGGCCGATCAGAATCGGTGTGGTTTGGGTAGTTATCAGCATGTTAGCCTTTTTTTAATGTGGGTGGGTCTCGACTGCTGATGGCGATGTCACAAGTCAGTTCACCAAGGATGGTAGTGCTGCCGTTGATTCCTTTTACGACGAAGTCGTAGCAGATCATGTGTTTCTTGGCTTCTCTGGGTAACTGAGATATTGGTAAGATGCAGGTGGAGCATCCAGAGTCTAGCATTGCGATGCCAGAGAAGGTGATGTCCCTGAAGTTGAAGGTGGGCTGGACAAGCGGTGAATGGCGAGCGAGACCTTGAAGGTTGAAGGTGTGATGGCTGACGTAGGGGCACGGCGAACGAGGCATCACATCTCGTCCTGCCCGAAGCGAAAATCCTGTTGCACATCATTTATGGCTTGTATATTATCATTCATTGCGGTGATATGGGCCTGTGCCCGAGTGCGAGGTTGGTGGCGATATAGGCAGTTGCGTCCATGGAGGCAGGGGCGACCTCTGATGTAGTTCTTGCACACGCTGATTCGTGGTGTGCGCTGATGGTTTCTGCGTGTCGTATGGTGGCAATGTTCGGGAGGGTTGATGAGGCCCGTCTGCTGTGGATTTGCCATCTGCGTATCTTATGTTGTTAAAACTACTGTTTAATATATTTACAGTCCTTATTGATGCAAAACTTGATTTGTTCCGTTTTTGCTTTCCGTTTCAAAAAAGCACTTATCATTATCATTATCATTAGTAGTAGTTGTAGTATCACTAGTAGTATTAGTAGTATTAAGGCGGTTGATGAAATAAATGACAATAGAAAAAAGTCGATAAATCTGCCTTTAGATAAGCAAAAACAGAAAGTAAAAGTAAGACA
>OZ010610.1:43900373-43917873 GCA_963932145.1 Acanthosepion lycidas
TTGTATAAACGAAAAAAAGGACATTTGAAGTGGTGGGGAGGGAAGCCAATAACTTTTCTTTGCATTGCCAAATTTCAATAAATTGGATATGATTGTGTAGGGTTATTGTGATTCTATCCCAAAATCCCATTTTGACTTTAAAACTCATGTAAATAAGGATTTTGCAAATGGCGGAAAAATCAAATCAATATGAAAATATCTTAATTTCAAGAGCAACAATCTCATAGAATATTACCCACCCTCCAAACCACCCCGAAACACAACTTGATTGGTACTTTTGTAGCTTTCGGTTCTCTTAAACAACAACAACAACAAAAATTCATGTTACTAGCAGATATTTTTATTTGCACTTTTCACCAAACGCACCAGTTTTAGCACCCACTAAAAAGTCGGAGAGCCAAGTTCGAATTCCAGTCGAATCCATTAAATTCACTTACGTGCTAATACCCTTGGAAAAGGTATGAATCTTCTTCTTCTCAAGCTATGCATAAATAGCAGGGCAGACTGGGCTCTATAGCCTTGGATGGCAACTGGTTTACCGCAAAAAGAAATGGCAACCTACTGCGGGAAAAATCTGCCTCGTCAGTCATGTATCGAAAGATACATGATCGCCTAAGCGTGTATCACACATGGCGCATAACTGACTAACTGACCATGAAAAAATGAAATCTGCATTTATTGTTGGGGAAACCTTAAGGCTAATAATATTTTATTGAATAGTCCAATTTCAGTAAACTTTGTATCATTTTGTCGGGTTATGATCATTCCATCTCAAAATTCCATTATAAATTAAAACATCATCTAAATAATGATTTCCCCAAAGCCGGAAATATCAAATCAATGCGAACATATCTTATTTTCAAGTGCAACAATCATAGAGAAAATTATTTGCACCCCTAAACTAAACTTGACTGGTATTTTCCTGTAGTCTTGTCATCTTAAAAGAAAAAAATCATAGGATCAAATATTTTTATTACACCTCACTCACTCTCTTTATCCAGAAAGGGTACCTCGGCGTGATGTAATGATTAACAAGCTTGTATTGCAAGAACAATTAGGACTGAGTAGTGAGTTCGATTCTCACTGGGTGCCTCATACCGACGGCCTTGTGCCACACCTAAGCTGCGCTTAGAAAATCATTTTGGGGCACCTCAGCGTGGTGTAATGGTTAACAAGCTTGTATTGCAAGAACAATTACGAGTGAGTTCGATTCTCACTGGGTGCCCCATACTTTCGGCCTTGTGCCACATCTAAGCTACGCTTAGAAAATCATTTTGGGGCACCTCGTGGTGGTGTAATGTTAGCAAGCTTGTCTCGCTAAAACAGTTACGACTGAGTAATGAGTTCGATTCTTACTCGGTGCCTCATACTTTCGGCCTTGTGCCATATCTGAGCTACTCTCGGAAAATAACCACACTCTTTATCCAGAGTCAATTCACTGTTTTTTGTGGGAGGGGGGATCAGTTATTTCTGAATTTTTTTGTTTGATTTTAATTATTTTTTTAATTTTTGAAAATAAAATAATAAGACAATAATACTACATCATTAGAACTTATTATAGTTAATTAATGAATCCCTTTTCGTTTATTTTTTAACCAATGGGATTCATTCCTGCTCAATTTCAAACTACCCTTACTTGAAGAAACTCCTCGATTAAAAAATAAAATTTAGTCTTCTAGTCACCCTCCCACAGACAGGAAAATAAACTGCCTTTGTGAAATCTGGGTCAAATAAGCCTCTTTCTTTCTCTACTAGCACACAAGCACTACTACATAACACGCTAATCGGAAAATTCGGTAATTTTGGCAAGGTAAGAAAACTCGGTAACTATTAAATAAAAGTCGATTGAAAATTGATTTTAGGGCCGTTCAAGAGTGGGGAATTAGCCCCTCCCCAATATTTTTAAAAATAAATGTTTATTTAATTAAAAGTTTTCATGTAAATAAAATCGATTTACGTTCTTGTATTTTCTTTTCGAATTATTAATAAAGTAGTAGTAGTAGTAAGTAAATTTGGTTACTTTTTTTGAAGAAGAAGCAAAAACCATACAGCCTCTCATTTCTTTGTGTTTTCTTGAAGAAAACTTTACAACAACAAATAAAAATTAACACAACTATTTTTATGTAAAGAAAGTAAAATCTAAACGTGAAGTAAAAAAACATTTTTGTAAAGTAAGCAACATGTTCAATCGTCAAACAATAAATCTAATAATGAAAATCAATTTTAGAGTTATCTGAATTCAAATTTCTTCTAAAAATGTGTCTTTTCTGTTAAGTTTCTTTTAAAATAAATATTTGAGAAAAGAGAAATTACTATTTTGGTGGCGGGGGGGGGGATTTCGAAACACGACAGCGAACTTTAGATTTGAAATTTGAAAATCCCTATTAAAATGTTTAAATTTCCAAATTTTATTTGTTTTTGAAAAGCAAAAAATAATCATCAACCTTTAGTTAATTGAATACGCTGACACTTGCACTTTTACGGCAACATTTAGTGTTTGTTTATTTATATATATATAAAATATATTATTTAACGTGCAGAAGCCAAAAACTCAAAGAAAGAATAAACATGTTTGTTTTTGTTGGTTTTTTTTTTTTTCTTTTAAACAGATCGTTGTATTACTTTTTTCTTTCAATGATTTACGAAATGTCTATTACATTTTTTGAAATATTGGTGTAAAAAAAAAAAAAAAAATGAAAGTAAAAAAAAAAAAACAACCCAACGATCAGCGGGAAATTCAAAAAACACATCCTCTCTCGTCTAAAATTATTTTTTATTTAATTTCTTCATATTTCTATTGACTAAGCACCACAATCTCTGATTTTAAGTTTTTAACGAATATTCTTTGGAATATAAAAAACAAGTTAATAATTAAAAACAAATCGGAATACATCCTCCTTTAGACTCTTCTACAGATTTTTCGGGTAAATTTGATTTTAAGTCCCGCATCGAAAATCTATTAAAAATTCCCCATATCGTTATATTTCCGTGTAAATGTACATGCTGAACTCAAAAATAATGACCAAATTTTGATAAAATCTACCATTTTGTTTTTATCGTCAATAAGATTTCGGATTCAGTCGCGTTTGGTCATGCGCCATTACGGGCCTTGTTTAACTATATTCACTGTGAAACATATTACTCGCGGAATCATAATTAATAGCCTATTTACTGCTTTTACTGATCGTACTCGTGTAAATTACTGCGCTCTGTTGGAAAGCAATGACAAGTGGTAAATAAGGCTTTTTTTTAATTAAAAAAACAAATGAAATAATAAAGTAAAGCATTTCTTTTAAATGAAAAATAAATCAAATAATAATTATTGCGCAAACTTTGCAGCAACTTTGAAAAGAGCATGATTACTAACCCTAACCATTTCCTAGAGGTGTTTATGAAATTAGGAGACGGAAAATAACTGAAGATATTTTAACTTTTTTTGTGTGTGTGTGTGGGGGGGGGGAATAAGCGATTTAAAAGTTTCAATAAACTGAGATTCTTCATGTTACAATCTAAATATCTTAGGGAAGATGGGACTCTTAATGCATCAGGAATCTTTGAATTGAGTTCATTATCAACTTGCACTAATACACTTCGGTAATATTTAAATCGATTCAATTACCAAGTTTGTATTTGAAAACGGGCACAAAAATTACAAAATTGGGTAGAACAGACATGGAAATATTTGTAGAAAGAAATGCCGACTGTGTTCAAAAGAAAACATTTAATTTGAAGAGAAATAATCTAATTTCGTTTTTATAGGAATTACATACTTTGAGATGGTCTAAAAGATTTTATAGGATCGGAAGTCTTACTAATCAATCAACACGCAGAAGTTTGAAGGATCATAAATATATGTCATTTTCATATTAATATTATTAAACCGTCCGTTTTGCAACTTATTTTATCGTTTCAATGGCTTTCATTATCAATGAATACTTGAAAATATGAATATATGTTGAAGAAATAACACAAATTGTCTAATCTTAATGCAATTGTTTCTTGTATGAACGGGATGATTTCTTCCTGTTACTAAATAAAATTCATATACGATTTTTTTTTAATTATTTCTTTCTTTCTTCAGATTCATCCGGTTTTACTATTATTCATAAGAAACAATTATAATTCATCACAATGAAAATGACACGATTTTTTCAAGTCCTAATTGTCTCCATTCTATCAATTCGAGTGACCAGTACGGACAACCTTCTTTTCTTGTCATTGCCTTATTTTAGCCATATCAAGCCAATGGTTGAAGTGGCTGGGAAACTGACGAATTATGGACACACAAGCTACATCCTTATCACTGAGAAGATGGATGGGAAATTCGGTCCAGTAAAAGATGGAGTGCAATTCATCATAACAGATGAGTTTCCGGAGTATACGAGATTTATTGATGAAGGAATAGACGTGTTCAAATATCCAGAGAAATATTCATTGGATGTATTATTCAATAACCTCAGAAAGGTATGTGATCGTTACCTTCTCAACGAAGAACTTTTTCAAAGACTGAAATCATTCGGTGCATCTCTAGCGGTTATTGATTCGAATTTTGAGAGCCATTGTCTGGCCATTTTCGCATACAGACTTGAAATTCCTTTCATTCTGCTGGGATTAGAAAACCATATCTCCATTCACCGAACACCATGGTTAGTTTCAGTGATGCCACATTTTAATCTCTTAAAGAATGAGATAACATCTTTCTCGGCGAAAATTGAGAACGTGTTGAATCACTTATATTATTATATAAATCCAACACCTTGGTCTCCAGGAAGAGATATTAAAGTATACGCACCTGAACGGCCTGATATTTCTTTTGAAGAACTTCTACGACAAGCCCAGCTGCATATTGTTGATTCGGATTACTTTCTCCACCAAGCATTACCAGCACTTCCAAATGTTAAATACATTGGAGGAATAGCTACCCAGCCGGCGAGACCTCTAAAAGGAAAAATCTTGAAATTTGTTAATGCTTCTAAGCATGGAGTCATCGTTGTATCGCCGGGAAGTTTTGTCAATTGGGACATTCACGTAAAGAAAATGGAAGAAGCTTTCAGTAAGATCAAATACGATGTCGTCTGGAAACATTCAAATACTTCTTATTCCCACCCAAATGTTCTACTAACAAAATGGCTGCCCCAAACCGATCTTCTTGGCCATCCAAACACCAAATTGTTTATCACCCATTGTGGTAACAGTGGTAATTATGAAACCTTGTACAACGCTGTTCCCATCATTGGATTACCAATTTATTATGATCAACCGTTTAATAGTCAGAATATGCAACTGAAAGGATTCGGAATTTCGATGGATTTTAATAATTTCACGGTGGACGATTTAGTCAGAAATATCGAGGAAGTCATTGAGAATCCCAAATACAAGAAAAACATTGCAAAGATGAGCGAAATATTTCGATCTCAAGATCTCCCATCGGTCAGAGTAGCCCGTCTTGTAAATGAGATCCTGAAATATGGAGGCGATCATTTAAGATCAGAGATTCAAGATATTCCTTTGTATGAGTTTTTAATGCTTGATATTTTGGCCGTCCTTTTTACGGTTGGTTTCATGATTTTTTTTCTGACGGTTTTTCTTTTGAGAAAATTTTTCTCATTTGCTTACAGTAAGAAGAAATCAAAAATAGAATGAGTCTAAAAAAAATCTATTTTTCACATTGACATTTAATCAGAAAATCAAACAAAATATAAATAGTGAAAAATTGATTTAAATCTGAAATGTGTATCATCTATTTTGTCAGATTTTGTAAACTGTATTGCATTTCGTAATTCTCAGGAACTTCATGTATCATTTCGTTCTCTATCTCAGTCCATTTCTTTCTTTCTTTCTTTCTTTCTTTCTTTCTTTCTTTCTTTCTATCTTTCTATCTATCTATCTATTTCAGTCTATTTCTTTCTATCTCAATTTATTTCTTTCTATCTTCTCTCAGTCTATTTCTATCTCAGTCTATTTCTTTCTATCTATCTATCTATCTATCTATCTATCTATCTCAGTCTATTTCTTTCTATCTAAGTCTATTTCTTTCTTTCTCTCTATCTATCTATCTATCTATCTATCTCACTCTATTTCTATCTATCTATCTATCTATCTCACTCTATTTCTATCTATCTATCTATCTATCTATCTATCTATCTCACTCTATTTCTATCTATCTATCTATCTATCTATCTATCTCACTCTATTTCTATCTCACTCTATTTCTATCTATCTCAGTCTATATCTATCTCAGTCTATATATTTTAATAATATTCGGGTATAAACGACTGTTCTGTGCTTTTTAAATTTCGATTCTTAAATTTACTTTTTCATTAACGTTATCATTGCTTTACGTGCTTAAAAGCAATAAAGAATTTTAAACAATTTTTGAAGTATTAAGAAGTTAATGAAAAAAAAATTAAAAAATGGAAAAAAAATTTGGAAAAATACATTATTCATCGAAAAAAAATTATTTCTTCACAAAATAATGTTCTTAATATAACGTATTTACAAAAGCAGGTGAAAGCTTTTCTAATTAATTAATGTCATACATTTTTACATTTTTTTTTATAATTCAGAGCATATTTTCTATGAAACCAGTAACTGTTTCACAAAAAAAAACCAAAAAACAAACAAACAAAAAAAACTGGTGATTTACTTTCTATAAAGAGTCCTGTTTATAACTAATAAAACAAATCCCGTGCGTAAAGATTTAATTTCTCGAAATTTCATGAAAATATGTAAGTGGGTGGAAACATGTTAAAAAAGAATCTCTTTTTAACAAGATTTTCTAAAAAGGAAACATTTAAAAAATAATTTCATTCATTTCTGAATAAATTCTGGAAGTTTCATTAAAATCCGACAATTATTTGATTTTTGCAAGAATTTCCTAAATTAACGTGTGTTTTCCTCGGGAAAAGAGCAAAATAAAACAAACCATTTTTTTTCTCTTACTGCGCAGTCGAAAAAGAAAAAAACATACATTTTCAAGCAAAATTTTCTACGTGCCAGAAAGGAGTAAAAAAATTTCCAAAATAATTAAAAAATACTTTGATCTTTCCTCTTCATAACAATATAAACATATTGAGGTAAAACTTTGTTTTCGTTGATTTATGGACCTTTATTCATCGTGATATGCTGCTTTTTACGTGACCTAATGGAGGTACCTATTATTATTATTATTATTATTATTATTATTATTATTATTATTATTATTTCCTTTGATTTCTGGCGTGTACACATTTTTCCGGGTCCTGCCTAGAGACCTAAGGTTAGAAATGGCATCATGACACTTTCCAGACAAAAAAAAAAAAAACTAACTTTTTTTGCATTTTCGTAAAGTGTGGGCTTTACTCGTGAGAACAATTTTTTGTATTTCTTTGAGGCATGGACTTCCAGGAATCCCTTCATTTAGTCTACTGGAATCTTTTCCAACCAATCCTCGGGCTCCAACTACAACAGGGATGATTATTATTATTATTATTATGATTATTATTATTATTATTATTATTATTATTATTATTATCTTGTCTTTCTTTGTACAGTAAAAATATAAACTACTGTTAAATATATTTTATTGACAGTACAGCCACTATAGCAATAAACAGCTAACTCTTTACAATTAGAATAAAAACGTGAAATTTCTTGATCGTATAAATAATTATATTATGCAACCATCATGTAAATTTGTGATGTTAAAGTGGCCATTTCATGCAGAAAGATGGAGACTGGTTTTAAATCATTGTTGTTCTAATCACCCACAAAGTTAGGTGTACTCATACAAAGGAAAATACTAAACAAAACTTCATAACTATTAGGTAATATCCACCTCTACAATAAGTAAACTTTATTTATAATGTAATTTTGAAACTTTTAATAGAAAATATTTGATTTTTGGTCATTAATTTTCCGTATATTCTATTCTATGCAACATCCAAATCTTCTCTTTTATTATTTGTTATTAATAGTAAATAAACCTGATTTTAGTTAATTATTAATAACCAACAATGTCACAGGAGACAGAACGAAAAAATTAAAGAATTCCAAAACAAAATTAATTTTAATTAAAATTTTTAAAAATTAATCTTTCCGCTTATTTTTGAGAACACAAAAATATAGTTTTTTTCTTTTTGTTGCCATATTTCACAAAACATTTTCTCAAAAGATTTTACAAAACAAATATTAGACAAGAAACATTTACCCAAAATTTTATTTAACTACTACTGTGTTGGAATTGTTTTTCATTTATTTTTATCAACTGTCAAATATTAGATTTTTTGTTCAACCCTCTCTAGTTTTAGTGTTAAAACAATAAAACACAATTAAGAATTGTTTCCGAAACGAAGCCATTTTGTCAACTTTATTTATAATCTATAAATAAATAAAAAAATTACCGAATTTGTATAATGTTTAATTTTTTTTTATTTTTATTATTATTATTGAAACTTTCCCTCGAACAGATTGTGATAAAACATTGGGAACAATGGATCTGTCCAAAACAAAATAAATAAGTACATTTGCGATTTTGTTTGGGTAGGGGACGCCAGTTACAATCTTTGCCCCGGGTGCTACTAGACCTATGCACACCACCGTATGTACCCATTTCCTTCACATCTACTATCTATCAATCTGTTCATATCTATCTATCTTTCTGTCTCTATGTTTGTTTCCATCTATCTATCTAGCTAGCTATGTATGATTCCATCTATGTCTGTTTCTTTCTAGCTAGCTATCTCAGTTTCTCCATATCTATCATCTGTCTTTTCATATATATCTCTGTTTCTATATCAGTTACATCATATCTATCTCAATTTATTCACATCTATTATCTATCTATATGTCCATATCTATCTACCTATCCCAGTTTCTTCACATCTATTATTTATCAGTCTGCTCATATATATCTATCTCTCTATCTATACCTATGTCTGCTTCCATATATTTATCTATTTCCATATATCTATGTCAGTTTTCATATATCTATCTATCTATCTACACACACATATATATATATCTTCATATCGATCTTCACATTTACTATTTATTTACACACGCACACATACACACACACACACACACACACACACATATATATATATATATATATATATATAACGTCATCCACAGACAGACTGTTTCGCTGTTTCACAGCTCATCAGTGTGGCTAGACATCCGGTTGCCTCTAGCTCGGATCGAAATATATATATATATATATATATATATATATATATATATATATATATATATATATATATATATATATATATATATTATGAAATGGACAGAGTCCGACAATTATTTTAAGACATTTTTATGTTTATACATTCTTTTTATAGATACAAATATTTAAGTAAATGTTCTGTTTATAATAAACAGTATTAAACAACATTTACCGACATGAATGTCCAAAAAATTGTCATAGACAATATGCATCCTCCGACAGGAATCAAACCTGTATCCTATACGGAACCGTCATATAGCCTGACATGCTTGTACCGATTTCGTCACAGAGAAGCGTTTCGGTCGATTTTGTTGTTTTTAAACTACAATTTTCAATGATTTTCTCACGTACATTCATATCTGCTCGATGTGTATCGGAATATAAATAAATGACGTCACACATGAAATAGACAAAGTCGGGCAATTATTTTAAGATATTTATAAGTTTGTCTATAAAATAGAATGTATAAACATAAAAATGTCTTAAAATAATTAGACACAATAACACAGATTACTGAAACTTTTACTGCTAATAATACATACGTTTAAGCCTTTAGTCACTCAATCAGATTTTTAAAAAATAATCAATAAAAATATCCCACGAAAAGAAAAACAATATTTAATACTGCACAATTTTACAATACATTTAATAAATCATCTCTTAATATTTCGTAGCCTATCTGTTAATTCTAATTACAGCATGTCGGCGTTTAGAGTAGACCCCAACGGATTTATTGCTTGTTTCTTGGCCAATATGTTTCCATTCTTCGCAAAAATCCCTTTAGTTCATACAAATTTTTATGGTTCCTTCTTTGACTTTACAGTTTCAGCTTTCTCTATAAATTTCCAACGGAAATGAGATCTGGAGATTGACTTGGCCATTTTAGAAAGTCTATTCCATTTTAACTTAGTTTTGTAAGCGTTGCAGTATGTTGTTGAAAGACCCAGTCTGGTTTCAAACCCAGCGAATGTGCACTCTAACGTAAATGTCTCTCCAAAAGATCCCTATAATATACTCCATTCATCCTCCCTTCTATTATTACCAACGCTTTGTGCACTAAAGAAACCCCAGATCATGATTGATCCACCTCCAAATTTTACTGTTGGGATAGTATTCTTCGGCGAATATTCAGTATCCTTCTTTCTCCCGACCTTTGCCATAGAATTTCTGCAAAAATATTCAGTTTTTGTTTCGTCTGATCAAAGCACATTTTCCCAAAATACTGCAGCTTTGATACAATGCTCGTTTGCAAAATCCAGTCTAGCAAGAACGTGTTTTCACTTAAGAAGTGTTTATTTTTTTTCCTTGGAGTCCTCGAAAAGATATCATATCGACGAAGTGAATGACTAATTGTATGCATACACACTTTTACTACACTTACTTCTAGTTCTCTCTGAAGTTCTTTAAGCGTAACTCGGGACTCGTTGCCAGCTTTTCTCGCTAATAATCTTGCCGTACATTCCGTTACCTTTCTAGGGCGACCAGAGCTTTTTGGGGACGAATGGAATGAAACGTCTTCCAGTGACGAACTATCGTACCAACTGAACTCAATGGTACATTTAACTAACTAGATATCTTCCTATAACTAAGTCCATTTCTATGAAGGTCGAAAATACATTGACGGAGGTCTTGATCAATTATTTTGCTTTTCCCCATTTTGTTAACGATTTAATGACGGTTGACAGAAAAAGAATAACGCAATACTAAAAATTTCTAAAGGTAATCATAAAATAAATCTGGAACATTCTAAAAAAACAAACCCATCCTAATTTGAAAAATTCTAAAAAAGAATCCCATCCTAATTTGGAACATTCCAGTAAAACTATTATAAAAGAAAAAGCTGTTGAAAATATAAAAAAATGTGTTGTAAACTTTTGAGTTAGTAAATATTGTTTTTCTTTGTGGGATAATTTTTTTAAGAAATTTAAAAAAAAATCTTATTGTTTGACTGGACACTTAAATGTAAGCAAAAAAAGCTTAACGTAACTATATTAGAAATATCTAAAAAAAAACATTTTTTGAAATATCTTGTAAACTTTTGCGTGGCACTGTATCTACATCAGTTTCTTCACATCTATTATCTATCTATTTATACATATCTATCCATTTATACGTTATTTCTCTATTGGTCTGTCATATTTCTTTTTACTCAGTACCACTCCAAGCAAAGCAGTACAGTACAGTTACTAATAATCAAGGTGTTATAGGGTGTGGAGGAACTAGGAACAGAAACATTAGTAATGTGTAGAAAGAGAAAAAAACTAATCAGGAGGACAGTAGATAATTATTGATATTGCATTTAAAGTTTTGCAGATTGAAGTTGGCCAGAAGGGAGTTCCACAGACGAGAGGTGCGAGAAAAGAAACTGTCAACATAGAAGTTACGTCTACATCTAGCTAGCTCAACTGTAAATTTATGAGATCTCACCACCTGTCTACTATTGTGCTTAAATTCATACAGACTAAGTACCTCAGCGAAGAGCTCATCCGAACAATTACCATGAAAGTATATAAATAAAAGACACAGAGAGGCAACCTTTTGGCAGTGGACAAGTGATTGAATTCGAGCTGCCAGACCAGGACCAATAATATTGCTGATTTTTCTTTGGATCCTATCAAGGAGGTCCAGGTGAACAGCAGGAGCACTATACCATATAATCGGATTACATTCTCCATCAAGCATTGCCAGCACTTCTAAATCCAATGTCAAATACATTGGCGGAATAGCTACCCAGTCGACGAAACCCCTAAAAGGAAAATTCTTGAAATTTGTTAATAATTCTAAAAGTAGAGTCATCGTTGTATCATCAGGTAGTCATTTCAGTTGGGGCATTCGCGTAAAGAAAATGGAAGAAACGTTCAGTAACATCAAATACGATGTCGTCTGGAAACATTCAAATGCATCTTTTTCTCGACCACATGTTCTACTTACAAAATGACTGCCCCAAACCGATCTTCTTTGTCACCCAAACACCAAATTCGTCATCATCCATTGTAGTAACAATTTTAATCTTTTCAGGAGATAGATAACATCATTCTCGATGAAGATTGAGAACGTGTTGAATCATTTAAAGGATTATATAAATCCAACACATTGGTCTTCGGAAAGAGATATTAAAGTATACACATCTAAACGGCCGGATATTTCTTTTGAAGAACTTCTACGACAAACCCAACTGTACATTTTTGATTTTGATTACTTTATCCGTCAAGCATTACCAGCACTTCAAAATGTCAAATACATTGGCGGAATAGCTACCCAACCGGCGAGACCTCTAAAAGGAAACATTTTAAAATTTGTTAATGCTTCTAAACATGGAGTCATCGTTGTATCGCCAGGAAGCTCTATCAATTGGGGCATTCACGTTAAGAAAATGGAAGAAGCTTTCAGTAAGATCAAATACAATGCCGTCTGGAAACATTCAAATGCAGCAGAATCCCTCATATCCGGAATCCCGCATATCCAGACAACATTTTGATATGTATATTTGAACAATTTGGGTGATATGTAACTGATTTGAAATTTCCATTTTTCAGGAAATTTACTTTGGATAATTGTTCATGCTTATTTAACCCTAATGCCTTGTATTTGTACAAAAGATGATGGAAATAAAAGAAGAACAACAACTTTGGAGTTATCGCAAGAAGAAAAATTTTAAACAGACTTGACGCTGGTGAAAGTTCATTGTAACTAATGGCTGGGTTCAACGTAGGAAAGTCAACATTATATGATATAAAATCTTCCAAAGAAACTATTATCCAGCGTTCACACTGACACAGTGAACAAGGAAATATTAAAACATCATTGTGATGAAACTTGGACTTAAACTGAAAAGCTATTGAAAAGGTTGTCAGTTTTATGGAAAGAAAGCTAGCATTTATCGATGACGATAAAAAAAGTTAAAAGTCTTTTAGTGAAAAAATTTCAAGAACAAAGCAAAACGAAATGCAGAAAAAGTCGAGAGTGACATTAGAATAGAAAGAATCCTCATGCAACAGTGATTAAAAATCCTTGTTACATGATTTGTTTTGCATACGTGGTATACTTAATTTAATGAATTTTCGTAGACAATACATAATTTATTTTTTCCTTAAAATCAGTTCCGTTATATTTCACTCACCATTAGCCTATTTTGTTTACTATAAAACATTGAAAATAAATGTTAAACCTGATTTCGATTCTTTTATTTTAATCTAAATATAACACCTCATATCCTGACTTTATAACCAATTCTTCATATTTGGAAGGCCTTCTTACTCCGGTTGTCAGGGATTCTAATATACTTCTTTCTTTTTATTTTTTCGCCCAAATATTCTACAAACAAAATGGCTGCCGCAAATTAATCTTCTTGGGCATCCAAACACCAAATTGTTTATCGCTCACCGTGGCAACAATGGTCTACATGAGATTTTACTTCACGCTGTTCCTGTGATTTTTCAGGTCAGCCTTTTAATAGAAAAAATATAGTTAAAGTTTTCGGATTCCTGATGAACATTAATATTATCACACTGGAAGAGTCGTTCACAAATATCGAAGAGGTCATTAAGAATCCAAAATAGAAGAAAACATGGCAATGATGAACGAAATATTCGAGATCAAAAAATAAGCTACCATCGGCCAAAATAGCCGGTCTTTTAAATGAAATACGGAGATCACAGGCGCACGTTACGTATTATTTTATATACATAAAAAAGTATATTATAAATCTTGGTGCAAATTACTTTGTATTAAGCTTTTCAATTGTCATTTAGTAAATATAATTTTCACTTAACAACAATATCTTCTAACCGGATTGAATTAATGCAGAAATTTAAACGATAAATTATTATGATTAATTTAAAAAAAAAAATGAAAACAGCTCTTGTAAAAATTCATTATTTATCGAACAAAAAAATTTCATAAGACAATAGTATCCTTAATAGGGAAACTCGAAACATGAATAAATATTCACAGCGTTGGTAAAGGTCAATCAAATTCAATGATTTCAATGAAAAGCAAATAAGCATATAACACTGCAAGTGCATTTGTAATTTGTTTTTTACCTGAAAAGCCAATAACGTTTAAGGCTACTGGCGTCGCTTGGTATCAGTGTCTTAGATATGACAATGATACGCTATTCATTTTACATGTGTTTTATCATTGTCTTTAAGAAGTTTTTGCGAAGCCATGAGTGATGAAGACCGACTCCGTGAAAGAGCAAATAAAACTTCAATGAATCGGAAAATATATAATAACTCACATGTGAAATCGTTCTAATGTTAGAAAAGATTAAAAAAATATATCAATTTCATATAAGGCACGCCATTTTGGAAGGAATAGATAAATACTTTCTCTCTCTCTCTCTCTCTCTCTCTCTCTCTCTCTCTCTCTCTCTCTCTCTCTCTCTTTCTTTCACTCTGTATCTCTTTCTGTCTGTATAACTCTTTGTCTCTATCTTTATGTTCTTTTCTCTCTCTCACTCTCTCTCTCTCTCATTCATTCTCTTGTATTTTCTCTCATTTTCTCTCAATTTCTCTCGTATTTCTTTCTCTTACTCTTTCTATCTTTCTTACTCTCTTTATCTTCCTATCTATCTTCTCTCTTTCTCTGTACTATAATCCCTTCAGAATGAAGACAGCCACGTCTCTCTACAACTTTCTATCTTTTATTTCTCTCAGTAATTTTTTTTTTTATCTATAACGCGTTTTCATTTACTTTTCTTAGTATTTTAATATGTTATTTCTACTATATGTGGACTAGGGCAGCACAGTCCTCACATTCCAGCCTTGATAGTATCAGAATTAATTACTTGGTATTGGAGGGGATGACATTCTCCACTCAGCAGCTCCTTTTCCCTCACCTCTACAACGCATGGATAGGTGAGGTGTTCGTGTATATGCTTCCATCCGGTTAACCCTGAGGCAACAACATGCTTAAGAGTTAGTCATTTAAGATTAATTTGTATTGCTTTAGATGAACATTCATAATTATTTAAAAACACTGATACAGATAGATAGATGAGACTAAGATTGATATATACAAAGAGACTGAGTACCTGTCTATATTTCTGAGGTATTATGTACACTATTTACATTATTCAGACTATTGTCCTCATCTTTGTTGACATATGTATCACAACGTTTTGGCCGTTATAAGCTGCGGCCTTCTTCAGGTGGTTGGAATGTCGAACTGAACCCTTTATTTCGCTCACTGGGGTAGGAACTGTTCCAGTTACACAGGCCATGTTTAATGGATGTCAGTTATCATTTATCTCCTGTTAATTCCCCTCTCCAAGTTCTCCACCGCCTTAACCAGGTATTGAACTCACACTCTTTGGGTCCTGCCACTGGATCTAACTAACGCCTTTATCCACTGTGTCACGCGTCCTTGAGACTGAGATAGAAGGATGTGACTGAGATAGATAGATAGATAGATAGATAGATAGAAAGAGACTGATGTAGATAGATATATAGAAAGAGGCTGATGTAGATAGATAGATAGAAAGAGAATGAGATAGATAGATAGATAGATAGATAGATAGATAGAAAGAGACCGAGATACATAGAAAGAAAGAAAGAGACTGAGATATATAGATAGATAGATAGATAGATACAAAGAGACTGAGGTAGATAGATATGTAGATAGATAAATAAATATATATATATAAAAACACTGAGACGAGTAGATAAAAACAACCAAAAAATAACAAGCGATGAAACATGGATCGCTTACAACAATACAGAAAGCAAAATTAATTCGGAAAAACGAAGTGAGCCACAGTTAACCACTATAAAACCTGTCTAGATTCCAAGAAGTTGATGCTATATATTCGGTATACCCAAGCGGTTACCCCACTCTACGTGCTGATGTGATCGTATGCAGTTAGAAATGCAGATTGACTAGAATGAATCTGTATGAAGATGCTGCTGTTGCATTGGGCAAATATTAATGGCACTACAATTGTAGACCGTGTTAAAATTGATGGTGATGAGAAGATAAATTCAGTGTAGGATAATATATTCTTGAAAAAAGACATTATTCAAGTCAAGAAAACATGGGAGAAGCAATGAAACTTGTAAGTTAAAATATGAAAGACAGAAAAGTTAACAAAACAATAGCTGAAAGATTGACATAGATTACTGAGCGGCGAGGAGTTCATATTAATATGGCCGGTGCATACTAACCCCGAATACCCTGAACTGGGGCTCTAGCCTGATTGGGCATTCCGGGCAGTGCATTGTGATCCTAGCTATCTTATCAGCATTTGCTTTTTTTTTACCTACGTTTATATACTTTGCACATTAAACTATGCGCAACTCACTATTAACGGATGAAAGATTTTCGAGAATTTTGACGTCATTCTGGAGATAATTACTTTTGCTTATGATACATCAAGAACAAACATTATATATCTGTTTATATTTCTGAGATGAGGTATTATATACATTATTTAAATTGTTCGGACTATCATCCTCATCTTTGTTGCCATATTTATCAAAACGTTTCGCCCGTTGTACGCTCCGGTCAGTTACATCCAGTGATAGTAAACATTATATACTATTCACTATTTGCTATCCATAATGTTGCATGTGTCAAAATCAAAATTATTCGAATTTTAACAAGAACATTCTGAAGTTGAGTTGAACTATTGCCATAGAATATTATGGTGTTATTTAAGATGCAGTGTTATCTTATGACACGTCTCTGACTTTATATGAATAGAATCTTATGAAAATTGTGATGTTGTAGAGTGGGGTGTTCCGTATCAAAGTTTCGGGGTGGGGTGTATAATAGATTCAAGGATAGGGCACGAGACCATTGCACTGGGCCTGCATATTAACATACCAAAAAATAAATTAATATGTATATATTCAAGTAAATAGAACACTAAGATAATTAAATATATATATCTAGTATTTTCTTATAAATAAAAAAAATATGCAGGAATCAGTTTGTTTTCATAACAAAATATGAAACCCTAATTATTTATTTATTAAATGAGGTTTATCATGTCCAACACCCAAGATCCACTCAGGGTAGAGGATTACAGAGTAAGAGGCATCGTTTATCGGGATAAGTAGGAAAAATAGCGGTTAACTCTAGACTTGAAGAGCTTAATGGATGTAGTGATCAGGTAAGCATCCGTGGAAAGAAGCTATTTGAGTGGAACTTACATCTCACCAATGGAATACGAATGGAATGAAGGTGTTTAGCTAAAATGTGTCGTCTGAAAACATTCAAATTCTTCTTATTCCCGCCCAAATGTTCTAATCACAAAATGGCTACCCCAAACCGATCTTCTTGGTCACCCAA
>OZ010610.1:43922873-44005373 GCA_963932145.1 Acanthosepion lycidas
TTTATGCACCTGACCCAGCTAACACTCAGCCAATGAGCGCCAAGAACCAACCAATAAAAAAAAACTACAAGCGACACGACCACCATCAGCACTAAGTGCTGACTGATTCAACGTCCGTCTGAAGACATCTCTACTCTCCCTTGCAAAATACACACTCGACTCTGGCCCTTTTAGGTCGACGAGGTAAGTCACCGTTACAGAATTTTTTTTTAATTTTTGCATGAAGCATTTTCGACAGGTAAATAAAAGTAGATAAATTATTACAGATAATTGCGAAAAATATGTTCATTTTTAAAAATTACTAGACAGTAAAAAAAAAATGTGCGTTTACTTAGATTTCGAAAATTTTATGCCAATTCTAGTCAGCCATACTAACCGTTATCGCTTCGTCTCTCAATCATGCTTCAATCATCGCTTCAGATAAGCAGGGCCAATCAATAACAAATAGTTGTATATTACTTTTTTATGCTATAAGTTAAGTAATACTTCTTTCAAATCAGATTAATTCAAATTTAAATTTTCTAATTTTACTCAAATAACGTGTCACACACACGCACACACACACACACATATATCTATATCTATATCTATATCTATATATATATATATATATATATATATATATATATATATATATGGAAGAGTCGATAAATTTGTTTTGTTTGGTTTACAAGTTTCTCAAAATTAAGAAAATGGCCGCTTTTAAGAAAATTTTAAGAAATCGAAATTAAATTTGACATTCCAATCTATATAGTTTCTATCTGAAATACACTAGAATATTTTACTTAATGGAAATAATAATTGTAATCTATTAGCTTTCAACGAAGCCTAAAATTAAATCTTCAGGAGTGCTTTTTTTTATTTTTAACCTTAGGTATCGAAAATTTATGTAAAAAATGTGGTGGTACCTAGTTTAAAATGAAATTTAAAAAAATGAAAAATCATACTTGAAGCTTTCTTTTAGGTTTTAATTAAATCTAATTGATTACATTTACTGTTTCCAGTAAACAAAATGCTCTGGAGTATTCCACATAGCAATTATATTGATCGGAAATCTCAACTTTTTACTCTCTTTCAGAAATCGTTTAAATTCAGCAATTTTTGTAAGATTTGTAAACAAAATTTAATTTTAATTTAATTCTCAGGTTTAAAAAATCTTCAAAAATTAAGATATATTTTCCTGAAACTATATTTGAGAAGTAATCGCTGATTTATAGTTTAATTAATGTGATTTAAAAAAAAAATGATTATTTACTTTATGTTTAAAATAACGGAGAAATGGATTTTTAAAATAAAAATTAGCGCGATAAAGAGCTTGTCATCACCTCGTAAATCACTTGTTCTAAGGAGACCTTATGAATTAAAACATAATTTACGAAAATGACTGAACACTTTTCTATATAATTTTTAAGTACTCCGTAATCTAAAAAATTGTTGGAAAATTTTCTCCGTAATCGAATTTTAGGAATGTTGAATTTAAATTTACTATAGTTATCGCTCTTATTTTCTGATTATGTCGTGTAGGGTCACCATACTTTCAAATAGGGACACGTTACGTATCCTTGAAAAAAAAAAAATGAAATTAAAAAAAAATATTATATTAAAACAACTTTTAATGAGCTTTTTAATTTTCGATTCGTAAATGTAAATAATGGGGAATTTTAAACGATTTAAATTATTTAAATAATTTTTTTTAAAAATGAAAACAATTCTTGTAAAGATGAATTATTTCTCGACAACAGCTTTCTTCTTAAGACAATTGTGTCCGTCATAACAGTTATTTATAAAATCAATTAAAAGCTTTTCTAATAAAATAATATCATAGTTTTATTGTATTTTTATTGTATTTTTATTGTATTTTTATTGTATTTTTATTTTACGTTGCCCGTGTTTGATTCAAAAATCATACGACTCATACAGCAATCGCTATCACTTGACTTAAAATATTTTTGCCTTCCTTGTCTTTAAAGGAGTGCCCTTTGCCGTGCTGATGTTGCTACATGCCTTACTTCTTGCCTATCTCACACTGCGAATATTTTTGCCCTTCTTTTCCTTTAAAGGAGTGCCCTTTGCCGTGCTGATGTTGCTACATGCCTTACTTAAAGATAAACATTAGTATAAAATTACGAGATATTACAGAATGCACACAGTCAGAACTAATAGGAGGTATTGTTATAAAAGAGAAATAACCTGTATTAAATAAAATGACTTTGAATACACGTTTCAAAATGTGTATAAAATATTCTAATCACGCATAGAAAATTTGCCTATATCACACTGGGAATTTTTTCTAAGCTCTATACTAAACATTACATCTGTTACGAAAAAGGAACTAAACAAAATGAACACAAAACGATCAGCTTTAAAAAAGGACTCGTAACTGGAAAAGCCGAATGAAAAAAGAATGTTAACAACAAATACTTTTTCACAACCAACCCAGTTAAGCGGAATCAGAATCAACGTTGAGTTTAAGTTAGCGAATGAGCTAATTGGATAAAGTGCCATGCAGATTTAAATTTTTCCCACTTGTGACGAATGCAGCTATCGATTTTGCATGCTAGCATGCTGGTTAACATTCGTGTCAGTCAGCTGTTGGCTCTCACGCTGGCCAATAGAATCTTCCTGCCTATTTGTGGCAGCCAGCTATAGGCTCTGAATCTAGCCAGTAGACAAAAAAATTTCATGCGTTTGTGAATGTTTAATTAAATTAGGTCTGAAAGTTTAATTAAAATTCAGCACTTATTTGATTTTCGCAAAAGTTTTCAAATCAATGTGCTGTTTTTCACCGGAAAAATAGACGTTAAAATTTCCTATACAAATTAATGATCACTCACTGACTCATGGAAAACGTTTTTGGGTCTGATGGAGCCTAAAATGGCGAAACGCGTAATCAAATATATTTTTCAATATATATACAATGTGCGATGGATAAATTCTCGTCTAATAAAAAAATTCTCGGCAATAAAAATAACATTGGTATCTCATTTTTACAGACATATTTACCAAAATTACACAAAAATATCTTGAAATGCTAAAGAGTTAATTTATTCAATAAAATCGACATTGACTTCATCCACGGCCTCCAGATGACTTCAGAAACTCCTGCAACTCTTCTTTCTGGAAGGTCTCCTTGTGGAAGTTGTTGAACGCTACCATAATCCTTGACTTCAGTTTATCTTTAGTGTTACGAGGGGTTCTGTTGGCCTCTTACCAAACTGCGCCACACACATAAAAAGCAAGGGGTGGGTGCAGTCTGGGGAGTTATGTGGACAGATGAAAGGAATGATATGATCGCAGAAATTGTCTGACAGCCATGACTGGGTTTTCCAGCTTGTGTGTCATAGTGTAGAGTCCTGTTTCCAGATATGGGTTCTTCTAGCAGCCACCCTCTTGACCCATGGCAGCATTACTTCCTCAAGGTACATGATGTAGGCTTTTGTGTTGAGTCTAAGGGCATGTAACAGGATGAATGGAGGCATAAACTTGCCATAACTACTGATCACTCCAACGTCATGATGTTGACTGATATATCAACTAACACTTTCCAAATCATCTGCACTATCCGAAGATTGAAATGTTCGTATTGGAGATTCCGGTACGAATGTCAAGCAGTACAGCAATTTTCTGGCGGAATGAATTGCTCCATGTTGTTATTTTCTCAGAGACGCTGGCCAACTACCCCTACATATATATATATATATATATATATATATATATATATATATATATATATATATTTGTGTATTTTGGCAGCAATCCTTCTTTCACGCACATTTCATTGAATGCGCTGCTTTTATTTAGTTTTTTATACAATGTCTCATGCGATCTAATAATTTTTCCTTTTCGGATGATAAATTATATGTGGCACCATTTAACGAGGCAGAAAAGGAAAAGAAATAAAAGAAGGAAAGGAGAGGCTAAGAACCGAATCGTGAGTGATAAGCAAGAACACACACACAGCTAAGAGACAATGGATAAAAGGATATTTTGATAAGTAACAAATGGCGAAGGAGTGTCATTACAATGACAGGGAAATTCTGAGTAAAAAGAAAGGGAAAGAAGGAAAGAATCAGATATGTTTTGGCATCGGCTGTGTTATCTTAGGATATGAAAACAAACTATTGGTATGGGAAGACATCTTATTATCAACTACAGACCGGCTGGCCAAAGGAAAAAAAAAATTCAAATGAAAATTTTATTTCGTTAAGTGACGAAAAACAGGCAACTAAAAGGACTTGGACAGATATGAAAAATTAAAAACCACCCACGAGCGTCCCACGGACATAATAAAATAATAAAATTATAATGCGATTAAAATTATTATGCGATAATAAAATTTTGTTATCAGGAATTTGTACCGAAGGAAAATGAATGTATTTTTTTTCCTTCTTCGAGTCGACAGACTGACTGGAACTTTGGAGATGTTTCTTTGTGAGACCGTGTTAAGAAGACCACACATTCTGATAATTAGCGATAAAATACCTGACGTAAACCACGTGTAGAACAAGAGTTATGACCGCCATTGTCATATTGTCCCGTTCGCGGCTGGAGAAATGATAAACCATTAAGGGGAAGAAAAGGGAAAGAGAAGAGATAATTTTTTTTTTTAAGCAAGATATTTTTTTCTTCCTGAAACAAAGCCTCAGATTCGTCCACGCCCGACTGGGACATCATTGGTCGAGTGGTGATCACGTGATTCACGAGGGAGCCTGTTGCCGCCCATCTGGAGGATGAGTAAGAGAGGTTGCCACGAAGATGTGGGGAGGGCAGTTCACGCCCCTCTGAAGTATGATGAGAAGGTGGGAGTGAGGAAAGGTTCCCAAAAATGGAAAAAGGTGGAAATTCCTAACCAGAGAGGTGGATATGTATTTAGAATTATCGAGGAACCCCCCGGCGCCGACAAACTCACCCCGTTTTGGTCGGCGCCTATATAAACGAAGCCACAACGAGCAGAAATGAGTCGAGTCCCAGCAGTTCCCAGAGTCAGTCTCCGGTTGAGGCAAGCCTCGCAGAAAGCTGACCAAGATTCACGCACATTCCGGACCCATCTTCAAACCGAGAACAATTATTTTGAAGAGCGACTTAGATCCAGTTCACCGAAATAAGTTTTTCTTTTGACTTTCGTCCAAAGACCCACCGAAACACCAATTTCTTAGAGAGCAGACAACTTGAAGTGTTAAAACTTGCCTAGCGGAAAACGACGTGTCACAATCCATAGAACGGGTCGGGAGATAGATGCAGTCCTATGTATCGAACAACTAGACATAAAGTTTGTTACCTTTTTCTTTGATACTTTGAACTTTTGAGTTTTCATTTTATTGTCTTTTATGCCTATTTGTGTGGTATCACCCCCGTTGAACTCGGTTTGCAGTACGGCCCCAACAACTGATTGATTTCTCTGCCTAGATCAATTCACAACGTGGGTAAGCAGACTGGGAATCAAAGTAGGACCTCACAGTTGGTGCCGTGGTAGACTGGGAATCAAAGTAACTACTTCGGTAACCAGGCATTGGAAGCGAGTTGGGACGGACAAGGCTGATATCAAATCTAACCAGATTCCCACCCGAATCACCAAAAGGTTAGAACGCCACATTTGGAGCAGCGACACCCGAACGGAGCAGCGAGGAGCGAACGGCTGGCGCCGCGGCGAGAACGTCACAGTTAGTGCCGTGGTAGACTGGGATAGAACGACACGGTTGGCGCTGCGACCAGGGGACGACGTCACAATATAAAAACTGTCTGAATGTTCTTTTTATCCGAGCGCTTTCGGTTATACATTTAGACATTTTCAAGGATTAAATATTTTGACTGTTAAATAACAAATAGTTAGTTGTATGTATGTGCTATAAAATGTTTCCATTTTTCAAAACACGGTCAACATATTGTGTCCATGTTCGAAGTTAATATTATTAAATGTTGTTTGTTTTTGTTTGTTTTTTTATTAATAAGGCTTCCATTATTTTTAGCCTTTTTTCGCATGTAGATGATGCTTTTATATTAGTGTTGTCAACAAGTATGTTACGAATAGTGTCCGGTAGGTCTCCATGAATATTTTAATGAGATCTAATTGAGTATATTATGTATATATTTATGTATGTATGTATATTACATATATAATGTAAAAAGCGTATAAAAGAATGAGATCAACATCATAAAAATCTAGAAATCAAACCATAATAATATTAATTATTAAAACAACCACAATGTAGTGGGTGTATTTGGAAATTAAGTATATATATGCTTTGCGCAACTTTTATACTATCGCAATTACTCACCTTTAATTATAGTAGTATAATAAAAAATAATATTTTAAATTAGATAACATTAATTAGAGTTATATAATGTAGACTCATGTAGGGTAACAATATAGATAGATATGTACACAGATATATTCTAGAGAAGGTCTTTTAATTAACATGCAAGTATCATACCGATAATTATTTTAAAAATTTAAACTACTATAAAAACCTCCGAGGAAAAAATATAATTCTACAAAATAGTTAATTTGCTTGTACTAGAATCAGTATTCAAATTATAATAAAGAGTTTTTGTTTTCTTTTTTATGAAAAATTGTGGTAAAAATAAAAATAAAATTTAGTCAGTCCGTCTCTTATATAATGCAGAAAACGTATTAGAGAATGGAATCAAAATTTTAAAATCTAGACATCAAACTATAATAAAATGAATTATGAAGACGGCCAAAATGTACTGGCCGTATTTGGAAATTAAGAAAATATATACTTTGCGCAACTTTTATATCATCGAGATTAATTTAATTATAGTAGTATAACAAAAAAATAATATTTTAAATTAGATAACATTAATTAGAGTTATATAATGCAGACTCATATAGAGTAACAATATAGACAGGTACGTAGAACGAAATATTTCCCTTGCCTTCATCTGGAAACGACGAAATTTAACTGAACAACTATTGCATGTGAAAATCATCAAAATAGGACAAGTATGATTTCTCTTTGAAATGTTTTGATTTGTTTGAAAATGTTTACTCGTGTTATTTGAGGTGACAGAATTGTTTTCAGCTAAAATGGAGATCTCGCGTCAATCAAGGGAGTAAACATAACAAAAAAGGATTATTTTGTAAGTTTTCAGTTTTTCTTGTAACCTTACTCTTAATTTTTGAAAGCTAAGTTGTGTATAGAAATGGTCCATAATGTACATTCTTTCGTGGGCTTTCTGCTAATTATTTAGTCATTGTCAAATATAATTTAAAGAAAAGAATCGTTTACAAGAAAAAATTTCTTGTAAATTATAAAGATAAATTATAATTACATCTAGTTGTAAAAAAACGTAGCAACATCTTAAAACTAATTCTAGCAAAAAGCAACACGCCCTTTCAAAATAGTATGTATTTCGAAAATAGCCAGGATCACTTGCTTTTTTGGAAATTAAGCAAAAAAACTAAGTATGAAATGGCTACTACTTTCGCACACAAACAAATATAGTATTTTTTTCGCCAAAAATATTAAACTCCAATTATAAAATAGCTAATACATTAGCATAACCGGTCAGTATCATAAATGCTATTTGTTATTTTCAAGGAAGCAAATATACATATATATATATATATATATATATATATATATATATATATATATATATATATATATATATATATGGGTGTGTGTGGTGCGTGTTTAATCTTTATTATATTTTTTCCAATAAGGTGCTGAGTTTTGCTCTCGAATTTGTGGTTAAATTATGCGTCTTCCGACAGAAATCGAACCTGTATCCTATACGGCAGCGTCATTTAACCTGACGTGCCTTAACCTATTGGGCCACAGAGTAGCGTTCAGTTAGCAAGGTCTTATTTTACTGTTTTTAAACACAATTCTCCATAATTTTCTCTCATTCATTCATATCGGCTCAATACGTATCCAAATGTAAAAAAAAGACGTCATACATTATGAAATGGAAAAAATTCTGACAATTATTTTAAGACAATTTTTTTTATATTTATACGTCCTTTTTATAGATACAATTTAAGTAAATGTTCTGTTTATAATAAACAATTTAACAATATTTACCGGCCTGAATGTCCGAGAAATTTTCATAGAAAATATGCGTCCTTTGACAGGAATCGAATCTGTATCCTATACGGAACCGTCATTTAGCCTGACGTGCCATAACCGATTGGGCTACAGAGGAGCGTTCGGTTAGCAAGACAGTATTGTTTCGCTGTATCACAGCTCTTCAGTGCGACTAGACATCCAAATGCTTCAAGCCAGGATTGAAACACAAGCGATTTGGTGTCAGTCATAGTTTCTAAGAGATAGATAGAGAGAGAGAGTGAGAGAGAGAATTCATTTGATTGATAAAATTTGAAATGTCAAATTTCAACTCGACAACAGATCTTCTTTTAGAAATTCAAAATAGATGAAGTCACCATTTATTTTTTAGAATGTTTATTTCGTTCGAAAATATTAAGTCTTATGTTAACCGATAACATAACATTGTCTTGGTCTCGGAAAAACCTTTTCGGCCACCACGAAGTGATATCAGTTGGGAGAACTTTCGAACTTTAGTGTTTACACCCAATAACAAATGTTTAAGAGCACCGTGTCACTTACAATCTTAAAATTAAAAGCACAGAAAAACATAATTCATGACAAATTGGCTGAATTTTACTCACAAATTTGCCCAAGACGATATTCTCTGTACATTTCAAGCCAAACAATGCAACGTTCAGTATTTTTTTATGATCTTTCCTTTTGATTATTGTTTGGATTCAGCGAAGCATGCCGAGAATAAAGTCGTTACGCTAATGAAGATTTATTTGGCAAGGCACCGTTAATAAACTCCTTCAGTACACAAAGGATGTTTCTCTGCAACCTTATTTTAGACAATTACCGTCACATTTTCAGTTGAGTTCAATTCTCTGACTTGTTTTTAACTGTGAGGAAATCGTCTAGCAATCAATGTGATATGAGAGCCTTTATCTACTACTAAAGGCAAGCGGTACAGAGTAAAAAAACTCATAATCGATGGATAACAAATTGTGGAGAGCCATGATCGCCAACGCCCTAAAGGGACAGAGCTCACAAAAAGAAGAATGCTTTTTGTTCTTTCACTGAGTCAGTATTTTTCCACAATTAAATTTCAGTCGCCTTAGCTGGCTTACCTTAATGTTTCCAGGTTTATGCAGCCCCAATTATGCAAAGATCCATTGTTTTTGTTTTACTTAACAAGTTTTAAGCAAAAAATTTTAAATTTAAATTTTAAGCAAAACTAGTGAATTTACCATCAGTTCCGCGCGGGCCTTTACTGCGAGTGATTGACATATTAACCTTTAAAAAGTGAGAATACGATAGTTAACGTTTCTCTTACAAATGCAGAAACACTACTAACATGGTCCTATGATTATTTATTTTCCTGTGATCTCTTCATAATGTGAAGAAATTGTCCAGTAACCAATGTGATATAAAAGCATTTATCTAGCATTGAAGTCAAGCGGCAGAGTAAAACAACGCATAACCCGCCTAGAGACCTTGCGTAAATCGATTGCAGAACAAGATCTTAGGAGAGATAACTAAAAGAGAATGGACAACAAATTGTGGGGAGCCATGATCGCCAACGTCCAAAAGGGACAGGGCTCACAAAAAGAAGATTGCTTTTTGTTCTTTCACTGAGTCAATATTTTGTCACAATTAAATTTCAGTAGCTTTAGCTGGCTTACCTTAATGTCTCCAGGTTGATGTAGCACTAATTATGCAAAGATCCACTGTTTTTGTTCTACTTGACAAATTTTAAGCAAAACTTGTGGATTTACCATCAGTTCCATACATGCTTTACAGCAACTGATTGACTTATTAATATTTAAAAAGTGAGAATACGATAGTTAAACTTTCTCTTAAAGAAACAATCTTAACATTATCATGTGACTATTTTTAAATGTAATTTTTTTTTTAACTGTGAAGAAATTGTCCAGCAATCAGTGCGATATGAGGGCGTCTATCTCGCATTGAAGTCAAGCGTTAGACTAAAACAACACATAACCCACCGAGTGACCTTAAGTAAATCGATTGCAGAACAAGATCTTAGGAGAAATAGGTTTCGAAAATCCTTTTAAAGGGCCATTCATCTTGGAAATATTTGACTGGAAAATCTTATTTCAACAGGAAATCAAAAAGTTTATTTTAATAAATCAATTTTATAATGCGTGAAATCTCATTCAATTCAAATATTTAAAAAATCATAACATCAAAATTTTCAGTGCCTTTAGAAACGACATAAGTTCTTTTTGACAGAATGCGTCTATGTCTTGCTTCTAATCCGAAAAGTACATGAGAATTTTCAAATGTTAATTTCACTGCATTTTCAACACTCTGAGAATATGAAGAAAAATCAAGCAACTCTATTTTTGTGTTATTTATAAGAGATTCTTGAAGTTCATTGTGTGTAAATCTTTTGAAGTAGTTGCAGGATAACTAATTCCATTTAAGATAGACTGATTAATTCTGACCAAATTTTCAAGATTGATATCACATATTCAACTTTTTTTTACGAGACTTTAAACCACTTTTGAGGAAATGCAATTAAAAATTGACTGTGAAAATAGGTTTAAAAAGCCATTTTGGAAATGTTTGATTGAAAAATGTTATTTCAACAGTAAATCAAAAACGTTGGCTATTTTAATAAAGTTTATATCACATGAAAACTAATTCAATCCAAATAACGTCCTGGGTATGACAATAAACTACATCCGCGTCCTGCGTATGGCGATAAACTACATCCAACAGCAAGGCCTCAGATAATGTTTTCGGAAAAATAATGTTGCCAGCTATACGTTTTTGAAACCATAATGTTGCCAGCTATACGTTTTTGTTAAAATTCATATATTTGGCATATATATATATAAACTGGATTTGGCATTAAATAACCCACAGTGGTTGATATGCCATAAAACCTAAACAAACAAACAAACAAACAATCATTCCAAATATTTATATAATCATATCATCAAAATCTTCAGTCATTAGAGAAAAGGAATGTCTTAGATGACGATATATGGTTTCTGTCAGAATATGTCTTGCTTCAAGTCCGTAAAGAACGAGAGAAACTTCAGATTTTAATTTCACTGCCCTTTCAAGATTGATGGCTGGTATTTTATTCAGCCATTTCTTTGGTGGCTTCCCACTTCTGAAAGTAAAAAAAAAAATCAATTTCTATTTTAATTAAACAATCCATGCCTATACTATTTTATATTTTAGTGAATAGAACTTCAAAGCTATTCTTTAAATCCAGATAAATTAGTCTAATAGCGTATATTTACTTACCTAATCGACAGAAATTTTCCCAGGGCTACTTTTGTCATTTCCAATCCATCTGACTTGATCATCGAATAAAATATATTCCCAGATAACAGAGCAAAAGCCTTATATTTAATGTTCTAATATGCAATATTTTCAATTTCTTTAGACTGTTTCTTAATACTTTGGATCATATTGAATATATACAGCTGCTGGATATTGAATTTACTACCCTCTTAATCTCAAGCCAGTTAATTGCATACATTTCAGTATTGAATTTGATAAGTTGTTGAAACTTGTCTTCCCAATTCCCGTTCACATATCCTTGCCCAGAGACATCCAAAAACTCGGTAATAAAATGCCTGTGATACTTGTACGCCTTGTTTTTAGAGCCCCAGCATACATCCATTCAGACCGAGGAATATCGCTCCGGTTAGGATAACTTAGGCAATTTCTCTACGGACAAGGGGGTAGCTGTAAGTCGGAGTACGCCGTATGGAATGGGCAGTTTGAAAAATGCAATCTCATTATTCGGAAAACTATTCAGTTGGCTACAGCGAATCGAAAGTGCGCGATCACTGACTGGGAAAACCTCTCAGAATCCCTGAACGCTATTCGAACCCTGTTGTACACCGCAACGAACGCAACACCACACGAAAGGTTTCTACTGTTACACCGTAGAACTTCAGGAGGAACCTCACTCGCTTCATGGCTATCGTAACCAGATGCAGTCCTTGTGAGAAGCCACGTTCGTCACAGTGAAAACGACCCGCTTGTAAACGAATTCAAATTTATACATGTAAACGCGCATTACGCATTCGTCCAGCACTTTGCCTGGAGACGAGATACTAAGTCGTTGAAAGATTTGGCCCCTGCGGGAGTCCTCATTGCCCGAGAAATCAGGCACGGATCTGCTATCAGAACAAATGGTCCAACATGACTTTAGCTCTGACGAAGAATTAGCACCTAAAAACAGAGTCTACTACTATTTCGAATTCAGACGCAGAGTGGCTTTCAAATGGAAGAATACGTAAGCACTTCAGGCCGAAGTTTTATACTTTAAAGCCAGGTAGGCAAAACAAACCTGGGAGAACAAGCTCAGACGCGTCAATGTCAGAGGCGGCTGTGAACTGCGAAACACTACGGTGCCCTTAAAGGGTCCGCAGGAGACGGAGTCGCTGGAATTACTTCATCCCTTACAAATAACCAGCGGGGGAGAATATGGTATGGATTATCTTCCCTTATACATATTCTGTATTTAAATTAGTCCCCAATAGGGGGCACACTCCATTCTAAGTTGAATAGTTGTATTTTGGTACATGTAGGATTCGGGGGGAGGTCATGGACAAGTTCACATGGTAATTGAGTATATTGTATTGAATGAATGGGTCCTGATTGCGACTAACTAGAAATAGGATAGTTAATAAAAGACCAGCTTTTTCCTCACTTCCCCTGGCCTTGTGCCACAATTTTGTATTTGAATAGTTCATTCCCATTTGGATTTTGGTCGACTATCTGCCTAACAAGACAAAAGTTTTGTTTTTGCTCTGACCGGAGAGATTTATCTTTTGTGAAAGACTTCTGTGGAATTTCAGTGAAGGCTTTTCATATTTTTGTTTCTTACGTTTTTAGAGCAGGTTGTTAATTTTTTTTTTTTTTTTTTCTGGAAGCCATTTTTTTAAATTTCAGTTTAAATCTTCCCTTGTATTAGAATATAATTTAATTTTTATTTTGTTTTTTCGACCATTTTCTTTGATTTTCTTAAGCAACTCTGTACTTTTAAACAATTTTTTTTTTTACATGTCTCGCTTTATTATTTTTTCCGTTGTAATTTGGGTTTTGATTTTTCTTCTTACGTTGTTTATGTGCATCGTTTAAATTTTTTGACCAAGTTTCTTTTTGTTTCGTGAACTGTTTTTTTTTTTTTGTGTGTGTGTGTGTGTGTGTGAGTGTGTGTGTGTGTGTGAGTGTGTGTGTGTGTGTGTGTGTGGCCCTGGCCAAAATGGCTGAGTTTCCTCAGCGGCTGGAGCATTCCGCCACTGTGAAACCTCCTGGAGTGGGCGGCGGACAGACTCATGAAAAACGGCTCGGATTATTATCAGACGGTGCAGAAATACAAGGACTATATTTCTGACAACGAACTCTTATCTATCCCACCCCGCCTTGGAGGCGGAGACCAAAAAGACGATCTGGAGGGAATCGAGAAGACTTTAAAGATCAAACGCTATGTAGTACATCCTGCTGGCAAATGAAGTCAAAGCGAGTTCATTCGCTGGTAACATCCCCTCCAGTAAATCCGTGAGGATGCAAACGGAATACAAGGACAGACACATGACGCGGATTACGTTGCATGGGATGCCAATGGATATCGAAGAGGACAACTTAATGAGGATTTCTTTGCTAGGTATGGAAAAGTTAGGCATGTCGCATCACGGAACAGCAAAGCTGGCATTGCCACCAGGGATTTTGTTCTGCAGGTGACAATGACCTACTGATGCTTCTTGGACATCCGCAAAACTATAAATTGCCGAGGCTGGAAGATCTTGGTTATAATAGAGGGACGTTGACCCCACTGTTGGTCCTGTGGCGCCACGGGGCACATGTCAAAAGAGTGCCTGGAAAGAACAGAGTGCCACCGCTGGAACTAACAACATCCAAGGAAGTAGTGGGGCCAAAGAATTACGACCAGACTCCCAATTGCCTGAGTAGTAGTGAGGAGAAAACAAAAGGCTGGAAACCCTCCTCCCCAGAAGGATTTCCCACGGTCAACGAATCAGCAGCAAAAAAATAAACTTCAATAAAATCGACAACAACAAAAGTTGCAAATCAAACACGAGAACAGCTGCAACAAGAGGTGCCAGAACAGTAACAACATCAGCAGCATCAGCAGCAGTAGTAAAAGAAACAGCAGCCAAATCAGCAATAGTAGCAACAGCAGCAGCAACAACATCAACTCCAAAAGGAGCTGACAGAACAGCAACAAAAACAGCAGCTTCAAAAGGATCTGCCGGAACAATTGCAACAGCTGCAACACGAACAAGAGCAGCAAAAACATCCGATGAGTTGCCACAGCTGGACCTTTACATAGAGATGGAGGAAATGCCTCCACCTCGTTCATCCTCTATGAAAAGGCGGAAAGATGATGAAGAAGAGGAAGCGAAAAAGACAAACAAAAATGAAAACAGACTGGGCGGAGCGGCCACGGAAATAATAAGTCTCAATCTCCTCCTTTGCAAGTCATAAAAGTTACGGTAAGGAGCCTCCCGGTTTTATCCCTCTAGGGTTCCACCATCTCCCTTCCCAAACCGAACCCCCCAAAAAGAATGGTTTCCCAAAGGAGGAAACCATCTGTTATGTGAATCTACAGGTCCTCGAGGGTGACATTTCTTCGCAGAGGAGGACCCTTTTGAGGTCGTTACTTAAACTGGCCGCTGTTGACGGTAAGTCGACAGAAGATTCCAGGAATTTCCCGGGAGCTCTTGAGGTCATTAAACTCATAAGAAACTCTAGCGGCAAACTGAAGGTGTGGGATTTTGTAACTACCGTTAAGGACACATTTCCAAAAATCAGGATAGCGCAAGTTTAGTAATCCGAACTTAATAAATTATCAAATCTGTGATCTGGGAGAGCCTCGGTGTTGATCCACACATTAAACACGGCGACCTTTAACTAACATTCCTTACGGACGTTGGCCATGTTGTCTCGGGCAGATGAATTACGTCTGATATGTGTACTGGCTGTGTGGAACAATCTGTTGGGGTCCTGGCACCCGCTGATTTCCGACCAGTCTGCTTATAAGGGATAAACTTTGAAAATGTCAAGCTAGCCAGTTTCCGAGAGATCAGAGTAGAGAGGTCGCCTGCTTCGTGATCCCTTGTTCTTCGGCCGAAATGTGACCGCGAACCAGGAGACATTTCTATTCACTTTATTTTTTAGCATGGAAAATTCCAGCTTGATTATTTATTTCGATTTCCGAGTTATTAATTAATTGGATTTTAATTTCCTGAAATAGAATCGAAATTTTAACGAAAATATTTTATGTGTGGTTTCATAATATCCTACCGCTAGTCATGTCCAAGAGTATGGTTTAAAATCGACCTACCCTAACATATATAAATGTTGTGACCATGTAAATGGTTAAAGAAATAACAAAACACGTTTTAGAGATATATCATGAATTAAACAGTACCTTCAACAGAAGTGTATTACACGACTAGTGAGTGTGTGTCGGTTGACCCAGTGTTCAATCTATTCGACTGCTTCCCAAAAGCCTACTCTCCTACTAATCCTATAGTAGGCGGAGAGATCCAACATAGACTCTTTAGAGGGAGGACACCACAACAATAAATATATATGTAATGTGTATGTATCTGTCAGTGGGTGATGTTGATACATTTAGTTTGACTTCATTTTTAACGAACGAAATACAACTAACTCATTCACACACAATGTTTTTATTTCATTTTTAATCTGTTTTCTTTTTCCTGCTTGCGCAAACAAGTATGGAACATTTCCTTAAAAGAAATACCGTCAGAGACAAAATTACGAAACCAGCCAAAAAAAGGACGGCCAAAATATCTAACATCAAAAACTGATACAACGGAATGTCTTGAATCTCTGATCTTAAGTGATCGCCTCCATATTTCAGGATCTCATTTACAAGACGGGCTGCTCTGGCCGAAGGGAGATCTTGTGATCGAAATATTTCGCTCATCTTTGCAATGTTTTTCTTGTATTTTGGATTCTCAATGACTTCCTCGATATTTCTGACCAACTCGTCCACTGTGAAATTATTAAGGTCCATCGAGATTCCAAATCCTTTCATTTGCATGTTTTGACTATTAAACGGTTCATCTGCAACAACTGGGAGTCCAATCATGGGAACAGCATGGTACAAGCTTTCATATTGACCGCTGTTGCCACAATGGGTAATAAACAATTTAGTTTTTGGATGGCCAAGAAGATCGTTTTGGGGCAGCCATTGCGTTAGTAGAACATTTGAGCGGGAATAAGATGAATTTGTATGTCTCCAGACAACATCGTACTTTATCTTACCGAACGCTACTTCCATTTTTTTTTCGGAAATGTCCCAATTGATAAGACTTCCTGATGATACAACGATGACTCCATTTTTAGAAGCGGTAACAAATTCCAAGATTTTTCCTTTCAGAGGTACTGCCGACTGTGTAGCTGTTCCTCCAATGTATTTGACATTTGGAAGCGCTGGTAACGCTGGATTTAGAAAGTGATCCGAATCGACAATGTACAGTTGAGCTTGTCTTAGGAGTTCTTCAAAAGAAATATCCTGGCGTTCGGGTGCATAGTCTTTTATATTTCTACCTGGGGAACCAATTGCTGGTTTCAAGTAATCCAGAAAATTAGTTAATACGTTTCTGATTTTCATCGAAAAAGATGATATCTGTGCCTGGCCGAGAGTAATGTGCGGAAAAACTGAAATTGCCCAAGGTGTTCGGTGAATATTGAACTGGTTGTGTAATCCCTGAAGTAGGAAGGGAATTCCGAGTCTGTACGCGAAAATAGTTAAGAAATTGCTAGCGAAATTAGCATCGACAACAGCGAGAGACGCATTTAAAGATTTCAACTTCAGGAAGATTTCTTCGTCTAAAAGATAACGATCACAGAGTTTATGGAGAGCAGCAATGGTTGCTTTAATTGGAGGATTACTTCGGAATCTTAATACCTCCGTTATCAGGTCTCTAAATGTCTCAAATTCTGGGAAATCTTCGATTGTGACGAAATTGATTCCTTTTTTCACTTGACTGAATTTCTCTTTGAATTCCTCCGAGATTATGATGTAACTGGTGTGTCCATAATTGGTCAAGTCTCCAGCCACTTTAACCATCGGATTGATATGTCCAAAATAAGGTACGGACAGAAAAAGTATATTCTCCGCGCTGGTCACTCGATCGCTGGTCAGAATGGCAACAGTTAAGAGTTGAAAAAATTGTGCCAGTTTCATTGCGATGACATTCTTTGAAAAAAAAAACGGATAAGTCTGAAAGCAAAAGAAAAATTTTCATCACAATGGAATTATTGCATTTCATGGCGAAATCATCATGTACATATTAGTTTATTGCAAAAGCTATTGCCCAGTTAGAAAATTAAAAATAATACCTATACAATTCGTCCTTGCATGGAATATTGCTGCCATATATGGTCTGGAACCCCTTCTGTTTGCCTCGGGGTTCTTGATAAGATCCAGAGACGGATATGCAATGTAATTGGCCTTGTTCTGGCATCTCGTCTACAGTCACTTTCTCACAGACGTGCCGTCGCCTCTCTCTGTCTGTTTAATAAATACTTTCATGACAATTGCTCCGAGGAGCTGCATTCGCTGGTTCCCAGACTTCATGAGTTCAAACGCCCTACGAGGCTGGCATCCCGCTCTCACCCTTTCACTGTCGAAACTATTAAATGTAGCCGTTTTTCTACTCCAATAGCTTCATGTCTCACACCTCTCACCTGTGGAACTCCCTTCACTATTCCAGTTTCTCTGAGAGCTATAATCTCCAGTTATTCAAATGTAATGTCAATCGACATCTCCAGTTGCCTTGATCTATCCACTACCCTTCTCCTCATCCTTTCTTCTATCACTCTTATCTGATCTTCTGTAGCCCCTTGCGTCCTAGTGGCTTCTCGCCTTGCTTGGGGGGAAACGCTTAAAAAAAATGAATAAATACAAAATTGTAGCTCAATTCTTCCACAGAATTCGGCGATTAAAAGGAACCAACACTACGTCATAGTAATTTAAACACGGTTTTTACCCCACTAGATGTGACACAAGGTCTATTTTTAGGTGGGGATCCGAGTGCGTACGCCCGGGACAGGAACAAAAATTCCCCTCAGCCCCCGCAACCGTCGGTTGCACTGGCATAGGTGCAAGCACCGATCCCTTCCTCTGGTGCAGTGGGAGGTCACGGCCTCGGGCAGCTGTTCCCCAGGGCTGGGCACCTCTTCAGTATAATTTTCCTCAGTTACGACTCTGTCATTTGACGAAGTCGCCCCTGAGCGCACTCTGCCCAAAGAAGATTTCTTTGTTTGTTTGGGTTTTATGGCATATCAACCACTGTGGGTTATTTAATGCCAAATCCAGTTTACATGAATTTTAAATGCCTATTTTGCACGGAATAAAAAATGTATAGCTGGCAACATTACTTCTTTTACAAAAAAACTTAGAGCTGGCAACATTATTTTTCTGAAAACATTATCTGATACCTTGCTGTTGGATGCAGTTTATCGCCGTACCCAGGACGTGGATGTAGTTTATCATCATACCCAGGACGCGGATGTAGTTTACCGTCATACGCAGGACGCGGATGTAGTTTACCGTCATACCCAGGACGTCCCAAAGAAGAGACACAACTGAGAGATGATAAGTAGATGTGTACCTACTCAAAAAGAGTAGATATTTGCTAACCCCCCTACGAGGTCAGGTTGTGACACAAGGTCAGTTTACTGTGGAGAGCCCGAGTGCGTACACCCGAGCAAGGAACAAAAATTCCGCGAGTCCCCGCAACCGTCAGTTGAGCTGGCCTCGGTACGTGCACTGATACTTCTCTCTAGTACAATGAGAAAGCGCGGCCTCGGGCAGCTGTTCCCCATGGCTGGGCATCTCTGTCCTTTGACGGAGTCGCCCCTGAGCGCACTCTGCCCAAAGACAGAGATGCAACTGAGAGATGATAAGTAGATCCAATCCTCTTAAACAAGTTTAGTTTTAAAGAATAATGAAACTGTTGTTTAATTTCTAATGTTGATTAATAAGTCATTGTTTACAAATCATGTTTAACCAGATATAATAAAAATGGATTTACTTTCAAACCTTCTTCTCGTAGATTGATAAGAATACCCCCCCATCTTATAATAGTTGTTTAGATCGGGATAGAATAACTAAATTCATATAGAAGCGGACTGTATAATTTCCTTCGAATTTACTCGAGTTGATTGATAAATACGACTTTCAATCTTTTAAAACATGTTTTAGATCAGGTTAAATAATGAAAATTATATATATATATATATATATATATATATATATATATATATATATATATAATCAACGAAAATCTTGGTAATCCTTATGGATAATCTCAAGGAGGATGAAATCCTGAGAGCTCAATGTTAACTCAGAGCTAATAATTTAAAGAAAAACAGACCACTTTAAGGCTCCATTATAATAATTTATTTCACCAGATACTTTTTTTTCCCTGGATCCCTAGACATCACTTCCAAAAGGTAAAACGAAAAATGAAATTAAAATTTACACTTTTGACCAGCAGTTTTAAGCTTATATAATTTAACATAGAAGGACACTTCGGGGTGGTGTAATGGTTAACAAGCTTGTCTCGCTAGAACAATTACGACTGAGTAGTGAGCTCGATCGTCACTGGGTGACCCATAATTTCGGCTTTGTGTCACATCTAAGCTACGCTTGGAAAATCACTATACGCTAACATAGAAGTTAGCGAGGAATGGTGTGAGAGACATGGTCGAGTTTAGAGAGGGAAGGGGGAATTTTAAAATTTATTTTTATATTGGTTTTTATTATAAAACTCAATATTGAGGAAGGAGTGGGTAAGGATCAGACATTGACCTATTTAATCGGTCAACTCAACGGAAATGATATGTGGAAAGGGAAGGAGAAAAAAGGTGGAAAAAAAGGGGGAAGTAAAGAGAAAAGAGATGTACTTAGGGTTTTCGGAGGAAGGAGAGTGGTGGTATAGCTTTAGCAATTTAGATAAAAAACAGATTTTAACGTTTGATATTAATTTAAATGTTTAAAAAAATTCACGAAGAAATTAATTTAATGCTTGTTAGCAATTTAAATATTCAAGTTCTCTACAAATAAATTAGGGATTTAATATGAGTTGAATACTATATTAATAAACAACAATAATAAAAAATATATAAAAGTTTACTAATACTAATCTTTTATTGTGAATGACTGTTAAGGTAACAACTTTATCAGTTTGAGTCTAATTCATGAATGCAATTTGTACCTTTTTTTTCAGATAGGTAATATTTCTTAGAGTTTAGGTTTCAAATCAAGACGGACATATTCATAAAATATAATTAACATTATCAATTCAACATGACAAAGACGATGGACATAAGAACAAGACTTATCCAAACAGATAACTGAAAGTTTAATATGATCAGCGTTCCGTTTAAACATGGTCACGTTGTCGTCACGTGGGCAACGCTGTGAAAACGTATTACTAAAATTTATTTTATGAATATGTCCTGAAGATGGTTTATTAGACCGAAACTTCCGACGTTGACATTATATTAACATTAAAACAGCATAATTGCATATAAGGATTTTTGTTTGTTTTTTTCCGTATATTTTTCTTCATATATATATATATATATATATATATATATATATATGAAGTACAGACAAAAAAGCAGAGCTTGATAGATAGATAGATAGATAGATAGATAATGAACAAACTGAGATAGATAGATAGATAATGAACAAACTGATATAGATAGATAGATAGATAGATAGATAGATAGATAGATAATGAGCAGTTTGAACTAGATAGATAGATAGATAGATAGATAGATAGATAGATAGATAGATAGATAGATAGATAGATAGATAATGAGCGGTTTGAACTAGATAGATAGATAGATAATGAGCAGTTTGAACTAGATAGATAGATAGATAGATAGATAGATAGATAGATAGATAGATAGATAGATAGATAGATAGATAATGAGCAGTTTGAACTAGATAGATAGATAGATAGATAGATAGATAATGAGCAGTTTGAACTAGATAGATAGATAGATAGATAGATAGATAGATAGATAGATAGATAGATAGATAGATAGATAGATAGATAGATTGATTGTTTGATTGATTGATTGATTAATTTGCATATGCTTGAAAGGAAGACATTCATGTCAGCAACAATTTGCTTTCTTGACAAACGCATTAATACATCCTCCGAAATGATTCGTTTACATTCGAGAAAATGTGTGTTTTTTTTTGTTTGAAAAGATGTCATGGTACTATTTTTTATCAAAGAATTGATTAATTCGCCGTGAACTTTCGAGTATTAGAATTATTTGATAATAATTATATAAGATATTATAACTTACCTTGATAGGTGAGGCAAATCAGTGGTTCCTCCCTAGTGTAAGTCCACTCACAAAGTTTTCCCATACAGATACAGTTGTTTGCTTTTAACATAACATTTCCAGTGTTCTATATTCGTCTGCATGTGTTTAAATAGCACTCAGCATTCATTCTTCGTACTCATCGAAGCAGAAATAACTGTAGAAAAGAATTATCTCGAGAAAAAGTTAAATAATAGACGTGCTTGCTTGCTTTTCTTCGTTTTAAACATTTTATCATACTTAAATTAAAGTTAATTTTAAATAATTTTAAAAGAAAAAAACATAAACTATAGATAAATACCTACATACAGTACAGACCAAAAAGCATACCTAGGTAACTTAATAGATAGATAGATAGATAGATAGATAGATAGATAGATAGATAGATAGATAGATAGATAGATAGATAATGAGCAGTTTGAAATAGATAGATAGATAGATAGATAGATAGATAGATAGATAGATAGATAGATAGATAGATAGATAATGAGCAGTTTGAAATAGATAGATAGATAGATAGATAGATAATGAGCAGTTTGAAATAGATAGATAGATAGATAGATAGATAGATAATGAGCAGTTTGAAATAGATAGATAGATAGATAGATAGATAGATAATGAGCAGTTTGAGATAGATAGATAGATAGATAGATAGATAGATAGATAGATAGATAGATAGATAGATAGATAGATAGATAGATAGATAGATTACCTTCGTCGCCAGCTTTTGAGTATTAGAATTATTTGCTGATAGTCATATAAGATATTATACCTAACCTTGATAGGGGGGGCAAATCAGTGGTTCCTCTCTATTGTAAGGCCACTCACAAAGTTTTGCCTCACAGATACATTTGCTTTCTTATTAAGATATAAAATTTCCAGTATCCTTTATTCGTGTTCATGTATTTAAATAGCATCCAGCATTCATTCTTTATAGTTAACTTAACGGAAATGTAGAAAAGAAAAGGAAAAGTTAAGTAATACATGTCCGTGCTTGCTTTTCTTCGTTTTAAAAATTTTATCATACTTAAACTAAAGTTAATTTTACTTAATGTTAAAAGGATAAAAAACATAACTTATTAAGGTTTTTTCTTACAGCAATTCGCTCCAAGGAATGCGAAAGTGACACTAATACACAATGGGTTACAGAGGCTTGAGAACAAGAGTAAAGAGGTGTGTTTGAGTAAAGACGGGGAACAAGATCAGGGTATAAGATGTCGGTTGACATTACACTTGAATATCTGAAAATTATAGTCATCAGGGCAGCAAGCAAGAGAAAGTGAGTTCCACAGATGGGAAGTGAAAGAGGAGAAACTGTTTGAGTAGAAGAGATGCTTAAATTTACCTGTTCCGACATTGAAAAGATGGGAGTGAGATACCAACCTAGTAGCTCGCTTTAATTCACGAAATCTGGGAACCAGCGAAAGTATCTGGTCGGAACAATTGCCGTGAAAATGCTTAAAAATTAACATTACAAATAGATTTTATTCACTATCACCGTCATTTTCTTCTCTCGCACTGGGATCTTCAGAAATTTAAATTCAATGTCCATATTATTAGTTTCATTAAATGCATTGCAATATTATAAGTTTTACTAACAATATTATTATTTTTCATGCTTTTTATCTCTCAAATGTCTTTCACCGACTTTATATATATATATATATATATATATATATATATATATATATATATATATATATATATATATATATATATCACAATTAATCGTTCAAACGAAAAGTAAATGAATAAAGTTAATGATATAAAATGGCGAAATCCGTTCGCTAAAAAAATTTTAAAGATGCATTGACCCACTACTCACTCGATGAATTATAAACCGTATTCCTGAAATACGGGTTATAATTTTAAGACAGGAAACAAGGATTATAACATTCATCAAGTGATTAGTAGTATAATATTAGGTTGGTGCAAAAATAATGACGTAATAATGTCGTTTTTTGACGTCGAAAAATACGTCAAAAAACGACATTATTACGTCATTATTTTGCACCAACCTTTTACCTCTTTAAAATTTAGTTAGCGAAGGGATTTCACCATTTTATATCAATAACTTTACTAACTTACTTTTTGTATGAATGATTCATTAAATTAAACTGCACCGCATATTTCATATATATATATATATATATATATATATATATATTGTCATCATCAGATAAGCTGTTTTGCGGTATCAGAGCTCATCAGTGTGTCTAGACGTCCGGTTGCCTCTAGGCAGGAACGAAACCCGTTTGAAATGGTGTCCGTCGGAGAATCTGCCCCTAAAACCGTTGGCGCACGGCAGAGATGAAGGTGAATTTAACCGTATTTATTTTTCGATAAATCTGCCAGTCACTTCGTTTTATCGAAGAGACTTGCGTATATATATATATATATATATATATATATATATATATATATATATATATATATATATATATATATATATATATATATATATATGTACATCAGTGGTCGTTGCCTGAAGAGTGATACACATAATCTCAGGATCATAGCTCAAAAGACATCGATTAGATCTGTTCAAGAACTAAAATAAAAAAAAATTAATTCAAACCATGCTCGTAACACAATTTCCCATGTGAAATAACTGTATAAAAAATTATATCGAGGGAATTTAAGTAAATTTAAGCTTGTGCTTGCTTTTCTTCATGCTGACAATTTTATTATACTTAAATTAAAATTAATCTTCCTTAATTTGAAACGAATAAAAAAAATTAAGCAATTAAACTTAAATTTATATTTATTCTACCTTTAATTATATATTCCCTCGTCCTATGTATATATATATATATATATATATATATATATATATATATATATATATATATGTTTGTGTGTATGTGCGTCAATTATATAAATGTTATTTTGGGATATATATATATATATATGTTTGAGTTAAGGCAGTTTTATTTCTTTTACAACAGGTTGAATTTCATCTAAATGTAAAATTGCTCAAGTAGGCTTACCGCTAAATACTACATTATTAATATTGATTATTAATATTTTTTATTTATTAATAAAAAACACAAATATAACTGCAAATGCACCTGTGTACACATGTTTAAATGTATAGATGACTGCGAAAATATATCTATTTATGTGTGTGCATCGGTGTGCACGTGTGTGTATAGATAAGGCAATAAATATTGACGTACACATAAATTCAAACAATAATAAAAAAAAAATTAGTTATAACTGTAACTTTCTACAATAAATACATTTGATATCCCCAAACCAAATTAAATGTATGCATTTATGCATATATATATATATATGTGTGTGTGTGTGTGTGTGTGCGTGTGTGTGTGTGTCTGTGTGCATAAGTATTTAACACTAAAAATACAGAAAAAAATTATAAGTACATAAAAAGGAAAAATAAAGATATAAGCAGTCGATTGCTGCTATCTCCAGTAGAGACAGCCTGAGAAACTCTGGAGTCGAGAAGCTGAAGGTAATATGAATCTGATGTATATATATATATATATAACATTTACCGGCCTGAATGTCCGAGAAATTTTCATAGAAAATATTCGTCCTTTGACAGGATTCGAACCTGCATCATATACGGAAGCGTCATTTAGCTTGACGTACCTAACCGTTCGGCCACAAGCTAAATGACGGTTCCGTATAGGATGCAGGTTCGAATCCTGTCAAAGGACGAATATTTTCTAGGAAAATTTCTCGGACATTCAGGCCGGTAAATGTTATTTAATACTGTTTATTATAAACAGAGTATTTACTTAAATACTTGTATCTATAACGTTAAACATAAAAATGCCTTTAATAAATAAATTGTCGGACTTTGTCCATTTCTTAATATGTATATGTGTGTATAAATATGTATGCATACATACATACATACATACCTACATACATACATATATATATATATATATATATATATATATATATATTACTATCTATATGAATAATGTATAAGTAAAATCTCTACACAATATTTTACTCTCTATTTAGAGTGTGGTTGATTTTTTGCATTTAGTTTTGATATACAAAATGGACTCATTCTGCTTTTTTCTTATTCTTTTTGCAATTCAACGAGAAACACATTCTCAAAAGAAATGCCGTCAGAAACAAAATCAAGAAACCAGCCGTAAAAAATACGGTCAAAATATCAAGCATCAAAAACTCATACAACGGAATGTCTTGAATCTCTGATCTTAAATGATCGCCTCCATATTTCAGGATCTCATTTACAAGACGGGCTACTCTGACCGATGGGAGATCTTGTGATCGAAATATTTCGCTCATCTTTGCAATGTTTTTCTTGTATTTTGGATTCTCAATGACTTCCTCGATATTTCTGACCAAATCGTCCACTGTGAAATTATTAAGGTCCATTGCAATTCCAAATCCTTTCATTTGCATGTTTTGACTATTAAACGGTTGATCTGAACAAACTGGATATGCAATCATGGGAACAGCGTGATACAAACTTTCATATTGGCCACTGTTGCCACAATGGGTGATAAACAATTTTGTGTTTGGGTGACCAAGAAGGTCGTTTTGCGGCAGCCATTGTGTTAGATGAACATTTGGGCGGGAATAAGAAGAATTTGAATGTTTCCAGACGACATCGTATTTGGTCATACTGAACGCTTCTTCCATTTTCTTTACATGAATGCCCCAACTGACAAGACTTCCTGGAGAGACGACGATGACTCCATGTTTAGAAGCAGTAACAAATTCCAAGATTTTTCCTTTTAGAGTTCCTGCCGCCTGGGTAGCTATTCCTCCGATGTATTTGACATTTGGTAGCGCTGGTAAAGCTTGACCGACGAAGAAATCCGAATCGACAATGTACAATTGAGCTTGTCGCATAAGTTCGTCAAAAGTAATATCTGGCCGTTCAGGCGCATAGAATTTAATATTTTTGCCCGGAGATCCAGCTGCTGGATTTATGTAATGTTCAAAATGATACAACAGGTTTTTGATCTTCATCGAAAAAGATGACACCTTCGCCTGAAAGAGTAAATAATGTGGGAAAACTGAAATTGCCCATGGCGTTCGGTGAATGTTGATCTGATTTTGTTGTCCCAGGAGAATGAATGGTATCTCAAGTCTGTAAGCTAAAATAGCCAGACAGTTGCTTTCGAAATTCGATTCAATAACCGCTAATGACGCATTGAACGATTTCAGACGTCGAAAAAGTTCTTCGTTTAAGAGATAACGTTCACAGAGGTTTTTGGTGGCACTGAACGAGTCTTTTAATTCATATTTATCTGGAAAACGTAACACTTTCAATATTATATCATTAAAAATCGCGAACTCTTGAAACTCCTCTGTAATAACGAAATTAACTCCATTTTTTATGGAACCGTATTTACCATTTAATTTCTGATCGATGATGATGAAACTGACGTGTCCTTGATCGGTCAGCTTTTCAGCCACGTTCACCATTGGCTTGATATAGCTAAAGTAAGGTACCGATAAGAAAAGAATATTTTCCGCGTAGGTCAGTCGTTCTGATAAAATGGCGACGAATATAAATTGGAAAAGTTGTCCCCATTTCATTGTCAGGACTTGTCCTTTTCGATATTAAAGCACGATGAAACTGCAACAGAAAGAAATCATTTTATTAAACGAAATATACATTTTAGATAATAAAAATAATTGACTCATGGTATCATATTTTTAACATATATTTCCATATTTACGAGTATTGCCTGAGATGAAAGTCTTTAGTCTTCTAAAAGAATTTTCAGATCAGTCGGTATAATAATAATAATAATAATAATAATAATAATAACTATATGGTTACGATGACAAGAAACTATATCGAGAACTGTAAAAATTATTTACCGATAAATGTCTCACCTAATATCCAGGAAGTCGAGGAGTTCTGGTGTAAGATGTAGGAAAACTGCAAAATGCACAATGAAAGATCTACATAGATCAAGCGACAACAAGAACAACACACACATATAGGGTGCCAAAATGGGCGGATATCAATATTACTGAAACAATCCCTGCCATCTGCAAGATCTAAAACTAGAAAGCACCAGGAATAGACAGAATAGCCAATTTGGGGATAAAAAAAACAATCTAGCACCCACCAATTCGTCGCACGGGCATACAATGATATAATCAGAAAACCAGAAGAATGTCCCAGATGGCTCAGGTGGGAAACAACATACCTACTCCCCAAATCAGAAGAATCGCAGAATCCGAATAACTATAGGCCCATCACCTGCCTACCAACAATTTACAAGATCCTCATTTCTATCATAACCGAAAAGACAATACAACTTCCTTGGGAAAAAGTATTTACTCCCAGAAGAACAGAAAGAATGTAAAACAGAAAGTTACGGTTGCAGTACCAACTAATTATTAATGAAACTATATTGGAAGAGATGAAAACAAAGAAACGAAACTTATTGATAGAATGGAACAACTACAGAAAGGCATTCAACAGTGTTCCACACCCATAGATAAAGAAGAGCTTAAATATTCAGTGTATACCACACAACGATCATTTTCATAACGGAGAGTATCAAAAGCTGGAAGACTACACTAAATCTAAATTATATACAACTGCATGGAGACCAATCAATATCAAAAACGTGATATTCCCAAGAGATTCATTTTCACCACTAATTTTCTGCATTGCATTAGCACCACTCAGTTACTTACTGAAGAACAGTAGCTACGGATACACGTCACAGAATGGCAAACTGAATTACATATATTGATGATCTTAAAACGCTTGCCAAGGATGACCTCCGGCAGAAAAGCCTACTCAGCATTGTCAAAAGCTTCAGTGAAGACATTAGGAATGAGTCCGGAATGAACAATATGCCAAAACAGCCTTCAAAGGCGGTAAACTAAGAAAAACTACGGATTTAGACCTTGACATCAATAGCAAGATTAAGGAACTAGACCAAAATGGTACAAACAAATAATTAAGAATCAATAAATATGTCGGAATATTCAATTATGAAGAAAAAGATCTGAAAAGAATATTATAGGAGGCTGCGTTTGATACTAGAAAGCGAACTTAATGGGGCTAATAAAATGAAGACTATCAACACCTTAGCTATACCCGTAATAACAGCTTGAACATTATTAATTGGAAGTTGAATGACATTAAAAGATTGAACGCCAAGACCAGAAAAATACTTACCCAAATGAGGATGCGCCACCCGGCATCAGATGTTGATAGGCTGTATGTACCGAGAGATTTAGGAGGCAGAGGTCTAATGAAACTTGAACTCTAAAATATACCACAACAATCGTATTGGAAGCCTAGCTCACAAAAACCAATGACCCTCTCCTAGAAGTAGTAAAACACAAAATGCACTCCATCAACAAAAAGGCTGTACTCTTCAAGAAATATCTTAATATGCCTGAATATCCTACCAACAAAAAACGAAGCGAATACCATCTACGCCAAACTAGCAAAACAACTTAGCCAAATGAAGTTACAAGAAAAACAAAAACAAAAAAACTGGGAGGACGAGGCGTTGCATGCGACATACATAACCAAACAAAAAAACAACTGAAAAAAACATCAACGGTTGAGGAACACCTTACTGAAAACTGAGACAGAAAGCCTAATTTTTGCAGTTCAATACCAAAGCCTCGCAATCAGATCCTATCACTGTCACATAACCAAGGATGGAACTAATTCGAAATGCAGGATCTGCAGAAACTATGATGAAACTCTCGACCATATTATCTCAGGGTGTCCGGAACTGGTAAAGAATGAATATACCCACAGACATAACAAGATAGTGATATATGTGCACTGAAAAATATGAGCCCCAACCAGAGATAGTTACACAAAATAAAGATGTAAATATTCTCTGGGATATGCCAATTCAAACTAACAGAGAAATAATAGACAACAGACCTGATATAATCATAAAAGACAAGAAATTCAGGAAATTTAAGCTTATTGACATAGCAGTACCATCTGAGAGAAATACCTTCTTAAAAATTATCGAGAAATTTTCCAAATACAAGGATCTAGAGATCAAGATTAACAGGGTGTGAGGAATGAAGTTTGAGCATGTACCAGTAGTAATCGGAGCTCAGTGTTGCAGGTAGCATCAACATACAGGCTGCCCAGAAGATCGCACTACTAGGAACATCCCATATACTAAGAAAAGTGCTAACAATTATGAGACATAAGTCTTCACTCACTTGAAATTCTCTTTTGAATTTGTTGTCTTCCTTGGTCACTGAATAAAAGTTCTTATTTATTTCATGTTCTTTGGGACAGTCTTCTGTAGTTTCAATGTATCTTTGAAGACAGATTTTTGTGGTTTTGTAAGGCAGTTCTAGTTGAACTAACCGTATACTGCCTTCAGATCTAGACCCATACTGACGATCAACATCAGCCTGAGGATGATCTATGCGGTGGCAAATGAGAAGCTTTCTCGTTTTGACACCCATTCGCCTAATGCCATCTATGGTACATTTAAGGATGTTGAACCTGTATTGGACAACATGGACAGCAAAAGCGGTTATTGCTGATATTCTGTTTTTTGAATTCAACTCGGGATTTAACGCAAGATACACATACTTGCAATATTATTTTCTTACTTTCTCCTTCATTTGATCATGCTTTATTCCATATCCTTCGATGATTCTTAATAATTTGTAGGCTTTCTTTGTTCCAGTTCCCTAATCTTTGTGATAAAAATCTAGACCTATTGACTGTGTTTCTGCAATTTTCCTGTTCTTGAATGTTGCTTTTGCTCATTTATCTAAGGCGAAATATTTTTTCATACTTAAATTAAAGTTAATATTACTTAATTTTAAAACAATTATTAAGGTTTTGTTTTTAAAGCAATTCACCCCAAGGAATGCGAAAGTTCCGCTAGCACGCAAGGGGTTACAGATGATTGATAACAAGAGTAAAGAGGCGTGTTTGAGGAAAGGATACAGAGAAGGACGGGGAACATGATCTAGATCCATACTGACGATCAACAAAGAACTACTGAAGAAATATTTAACATTGTAGATTCTAAAGTCTTAAGTACCCAAGAGTGTGGTACACTACCAAAGTAATATAAATATTATAATATAATATAATAAATAATATGGTAATATGAAGCTGTGCTGAGATTTCTACGTTTTTCAGCAATTTTCCAGGATCGTTCTATTTATTAATAGTAGATCTTTGCAACCATATGAACCTGTTCGACACACCTTCTATTCCAAGTTTTTTTCACCGATGAAACTGCAACAGAAAGAGTAAGTACAATTCATCAGGACAGACGCGATTAATTTATATGTGATGAACAGACATGTTATTGGTCTATAATTATTTGTATCATCATTTTCACCTATTTTTTTTAAGAGATATGTAATACGTTCAGTGACTCATTTTTTGTTTGCGGTTTAATATTATATGTTACCTTCTCTGTTCTTAATTCCAGTTCTTTTATTGATCTCTCTCCTTAATAATTCCTTCCTTTTCTCATATTTCACATTAAGCCGCTGGAGTCTTAGCGTCTTTATTGCCAACTTGGTGTGAAATGATTAAAATCAATCATAAAAAATAAATACTTTCATGAATCAACAGCAAACACTCGATAATACGATGTTGGCGTATTAGATAAAAGCACTACTAAAGTTCGATCAAGCAGACTGACACACACACTCTAATAGCACGAGGTCACAAGTCATCGTGAGTAAGCGCTTGAGAGTACTGCACTTGTTCAGATTGCTGATCATACTAGATAACGTGCTCTCTCTTGGAAACTATAACCAATGTCTGCTCAGTTTAGCTGCAATAGTGGGCGTCTTCAATAGCGATTGGCTAGCCGCCCTAGTAGATGGGTATCCTCAAATACGCATGGCCAGCTATTATATATATATATATATATATATATATATATATATATATATATATATATGTGTGTGTGTGTGTGTATGTATATATATATATATATATATATATATATATATATATATATATATATCATCATCATGATATTAACATAAAACAGCCCTCTGATAAAAAACGAAGAAATAATACACAGCTCCAACAAAAATATTTTATAGTCATCTCCATGAAACGAAAAGCAAACACGAATAATAATAATAATAATAATAATAATAATAATAATAATAATAATAATAATAATATTCGATTATTTGATTATTGTGATCCAATCATTTATATTTTACCTTGTGATGTGACAAAGTCAGGTGAGAAACTGTGTTGTAAATAGTCCAAAAAGAACGAGAAATCCGAAAAAAGATTATTACATTTTATATACGTTGATATTGAATGTCAGGTGTCCTCTGGAAGTATGTTTGTGTCTTTGTGTGTTTTCGGTCCTACGTCTTACGTATGTAAATATGTCAAAACTTATGTCAAATAATTAAAAAATCATTTCTCTTTTCAGAACTTGCCCCATAAACATCATTGTCGCTTAGTTTAACGGCGCCATTCGCTCGACATTAACTTTTAACCTTTATATTATGATAATAAAGCTAAATAATTAGTAACAATATTCTTGTCACATTTGAGGCCATTGCGATTGGGCAAGATCATAGTATATATTGAATACTGTATATCTACAGGAATGTAACCTTTTCAACGTTGTCCTTTTCTTTGTCAATGCACTTAACACTCTTTTATTAAGCAAATAGGTCGAGGGCAACATTGTGAATATTTAGGGTTAAATTCCAGCTAACAACAACGGCTTCATTGATCTACCCTCGTAGAGTGATATTGCCTAATGATTTGACATGAATATGTAAACTTTAAAATAAAAATTCTTACTCACACTTTACTTTTTTTTTTTTACTTTTTTACGTTAAATTTTGAAAGTAAATACAGTTTAATCAATTGGAATAAATGATTTTAATTAAAACTCTTTTCTCAAGGTACGTTTGGAAAGGTAAACAAACTAGGTAGATACTTTAATATACTATACGTAGAAAAGATAGGCGGACGTAGGGCCTTAAATAAAGTTTTTATTAGCAAAATAACCAGGGATGATGTCAATAAAAAACAATCGTAAAAATCTTTTTTTGCCTAACCCCTTTGTAAGTATGCCAAAGTTAAAATCAAAGAATTTACAAATATATTTCTCTTTTCAGCATCTTTTGCATAAACATCAATGTTAATTAGATTAACTAAACCATTCGCTCGACATTAACTTTTAATATTTATATTTCGATAATAAAACAAAATAATTAATAACAATATTCTTCTCACATTGCGATTGGTCAAAATCCTAGTAGATATTAAAACGTTAACAAATGTGTCCTTTTCCTTGTCAATGCTCTTAATGCTAAATCAAAACCCCGCTACGAGCAACGGATTCCATGGTCTACCCTCGTAGAGTGATATTGATGGGGTGAGAGGTGACATGACTATACTAAAGTTAAAATAATAATTCTTACTAAGAGGAGTCATGGAAATTCCACGGTGTTTTCATAACTGTTGTGGTGTCCGCCCTCTAAACAGATGGACTCTTCCGCCTACTATACAATTAGTAGGAGAGAAGGCCTTGGGGGAACAGCCGAATAGATTGAACGCTGGGTCAACCGACACACACTCACTAGTGTAATACTCTTCTGTTGTAATTACTGTTTAATATATGATATATCTGCAACACTTGTTTGTTATTTCTTTAACCATTTACTTGGTCACAACAAATACACTGATTTTTAGGTTAAATTATGAATGTAAATATCGTTTACTCGCAGTTAAGATTGAAGTCATAAATAAATTAATCTAATTAAAAGCCTTTTCTCAAGTTACGTGAGGAAAGGTAAGCAAACTCAGTTGATACTATTCTATACGTAGAAAAGATAGGAGGACGTAGGGTCTTAAATAAAGCTTTTATTAGCCTGAATAAGCCGGGATTAGTTTAATTTGTGCCCGTAAAAATCGTAAGATCGATGAATGGTCTATTTCTTTAGGATACTTTGCTCTGTTTATAGTAAATCGATACCCTGGGATCTAACTGTGAATGCGACTCTAACACAGAAAAGTTAGTGCTGGATTCTGTGCACGAATCTGCTATTATTTTATTTATGACAGAGTTTGTTATGTCTTTTTAACACCTTTCACATAAACATCAATTTTGATTAGATTAACTACACCATTCGCCCGACATTAAATTTTAATATTTATATTTCGAAAATACAACTAAATAATTAGTAACAATATTCCTGTCACATTTGAGGTCACTACGATTGGCCAAAATCCTAGTAGATATTAAAACGTGGACAAAGGCTGTGTATCTATATGAATATTAACATTTCAACGTTCTCCTTTTTTTTTTCAATGCAATTAACGCTGTTTTATTAAGCAGATAGTTCGAGAATAACATTGTGAATATTACAGGTCAAAATCAAGTATTAGAACAATCTAACCCCCGTGGACTAAATAAATTGTTCAATTCGTAATTCCAACTAACATCACCTGAAGAATTCCGGGGCGTACACCGACCGAAACGTCAGGATTGTGACAATAAAGATGAGGACATCGGCCCGAACAATGTAAACAGTATAAATATTCCCATTACTAGTTCAGGTTGATGATCATATAATCTGTTGGGAATGTATTGTATTACTGATAATTCATATTCTGAAGATTACTCGCAATGACGGAGAGTCCAACGGCCGAAACGTTGTGAGAACAACAACAAAGATATCAATAAGTCAAATAATTAATATTCTGACCGTTTATAATTGTATCAATATCTGTATTCCTTCAGGCTCAAGTTTTATCAATTCCACTCTAAGCGAGGATTAACTATTTGTCCATAGTTGGGACCTTAATTTTGGGGGTTAACTAATTGCTCATAGTTGGGACCTTAATAGATGTTACGACCCCGGTTCATAGTGGACCTGGGAACACCAACAGTTAAAAGGTGGTTCCACGCTCCTCGAAACCTCCTGATCAGAGACTTTGCTCTGGGACGTAGTTTATCGTCTTAATCAGGACGTGGATGTAGCTTATCGCCCTGAAATATGGATTAATATGAATATAAGATCAGAGATTGAAGACATTCCGTTGTATGAGTTTTTAATGCTTGATATTTTGGCCGGACTTTTTATGGCTGCTTTTGACATTTTATATATGACGGCATTTCATTTGTGAAAATTTCCCCGCGCCACTTGACTGGGCAAACAGGAAGAAAAAAACAGAATAAGAACGGAATGTCGTACCTAATAATAAATCCATCAAACATCTATCTATCTATCTATCTATCTATCTATCTATCTATCTATTACGGCTCGTCCATTATCTATCTATCTATCTATCGATCTATCTATCTATCTATCTGAGTCTATTCAATATCTATCTATCTATCTATCTATCTATCTATCTATCTATCTATCTATCTATCTATCTGAGTCTATTCAATATCTATCTATCTATCTATCTATCTATCTATCTATCTATCAAATGTCATTCTTATCATATCTATCAATCTTAGTCTCGTCATATCTATCTATCTATCTATCTATCTATCTATCTGAGTCTATTCAATATCTATCAAATGTCATTCTTATCATATCTATCAATCTTAATCTCGTCATATCTATCTATCTATCTATCTCAGTCTATTCAATATCTATCTATCTATCTATCTATCTATCAAATGTCATTCTTATCATATCTATCAATCTTAGTCTCATCATATCTATCTATCTATCTATCTATCTATCTATCTATCTATCTGAGTCTATTCAATATCTATCTATCTATCTATCTGAGCTATTCAATATCTATCTATCAAATGTCATTCTTATCATATCTATCAATCGTAATCTCGTCATATCTATCTATCTATCTATCTATCTATCTATCTATCTATCTATCTATCTGAGTCTATTCAATATCTATCTATCTATCTATCTATCTATCTATCTATCTATCTATCAAATGTCATTCTTATCATATCTATCAATCTTAGTCTCGTCATATCTATCTATCTATCTATCTATCTATCTATCTATCTATCTATCTATCTATCTATCTATCGTCAATAGTTCAAATAATATTCTTCCCATTCTTATCGTATCAATATCTGTATTCTTTCAGTGTCACGTTTTGACAATTAGACACTAAATTGTCAACAACGTCAAGATGTCGTTCACATTATTTATACTTTTTATTTATATTCGGACACTTGTCGTCATTTTTCTTGTTGTTCTGATGGGACAATGGTCTCGCGGTTAAAAGCATTGATTCGTAATTTGGGTGACATAGAGGTGTATAGCAAGTGTATAGTTATAAATATATGAAATAATTAGATAGTTATAAAAATATGAATTACTACTACCACTAATTCTACTTTTACTCTGACTAATAATAATTCTGAACTCTAAAAAAATGAACTGAAAAACGTAAATATTGTTTAAAAGTAATAAATAATTTAATTTAATTTAATTTAATTTGATTTTATTATTTCTTTTACTTCATTTATTATCTATTATTTTATTTCCTTTGATTTCTGATGTGTACTCATTTCTTTCCGGGTCCCACCCAGGGACCTAAGGTCAGAAATGGCATCATGACGTTTTCCACTAGAAAAAATAATTACATAGACAAAGCCCTTCGTAAAGTGTGGGCTGTACTCGTGAGAAAATTTTTTGTATTTCTTTAAGGCATGGGCTTCCAGGGATCCCTTCAATTTGTCTACTGGAATCTTTTCAAACCAATCCGAGGGCCCCAACTACAACGGGGATTGTTGATGTTCCCATGTGCCACATTTTTGAGATTTCCATTTCAAGGTCCTTGTATTCTGATAGATGCTTGTAGATCTTCAAAGATACATTGCAGTCTGCAGAGGCACCTTTTTTGCGTGCGATCTCTAATAACAATGGCTTGGCGGTTAGCTTTGATTATTATTATTATTATTATTATTGTTATTATTATTATTATTATCTTTTCTTTGATTTCTGGCGTTTACACATTTCTTTCCGGGTCCCGTCCAGAGACCTAACGTTAGAAATGGCATCATATCACTTTCCACTGACAAAAAAAAAAAAATGACATCGATAAAGCCCTTCGTAAAGTGTGGGCTGTACTTGTCAGAACAATTTTTTGTATCTCTTTGCGGCATGGACTTCCAGGAATCCCTTCAATTAGTCTACTGGAATCTTTTCCAACTTTTATTATTATTATTATTATTATTATTATTATTATTATTATTATTATTATTTGAAGTTTTATATGTATTATTTGTTATTATTTATTTCAACTTTTGCTACAGTTACCGGGTTTCAAGAATTAATTAGTATTTATTTGTCTTTGTACAACCGACCTGATACTTATTTGACTTAGTTTTACTTTTTATTTTGCTTACTTAATGTTACATTTGTCAACTTCACGTTTTCTTCTCTTGTTCATTTTAATCATTTCATAGTTTATGTGTTAGTACGGTCAACATTGAGATACTTGTATTTGATTTTTTTTGTATATAAGTATTTCGTAGTCTGTCTATATTTCTGAGATGAGGTATTATGTACAGTATTTACATTATGCGGACCATTGTTCTCATCTTTGTCGCCATATTTGTCACAACGTTTCGGCCGTTGTACGTCCCGGCCTTCTTCAGGTGGTTGGAATTTCGAACTGAACCCTTTATTTCGATCACTGGGTTAGACTGTTCTAGTTCCACGTGCCATGTTTCATGGATGTCAGTTATCAGTTATCTCCTGTTAATTTTCCCTCTGAAAGTTCTCCACTGCCTTAACCGGGTATTGAACTCACACTCTTTGGGTTTGTCACTGGATCTAACCAAGTATTTCGTAATATATATTTTTCTGTTAGTTTTTTTTTTTTTTCTTCTTAAATATGGTTTGTCTTACATTTATATTTATTTTTTACTGAAAAATAAAAATTGGCCGGGACGCAAACGTCCAACACAAAAGAACGACCGTCCTGTGACTGAACCCATCACAACGGACATTGGCAGGGCATTATTCATTGACGCTTGGACTCGCTACAACTTGCCAATCCAGTCAAAATACGCAACGACATGCTCGCCCGAAGTCAACTGGCTACTTTTCGACCATATAAAGCGTGAAACCTTAAATTCGGCTACGGAGAAAAGGCGTTTGTCACGCATCTGATTCGTTGATGTAAAGCGATTGCAAAAGGAAGTTTACCGGCAGACATTTCATGTTGTGACCAAGTAATTGGTTAAGAAATAACAAAACAAGAGGTTGCAGATAAATAGTTTATTGAACAGTAAATACAACAGAAGTGGGTTACACGACTTGGGAGTATGTGTATCGGTTGACCAGGGTTCGGTCTATATTACCGTTGATATTTAGTAGCCCCCATCCCAAGATGACAAAATGTGGCACAAGGCCGAATTTAACCTGGGTCTTTCGAGCCCGTAGGCTCGGCGAAAAAATCCCCGTAGAACTCGCATAAACGGGTTCAGGTCTCTCTGCCTCCCGGGACGAGACTCTGCCTTCGTCACAGTCTCGTCCGGGTTCCTCTCTGTCTGAGAGTTCGACAGGAGCTGCGAACAGCCACAGCCTTGGTAGAACAGTCCATATCACCGTTATATTTATTGCATAAAATATACAATTATGGCATATGGCCTGATGGGGGAAGGGGTTGAGGCTGGTCTTCACTGACTATCCTATACCTAGCTAATCCGATTCACGACCCATTCACTCTTTACAATTTGCGCATCCACCACAAAAACTCGTCAGTCCCCAACAATCCTTCATATACCATAATACTGCATACCGCGCCCCGTCACATAAAAATTTGATAATAATAAAATTTATATATAAAAATTTATGAATGAATAAAAATGAGATGGGAGGGGGATGAACCCACAAACAAACAAAATATCAAACAAAGCAAAAATAAATACAACTAATGTTAGAAGGACTCGTCCAACCCTGAAAAAAGAGAGGCCGCTGTATTCTCCCCTACGACAGAAATCAAGTGATTTTTCGCTAAGGGAGAGGTAAAAGAGAAAATATAGACGGACATGGGAGAATCAACAAAGCTCACCCAGTCGAGATGAAAGGGGGCCAAAAACAAAATGGGGAGGTTGGAAATCTCGACTTGGATCATAACCAAAGATATAGCCGGGAGCAGGCCGGGAACAATACTTACTCACATTAACTAGGTACACAAAGCTTGTCCAACTTAATCAGGGGAGGGCGCCACAGGAAGCCACCCCGATGTGAAAATAGGTATACCTAATGATCAAGAATCGGATCAGAGCCTGATGAGAAAGACGGTTGCTTCGCAAGACTTCTTCCTGTCGCTATAAAAAAAACACCATTCGTTTCACCTCTGAATACGGGGGCGACACATTGTCACACGCGTATGCACGATCAATGAGAATGAGCTTTTCGCGATCGATACGTGCCATTAACTCGCCGACATGGTCCCATAGGGGACGGACATGAGGACAATGGTAGAAAGCGTGCGAAGCCGTTTCTTCTAAGCCAAAGTCACATCGTTCACAGTCTGGCAAATACGTCAAGCTCCATATGAAGTCTATATCGCCGTTATATTTGACGCTCCCACCCACGTGGGTCGTATGTGGCAGCAGGGCGGTTTAGCATGGGTTCCCCAAGCCCGTAGGCTCGGCCAAAAATATTCCCTTTGAACCGGTATAAACGGGTTTATGGCCTGTCTACCTCCCCGGACGAAACGTTCCCCCTTCGGCAAAGCTTCGTCCGGATTACTCTCCATCGAGGCAGAGAGTTTGACAGTTGAAGAGTTTATATCACCATTATATTTAACACCCCGCCACGTGGGTCGTAGTGGCACAAGGCCGATTTAGCGTGGGATGTCCGAGCCCGCAGGCTCGTCCAAAACTTTTGCCTTTGAACCCGTATAAACGGGTTCAGGGCCTGTCTTCCTCCCCGGACGAAACCTTGCCCTTCAGCAAAGCTTCGTCCGAGTTCCTCTCCACCGATGCGGAGAGTTTGACAGTTGAACAGTTTATATCACCGTTATATTTAACGCTCCTCCATGTGGGTCGTATGTGGCACAAGGCCGGTTTAGCGTGAGATCTCCGAGCCCGTAGGCTTGGCCAAAAATATTCCCTTCGAACCGGTATAAACGGGTTCGGGGACCGTCTACCTCTTCGTCCCGGTTCCTTACTGCCGAAGCAAAGAGTTTAACAGTCATGAACAGGATATATCACCTCTCCCCCGAGGCTTACGTTTCCTACTCACTTTATAGTAAGTGGAAGAGTCCATAACAGACTCATTAGAAGGAAGACACTACATTTCATTCCACACATCATTTTTTAACGAGGCTACGAGGTCAAGCCAAATTTTGCTCGTTCACAGTTGATTGTCCCAACAAGAAAGGCTGCGGTCAGCGAGTCAGCTACACATGTGTGACATGATACCTGGGTAGATGATTGCGAGACTCGTCACAATGTGACACCAGAACCGTGTTTTGGTCGAGGCTGCGAACACTCTGATTTTGAACTGACACGTCAGCTCGGAAACGACGAACAGGTCATCTCCACGGGTACTAAATAATGTTCTTACGTCAAACTCATCCTAATTACAGATACCTGACCACGAGCGCCGTGCGCTTTGACAACTCAGAAGAACTAATGTACTCGCTTGTTCGCCGAATAAGAATCCTTGTGTGGGTTTCGGGAAGACATTCTACCAAGGTGGATCAATTAGGAGGAAAGATTACTCAGCAGCTAAACTGGTATATCATAATTGCTAGATTAGGATTCACGTAAAACAGCTAAGATACGATATTTATTGTGAAAAAATTACACAATTATGGCACAAGGCCGAAACGGGAGCAGTTGAGGCTGGTTATCACTATCTCTCTTATACCTAGCTAATCCGATTCACGACCCATTCATACATTACAATTTCCACATTCACCATAGGAGCTCGTCCGTTCCCGATAAATCCTCCATACGCCATAATACCGCATCGTCTCAAGGGGAACCTACAAAACACGCCCCATGTCATAAAAATATAAGGATTATATATGTACAATTAAAAATTTACGGATGAATGAAATGAAAGTGGGGGAGATGAACCCAGTAAGAAACTAAAACTATACATAAAAGTAAGTAAACATAACTGATGTTAGCACGGCCCTTCCAACCCTGAAAAATGAGAGGCCGCTGTATTCTGCCCATTTGGGTAAAATCAAGAAGCTCTCACGCTAAGGGAATGGGAAAAGGATAAAAGATTATACGGCCATGGGAAAAAATAAAGTTGACCCAGTCGAGATAAAAGGGACCAAAAACAAACTGGGGAGGTTGGAATCTCAACCTTGATCATAACCAAAGATGTGGCCGGGGACAAGCTGGGAACAACACTTACTCACATTAAATAGATACACAAAAGTTTGTCTAACCTAACCAAGGAGAGAGCTCCACAGGAAAGCACCCCGATGTGACGCAGGCTTGACCTAAAAGAGAAAATCAAGGCTAGCCACGGGCAAACGAACCAAGCTCGCCTCAGTCACCTGTCGACTGCAAGCGTTTGATATCAGTTCTAATCTTCATCTTGAGCTGATGCCCAAAGAATCGGACCAGATCCTGATGAGAAAGACGGATACCTAGCAAGACTTCCTCCTGTCGCTTCGTCCAAATCACCATTCGGGCTGTGGCCAGCAGCGTCAGAAACACCATCTGTTTCACCCCGGAATACGGGGGCGACACAGTGATCAATGGGCACGTGCTTTTCGGAAGCGAGACATGGTCCCATAAGGGGGTCGGACCCGGAGACAATAGTAGAAGGCGTGCGAAGCCGTTTCTTGTAAACCAAGGCCACACCGTTCACAGTCTGGCAAATCCGCCAGGCCCTATATGAAGACCCTGTCATTGAGAAGCAGCCGATTCCGAGCCAATCGCCAGGTAAGCCCAAGACCAGTAAGAGCAAAACTCCTCCTACGACAAGTCGAGCTTCTCACGTAGGGAATCCTTCGCGACTACAACCCATTAAAACATGGCACGTGGAACTAGAACAGTACCCCAGTGAGCGAAATAAGGGGTTCAGTTTGACATTCCAACCACCTGAAGACGGTCGGAGCGTACAACGGCCAAAACGTTGTAATAAATATGGCGAGAAAGATGAAGACAATAGTCCGAATAATGTAAATAATGTTCAAATTAAACAAACAAACAAAAAAGAACTATCATAGAACTAATATTAACTTGTGTGTTGAGGGTCAAGTGCATATATTAACCATTTTAATAAAATTTCCAAAAGTAAATATGAAATAAAGAAAGGGTATTATTTGCCCAAATGGAAATATAGTTTTTTCATGGAAATAAACAAAACATAACATTTCGAATAAATACCAGTGACTTTGAAAATAAAAAAATAATGTAGATTAAACAATTTTTACTTTAGTTTTCAAATAATAAAGTCTGTAGTATAAAAATACAAAAGCATTAATTTCACACTGACAAACAGTCGCCGAGATTTCAATATTGAATGTCATAAAATTAATGTCAAACGTTTATTTCTAGACTCGAGATGAATTTATCCGTCATATTTATCTCCCTTAGTTTTTCAACTCAGCTGCCTGAGTTCTTTATGTGAGATTGTCTGATTGTTCCAAAGAGGTCCGTTAAAATTTTTGATATGGCTTTCGCCAATTTGTGGGGCTCTGTTCCTGAGATGATGGGGCGTTTGGATACCTGTGTGTTGGGTTTTACAAAATAATAGACTAAATGCTTTAGTTGTTCGCTTCAATGAGACTGACCACAATTATAAAATAAAAAAATGCAACACTGAATATTGTGAAACAAAAGATTTGCGGACATATGTGTATATGAACTCTTGTTCTTGTTTTGGTGTGAGGACCCCGCCCCACCAAGTCTCTCTTCTTGGTACTTCCGGTATATATATTCAAAGAAAATTTCTTAAAATCAGTCAACAATATCTGTCTATTGCACATCGTGTTCAAAATTGTAGAACAATTGTCCAAGTTTTGTTTTTATATACTTTTGTTCCTGTCAATCGTTACATAGAACAGATATCATTTAGACTATTTAGTTTCCATTAATTGTATTCTAAAAAAATTAACATCAGATTCCTTTTAAAATTGAAATGATGTCATTCAAGTCAGCAATTGTCCGGATTGACAAGTATTAAATTCTAATTTATTTTTCCAGTATCTGTTTTCTGTGAAAGGATTTTCTTTTTAGCGATTGGTATCAAGTAACTTTTAAATTATTTTATGTCATCTAAAACGAAAGGTTTTCGAATAGTCCGAATTAATATAATCAAACATTTAATTATTTGATGATTGTGATAGAAAAGTTGATCTCTTACCTTGAATAAAACGTGGCAAATTCAGAAGTGTTGCTATCTGGTAAATAAACCCACCACGTATGACACGTCCCAAAACATAAAATTACTTTTATATCAGTAGCTATATTTGCCTGTGAGTGTATTTAAGTGATTGCATTAAATATATGACTTTGTTGCCGTCTTCTTGCTGGAAATTACCGAGTACAACGAAGAGAGCAAAAAAGGGCTTGGTTTGATTCGTTACGGCGCAGCAATAACTTCCTACGCTTTTCGTATTTTTAAAAAAAGGAAAAATAAATAAGATAAATAAAAATGTAGCGATAAACAATCGTAAAAATTAACAAAACGCTGCTCCATCGCTATTTGAAGGACATATGTTTTGACTAATGACATTTCATAGTCCCACCACCCTCTGACCTTTACAACCAAGACGCGCTTAAATCAATCAAGATTAAGTAGCATATTAAAGAATTCATCCGAAAAAATGTGTATCTCCTGCCATTCGTCAAGCTACTTCCCAAGTACTACTGCTTCGTGAAACGGACTTCTGGCAAGTGTTTTTTTTTTCTCAGTTCTTGAAATCTTGACCACTTCCAAAGTCAACGGTTAACCGTTATTCTTCATGTATAACTACACTAATTTTACTTCTTAACTATTCTTATATTCATGCAAAACCAGACAGTAAACCTCTATCCTGATGGCTCTTGGGACTTTTATTGAGTTAAAATTCTATAAAAATTAGACCGTATATTAATAGTAATTTTTTGACAATCATTTTCAACCTGTACAAGCTCAAAAACCCTTCGAGATAGAGGGTTACAGAGTAAGTGTCACAAATTAAGAAGATGCGTGGGGAAGATAACGCTTAACCCTAGAGTTGAACAAGTTAAGATTGTATTGATGGAGAACGCATCCCCTTGAGAGTCTATCCCACAAGGTAGAGATTCATGGAAAGAAGCTGCTCGAGTGAAACTTACATCCCATCAATGGAATACTAAGGGAGATTTGCTACAATGTGCGTGGCATGGCGGGTCTTACCCATGAAGGTTAGCACTAGTGGAACTAAGATATGTAGATCACCCGAACGTTTTCCATAGCAATAGCGATAGTGCAGCAAGGTGCTTGCAAATTTTCTTCTGTGGAATAAGCGTTGTCGTTTGGGAAACAATTCATCACCCACATGGACACAGAGAAATTTTTGGATACTATCGAGAAAGGAAAGTGAAACCAGAACAGCATTATTTTCAGCCTGATCTGGCTCTTGCAAAGGTAGAGGATAGCAGGAGAAGAATGTCATTAGTACGCATGGGGTCACAAAGAATGAAAGTTAGAGAAACATGCGGATATAAGGGGTGGGGGTAAGGAACGTATAAGAGATGGGCGGGGTTCAAAACAACAGAAGATGGCGATAGAAGTTGCATTTTGATTTTTGAAGATTGTAGTTATCAGAGAAACAAATACTTGGAAGAGAGTTCTACAGGTGGAAAATGCGAGAAAAGTAAATGTTGGAGTAGAAATGGCGGTCATAGGTAAATATTTCAGCAGTAATATGGTGGTACTTAGATGCCAATCTAGTAGCACGCCTAAATTCATGTACTCGGGGCACCAGCGGAAAATAATTCGGCAGAGCTATTACCATGTAAATATTTGCGAGAAAGTGACTGAAGTCGAGATGGCAAGTCAGGACCGATTACATTGCTGATCCTTCTTTGGGTTTCGACAAAAACCTCGAGATGAACAACAGGTTCACCAGACTAGATATCTCAACACTATTCAATGCACGGACGAATGGTAGATTTTTAAATGTGTAAAATGAATTCTGACAAGAAAAACCTACTGGCACGACAAAATGAACCAACTTTCCTTGCAGTAGATGCAGCTAATGATTCAATGTAATTGTTCCATTTCAAGCCACTTGAAAACGTGTGGCCAAGAAGTCAGAGTGAGATGCTCCCCACGAGTGAAGTTTCTCGATAGTGGTTAAATAAGAGCAGTTTAGTTTTGGAGGTATTAAAATTCACTAGTCATTTCCAGTTAACCACCGATTGGAGGTTCTTTTGAAGAGCAGCGACCAGGTTAATTCTGTCAGCTCTGATGTATTTGCTATTGGAACATGTGTAAATGGTAGTGTCATCTGCATAAATGCCTACTTGGGAACTGATAACATCAAGATGATCATTGATGAAGATCAGAAACAGCGTAGGGATTAGGCTAGAGCCTTGGAAGACATCCAGTTTCGTTTCAAAGGATCTGGAACGACCTTCCTTTCACGATTTGATAGGAGTGATTGGATAAAAACAAAGAATCGTCCTGTAGGCCTGAATCTTACGTAAAAGACCAGCGTGCCAAACCCTGTCAAACGCCTTTGAGATTATCTAGAGCCATAGCTCGAGCTTCATCATTACTATCAAGTGCTTGATATACGTATTCAGTGATGGATGTAAGCACGGTAGCAATAGACCGTACAAAACGGAATCCATGTTGTTCGTCAGAGAGTAGGTCGTGAGAGTCTAACCACTTCAGCACTGATTAAAACCTCGAATACTTTGCTGAAAAGCGGTAGGAGACTAATATGGCGATAATTATAGGGACCAGAAGGTTATCCAGAGTTCTTCAAAACAGAGACTACAAAAGAGGACCTCCAACAAGTTAGAAAGCAGGAATCAACGAGGTAATAGTTGTTGAGTTTGGAGAGTTCTGGAGCCAGCTCGGGAGCACATTTGTATAGATATGACGGCCAGTCACCTGTACTTATCTTCTGGGAGACTAATTTAGAAATGATGTCTAAAATCAGTGACGGGGCTCTGCGCATATCACTCAGTAGAATCTCTGTCCTATTGGGGAAATGAACTGTGGGTACTCCAAATGAGTCGAGGGTTGAGTTGGAATATAGTTTCGGAGAAAAGCATTCAACCGTATCTGCTGTATATGTCAGGATTTCGAATTGAATAAAGGAGGGATTGAGGATTTGCTGTTATTCAGCACACTTTTGCAGAGCCGCCAATAATCTCTAGAAAAGAACTAGCGAGATGCCTTACGTTGTTTCATTCGATCAGCAAACAGTAGCTTCGCTTCATTGAGGATACCTACCTTATCACTACCATCTTAACCTCTTAAAGTCGAGAATCAGCCTTTATCTATCCTGCATATTCACATAATATACCGCATTTTCTCCCACCTTATACGAATTTAAAATATTCCAATTCAGTAAATATCTACGTTGAGTGGCACTTAAGCCTTGTATTCAGTGAAAAATAGTAAAAGAAAAAAAAACTGATGTTAATCTTTTCAGATCATTGAAGCATTTTACAGTGAAACAATTTATTAACTGTGAAGAAGGAAAACATTGGAATTCTTATAAAACGAAATAAGATAATTTTCCTTCAAACTGCATGTTTTCATTTGAACACAGTCGATTTTTTTTTAAATTTCAGTCTACGAAAGAAGAACAGTTTTACCCTTAACCGAAATGTGCATTGGAATTTCAATAATTCATTTCATGAAGATTTAAGACGCCAACTCATAACCTTTCCTCTGGGCGGAGCTGTAAATTTCAAGGTTTTCCATGGGTGCCACATTTTGTTTTTACTCGTGTGCAACAGCGATTTCGTGGTAAGGGATATATTTAAATTCCAGGTCTTAATCTCATTGCCAAAAATTGTTTGTTTTAATCTGTCTATGAATTTCAATTGGCGCTCAACATTCTATCATTGATCGCTTCATCATACTCAATTAACGTTGAACTTATGACAAACGAATTCTATTATTCCTTCATTCGTTCATTCATTCATTTATTCTTTCAGTTATCGCATTTTCCGCTGCCGTGGTCACGACTCCCGCTATTTCTGTTGTATTTGTGGTTCATGGTGATATTCAAGCCAAAACAGTAAAATGGCTTATGGCTTCCATTTGCACTGGGGTGGTTGTGGTTACTCTGTCCTGCTTCTCAGATGTTACACCATCCACTGATCGAATGGCCAATGACCTTATATAAGCAAATAGGTGTACCAACACGTATACCGAATTTGTAACGGTATCTTTTAAATGTAGACATACCAGTGACGTCACCGCACAGAGATAATCCATTTATAAGCCTTGCTACAAGACATAGTATCCTATATTTGTCTGTGTGTGTAATTTGCATAAACACAATTTTATCTAGGGAATTCCACTGATTCTCGATACCTAAGATTTAAAATTATATTTTAAAAATTAAAAAGGTTTCTTGAAGCTTTAATTTTACCTTTAATTGAAAACTAAAGGATTTAAATTACTATTTCCTGTAAGCAAAATACAGTGGTTCATTTTAAACAGAAATTATATAGATTGGAATCGATTTTTTTTTTATTTTACTAAAATAGCTGATTAGCGCCCTCTTTTAGCTAACATTCATCACAACTTATTTCTCTTAATTCTCTTTATTAAAAAAAAAAAAACTTCCAAAATTAAAATATACATTTATAAAGGCTTATTTGGGAAATATTCGCTGACTTGCAGAATAATTAATCTGATTTTTTTTTTATTCTTAAGACAGTAGTGTCCTTAATAGATCTGATACATAAAAGCAATTAAAAGCATTTTTAATTAAATAGATTCATAGTTTTTTGTTTTGTTTTGTGTAAATTTTATTAGTAAAAAGCAGGAATGTAACGCACCTTTTTTTTAAACAGTTACACAAAACAAAACAAAAAACTATGAATCTATTTAATTAAAAACACTTTTAATTGATTTTAAAAAGATTTTGCGTTCAAAATTTATTATTTTACAAAATTTCATGGTATAAATTATGCGGGTTCGGGGTATCAGATGTAAAAATATTTTTATCAAAATTTTCTAAAAATAATAAAAATAAAATTCTAAAATAATTTAATTCATTTATAAATAAGTGATGAAATTTTCATTTAAATCTGTCAATTATTTGATTTTTACAAGAATTTCCAAATCACTGTTAATTTACTGGGAAAAAACCTGCTAAATACCCGGAATAATCATTGGTCCGCCACTGAGGGGAAAAAAGAAAAAAAAAGATTTTTAACACATATTCCGAACATGCTAAAAAGTATTAAAAAAAATTAATAAAATAATTAAGAAATACTTTGGTCTTTCCTCTTCATAATAAGATATACATTTTGACAATAAACCTTTTTTTTTATTGTCTTTGTGGCCTTTTTTTCATTATCCTATGATGTTTTTAAACGGATTAGAAGAGGTATCTAGTTCGTTATCATCAACTTGCCGGAAATGATCGTAGGCTACCGAAGAAAGCAGACCAAGTTTGATTCATTGGTCCAACAACATCTACGCCCGCTTTTCATAATTTTACAAAAAATGAAAATCGGAAATTGTCCAAATCATACCCTATCAACATTTTATTCTGCAAATGAATAATTTCTCAATAAACAGGGCCAGTGTAATGGTTTCATTCCCCATCCACGAATCTATGATTTATCACCAAGAATCTTTGATACGAGGCTCCACACTCTACTACATTTCAATTTTCATAAGGTAGAATTCATATGAATTAAATATTTTGTTTTAGCCTAATAATTTACATTAATGGATCATATGCAATATAGATGAATAATTCAAATAAAAAATTCAAAATAAATCCAATGCATCTAAATACAAATTAGAGACATGTCATAATAGCTCATTCCATCAATGTTTTACGGTAAATTTTAACGTAAGAATGAGATCTTGAGAGTGAATTGTATATACTATTTGTTCGAGAATTATCATGAGCAAAACAAATTCACGGATCTTGAACAAAAAAATGTTGATGTTCACCCATTAATCGTTAGTTGTGCTTAGTTTATTGTGTAAAGTATGTAAAAAAAGCAAATGTTGGTAAGATAGGAAGGATCACAAAGCACTATCCAGTGTACTCAACTAGGCTTGCACTCCCGGTCACGGGTCACAGGGTTATTATATACAGGCCTTGTTAATATGGGGTCCTCGCCGATCCGTCATCTATGTCAATCTTTCTGCTATTGCATTTTTTTAAAACTTTTCTATCTTCAGATTTTAACGTTACTCACGACGAGTTTCTTTGTTTCTCCAATGTTTCCTTTATTTGAATAAAGTCTTTTTTAAGGACTTACTTTCCTACACTGCACACCTCCGTCAATTTTTGAGACGGTAAACAATGGACAAAAATAGGAAATAGTATACAATGCCTGTTTGAGACTAACCAAGCGCAAAACAAACTCACAAATCCTGAACAAAAAATGTCCCTACAACGATTTTTTCATCCTTTAATAGTTATGCATAATTTCATGTACAGTGTAACCCGGATATAAGAGAGTTGTCGGTACCGGATAATAAATCTCTTATATCCGGGTTTCTGTTATATCCGGGTTTGGTCTATTTTGTTTAGGTAAGTATGGCTCTAATTTGGGACCAGATAAAATCTGTCTCATATCAGAGTTTCTCTTATATCCGGGTTTCTCTTATACCAGGGTTACACTGTATGGTGTAACCCGGATATAAGAGAGTTGTCAGGACCGGATAATAAGTCTCTTATATCCGGGTTTCTCTTTTATCCGGGTTTGGCCTATTTTGTTTAGGTAAGTATGGGAATAATTTGGGACCAGATAAAATCTGTCTCATATCAGAGTTTCTCTTATATCCGGGTTTCTCTTATATCAGGGTTACACTGTATAGTGTAACCCGGATATAAGAGAGTTGTCAGGACCGGAGAATAAGTCTCTTATATCCGGGTTTCTCTTTTATCCGGGTTTGGCCTATTTTGTTTAGGTAAGTATGGGATTAATTTGGGACCAGATAACATCTCTCTTATATCCGGGTCTCTTATATCCGGGTTACACTGCATTAAGTACAAAATTCTATGTAGGAAGATGACCGAAGCAAACATTATGCAAAATTAGCTCCCTGCCACTTTCCCCTTAGATCAAACGGAAATATAAAATGAAAACATTAAATGAAATTCTACCAATCAATGAAATAATAGGTAGAAAAAGCAAATTTTGATAAGATAACGAAGGTCACAAAGAATTAACCGGTTAACCTAATTAGGCTTGCACACTCGGTCCGGGGATTTGGGGTTATTACGCACCGGCCCTATTAACATGGACTTCTTCGGGTTCCGTTACCTACGTCAATCGTTCAGCTAAGTGCTTTGTTAATTTTTCTATCTTTCACAATTTAATGTTACTTACGACAACTATGATTCCTTCTCCAGTGTTTTTCTTACACTGCATTTATCTTGACATACTGCTGTCAAATATGGCCTGGTGCTTCCGCTGTTCGTCTCGAGGTATAAAGATATGCAGCGTCGTTGGTCCTGATCTGGCATTCCGTCTACAGTTGCTATCTCACAAACGTGCTGTGGATTTCCTCTGCCCTTTCTACAAGTATTTTTATGGCAAATGCTCCGAGGAGCTACTTTCAGTGTTTCCCAAACTGCATGAATTTAAGCGTGATACTAGGTTGGCATCTCGGTCCCACCTTTTCAAAGTCGAAACGGCTAAATGTAGTCACCTCTTCTACTCCAACAGCTTATCTCGCACCTCCTGTCAGTGGAACTCCCTTCCTATCACTTGCTTCCCTGATAGCTATAATCTTCAAATATTCAAATGTAATGTCAATCGATATCTTCTGATGCGTTGACTTTGATCCCTGCCCTTCTCTTCATCCTTTTCCCAGACACTCCTCTTTACTCTTACTCTCATTCTCTATAACCCCTTGTGTGCTAGTGGCAATCCTGCCTTGCTTGGAGCGAACTGTTTAAAAAGTAAATCCCCATCAATTTTTGACACGGCCTACAATTGTAGCGCCATTAATATTTTCCCGAAGCATCACTAACATTTTTATACATTTTTGCTTTGGTTAAGCCGGAATTCTTAGGGTTGCGCATACATCACGTTGAAACACCGGTATTCATGCGATCACTGAAGTTAAGCAATGTCGAACCTGGTCAGCACGTAAAGGAGTGACCGCTTGGGAATACTAGATATGCAGCATCAACTTGTTAGAATCCAAACTGAATTTGGGAGTGATTCCTTTTAGCTCATTTCGTTTTCAGCATTACTTTTGCTTTCTACATCGTTGTAAACAATCCATTTTTCATCTCTCTTGATTTAAGCCTTTTTATCTATCTATCTATCTATCTATCTATCTATCTATCTATCTATCTATCTATATCTATATATATATATATATATATATATATCAGTTTCTTCATATCTATCTATCTATCTATCTATCTATCTATCTATCTATCTCAGTCTCTTATCTATCTTTCCATCTATCTGTTATGGGAACTTACGCATAATAATCCTGGACTATACCTGACATAATAAATACTGCGCCTCTCAAGAGGTATGAGGAAGATTGCAAGACGAGGAGAGATAATTGAGACCATATTGTAAGGACATTGAAATAATGATACTTGTCGACACAACATAGTTCACTCTAACCAAATCTGATAGTCATTACTAATACTTCTACTTCTTTGTATTATATTTCTGTTGTAATATATCTTTGTATTCCATACCTGTGTTCGTGTTATTCTTTCATTGGTTCTAACCTTGGACTATCACCGTGGTACAAGAAACTTGGACCATAACACTATCTCTGTCTCCTATCTATCTATCTATCTATCTATCTATCTATCTATCTATCTATCTATCTATCTATCTGTGTCTCTTCATATCTATCTAAGTCTATTTATATCTATCTCAGTCTCTTCATATCTATCTGTCTATCCCAGCTTTTTCCTATCTATCTAACTATATATGTATCTGAGCAAGATATATATCTATGTCTGAGAAACAGTCAATTCAATAGTAACATCACTCATTGTACCTACTATTGGGACTTCATTAACAACGCAAGTGAAGCGCCAACATTCACATGATAAATAACGACTGAAGACAGACAATATACTGAAGTCGGAGGAGGGGAGCAATTTGTGTAAATTTACTAATCCTACAGACAATAGGTGACCCGAGCATATGGCCGCAGGTCAACAAAAGTATAAGTTTGTATTTAAAATCATATATACGGTTTAGTGAATATCATCCACCTCTGGATAAAATATTAGGTTGGTGCAAAAATAATGACGCAATAATGTCGTTTTTTTTTACGTTAAAAAATACGTCAAAAAATGACATTATTACGTCATTATTTTTGCACCAACCTAATAAATTAGTTTATAGCTATTGGTTACAGATTATAAAAAATGTATTGATGAACGTTAAAAGAATTCGTACGTAACAATTTATCCAATGCATTAGTTATACAGAAAAATAAGTTCAACCACATTTTTGATCTCAACAATGTCGCATTTATTATAAGAGAAAATAAATTATTTAAGCGTAATGTTCTTGCGAGTGCAAGTTTTGTTTCTTGCCAAAATGTTAACTTCCACCATTATTTTTCAGATATCAACTTTCTTAAATAATACTCAATTTCCAAGCCAACATACATATTTTTTTTTTAAATAAAAAAAAACAAACATTTAAACTATTTAAATCCATTTATATTTTATCAAATTAAAATAAAATGACTAACATGAATTACATAGCAAAACAATAAAACATATAGAATGAAATAAGTATATAAGTATTTAAGAACGACAATTCAATAATAAAGAAAAGTTTACATTTATATATATATTAGGTTGGTGCAAAAATAATGACGTAATAATGTCGTTTTCTGACGTACTTTTAACGTCAAAAAACGACATTATTACGTCATTAATAATGTATGAAGCAAAATATACGGAAAACACAAACACAAATGTTAATATGCAATTATGCTGTTTTAATGTTAATATAATGTTAACGTCGGACGTATCGATCTAATAGATATATTAAAGGAATGCTGATCTTATAAAAATTTCAGTTATCTGTTTGGATTAGTCTTGCTCTTATGTCCATCCTCTTTATCATGTTGAATTGAATTTAGTCTAATATTAATTATGTTTTATGAATATGTCCTGAAGATGGTCTATTAGAACAAAATCTATTCCATACCTGAGGATGTCTGTAGGAACAGACGAAAGCTTGTAAAAATAAAAAGACCTATTGCAACTGAAATTTATAAAACAAAGATCTTTTCATTCATAAACAGGTTCGGGGTTTTTGTATATTATTTGAATTGTTCGCGAAGATGGATTTCGCGCCAATTACATCATTAGCCTTTGTATTTGTTTTTTGTCTGAATAATTCATGAATTTGTAAATTAATTGCACCTTTATTGAAACAGACTGTCGCCTCTAAGTGTTGACTTTTATATTTACACACGCTCTATCTCTGATATTGAACACTTTATCCCGTAAATATAGCACACATTAAGACTAAATTTCTTCATATATATATATATATATATATATATATATATATATATATATTACGAAATGGACAAAGTCCGACAATTTATTTATTAAAGACATTTTTATGTTTAACGTTATAGATACAAGTATTAAAGTAAATGCTCTGTTTATAATAAACAGTATTAAATAACATTTACCGGCCTGAATGTCCGAGAAATTTTCATACAAAATATTCGTTCTTTGACAGGATTCGAACCTGCATCCTATACGGAACCGTCATTTGTAGCCTAACGGTAAGGCACGTCAGCGTAAATGACGGTTCCGTATAGGATGCAGGTTCGAATCCTGTCAAAGAACGAATATTTTCTATGAAAATTTCTCGGACATTCAGGCCGGTAAATGTTATTTAATACTGTTTATTATAAACAGAGCATTTACTTTAATACTTGTATCTATAACGTTAAACATAAAAATGTCTTTAATAAATATATATATATATATATGATGTAGAATACCATGTTTTTTCCTTTTGTCTTTATTCATATATATTTAACATTGCCTTATAAGTAGCGAGGTTGGTAATCTCCAATAATTTTGTATAATCTTAAGGATCCTGAAACAGCATTATTGGATGTTATGTGGTTATTAACCTATTTCTTTAGATATTCAGTGGTCTTTTATTCAATTTAGTAAATTTAGAACGATGATCAATAAGATGCTCAAGTTTTTTGTGATAATCCAATTTATACAAAATTACGTAAATATTGGATTTATCAGCTTTTCTGGTGACTATATTAGGTTTGTTTGTTTTTTTTTTTAATTCTGTAGCAGCAATTTCGTGATCTTTTGGAATGTTCTTGTTTCTATTACGTGGGATATAATCTTTTAGACCTTCTACCTAGAGAAGATCTTTCAGATTTGGATGGAGTATTATCAATTTGTCCTTTTCCAGTTGACATAATGACTGGTGTAAGATTTGAATTTCAGTTTTATTTGTGAGAAGGTCGAATTTAGGTTGAAGATGGCAGGATCTTTAAAAATAAATAAAATTCATATATATATATATATATATATATATATATATATATATATATATATGTATATATATATATAACAATACATACATACATATATATATATATATATATATATATATATAACAATACATATATATATATATATATATATATATAAATGTGTGTATATATATATATATATATATATATATATATATATATATATATATATACAATGTAGGCAAGATATACAAATGGATAGATTTTACTTGACTGACAAACTTGAAATGACGAAATTTGATTCAGTTTAGGCTCAATTTAACAAACGCTGAAATACTAAAATATTGATGCTGTCTTTATTTACCGAAATGTTTTACTTTGTTTGAAAATACGTGCAACTAAAGAGTAACAAGCATCAGTATGTCCTGTGAGTGTTACATTCTCTAGGTCTTCTTTCCAACAAAAACTAGGTACACGCAGATTGCTCATGGATGGAGTAAGTGTTGAGTGAATGCAGAAAAATAGAAAAAAAAAATGAAAATAAGTCTACCGGCCTGGATTCATTTAACTTATAGATCGATATTATCCGAAACGAATTAGATTAGCTATCCTGAATCATCACCAGTGGCTGAAAACTTATTAACGTACCCTTCACAAATGGCAATAAAAATGACGAAAGTAAACTAAAGCACAAAATACAGTGTAAGAAGAGAGAATTCATGGTTTTCTTTCAAAAGGGCAGCCTGACTCGTGAGGTACGTATCAGAGACGTCAAACTAAAGCAGGTGTAGAAATATAACTTTCCAGTGAGTATAACATCAGACAATGGAAACTCTCACAAAGAATCAAACAGTCACATAGAATTCCCTGATTCCCTTAGAGTATTTTGAGATTGCTAACGTTGTCGAAGTGAAAATTGAAATATATGACAGCGGTGAAATAGCAGTAAAGCACAGCAGATGACACTTCAGAAGAAACCAGGTGCGAATCCCATTTAAAAATTAGTTTGAAGAAAGTTAATAATTAAGATTGCAATTAAGAGTTCTCTTAACAGAATTAGACTAGAACATGTCAAAAATATCACGGCGTTGTTCAAAACACTGGAACAAGAAATGCAATCTTTTATAATCAGACGATTATCAGCGTGAACAATATGGGCACATAAATATCTCGAGTACACAATTTCATTCTATCACATGAGATGGAGGAATCTTTATAAATTTTAAAATGCTTGTGAGTGTTGACTTTTCTAGGTCCTCTGTCCAACAAGTACTAGGAACAAGAAGATTACTCGTAGAGTTGGAACGTGTTGAGTGAAGGCAGAGAAATTGACATAAAATTAGGATCTGTCCTTCTAGACCGATTTTACTTAACCTATACATCAAGATTATTTTAAAGATGTTAGATTAGCTATCATAATTTACCACAAGTTTCCGTAACCTACCATTCACAGATGGCATAGTGTCTGGTGGAAAATTTTGAGCTAAATTTCAAACATAATGTAAGAAGAGAGAATTCATTGTTTTGCGTGAGGTACGTATTGGAGTCTAAAGCAGGTGTCGTGACTTTCTAGTGAGTATAATATCACACAATGGAAAACGTCACAAAAAGCCAAAAGTCACATAGAAAATAACAAAAGATTCATCTTTAAAATATGGAGGAAATGTGAATAATTCAATTCGATGGATGTAGAATGGCGTCTCCAAGTTGTAAATTGGTGGAATTATCTGAACATTCGCCATAGAAATTATGATAGAAATAGCGAGTTTTCACATTACCGTCGTAGCGGTAATGTGAAAGAAGCTGCAGAATAGAGAATAACTGTTCTCCTCTAATACCCCGTAACCTATTTTAAACACTGTCAAGCTGGGAATGGTAGCACAGTGCAGCTCCGGACCAGAAAGGGCAGAAACACTGTACCAAAATACAACAAAAAGAAAGGAAACAGCGTTATAAGGCAAAAATTAGTGATTGAAGCAAAATATAGGAAGTTGTGGAGAGCTTTGGTTCTCTTCGTCCTGAAAGAAAGAGAAAAAATGAGAGAAAAAGAGAGATAGAAAAAAAAAGAAAAAAAAAGAAAAAGGAGGAAGAACATGAGAACGATTTAGAGGAAGAAAAAGAGCGATTGTGAGAAAAGAAAACAGGGAACGAATGAAAGGGGAAAAGTACAGATAGTTAGAAAGAGAGAGAAGGTGAGAAAGAGAGAGAAAAGGAAAAAAAGGAAGAAAGAGATAAACAGTGAGAGGGTGCGTATTTATCCATTACCTCCAGTATGGGTGGGGCTTATATGAAAATAAAATTAAAAATATATTTGTGTGTAAAATGAGACGGCGTTGATTTAATATATATATATATATATATATATATATATATATATATATATATATATATATATATATATATAATATTAATGGTCAATATATATATATATATATATATATATATATATATCTTAGCAAGGTCGAATATATTGTATTTGAACGTTAATCTTCTATGAATCTCCCACGTACATTCATATCTGCTCATGGCGTATCAAATGTAAACAAATGACGTCACACATTATGAAATGGACAAAGTCTGACAATTATTTTAAGATATTTTTTCTTTTTATAGATAGAAATATTTAAGTAAATGCTCTGTTTATAATAAACAGTATTAAACAACATTTACCGGCCTGAATGTTTTTATAGATACAAATATTTTTAAATATTTTTATTCGGAGGACGAATGCTTTCTGTGAAAAGTTCTCGGACATTCAGGCCGGTAAATGTGGTTTAATATATATATATATATATATATATATATATATATATATATATATATATGAATATTTCATAAGTAAAATGTGTACACACGTTGTTTTTTTCTCACTAATTACACTGCTATTTTTTCTTATTCGTTTTGTAAGTAATTAAGAAAAATTTTCTGAAAAGATATGCTGTCAAAAAGAAAACCATGAAACCAGCCGTAGAAAAGACGGCCAAAATATCAAGCATTAAAAACTCATACAAAGGAATGTCTTGAATCTCTGATCTTAAATGATTGCCTCCATATTTCAGGATCTCATTTACAAGACAGGCTACTCTGACCGATGGGAGATCTTGGGATCGAAATATTTCGCTCATCTTTGCAATGTTTTTCTTGTACTTTGGATTCTCAATGACTTCTGACCAACTCGTCCACAGTGAAATTTTCAAGGTCCATTGCAATTCCGAATACTTTCAATTGCATGATCTGACTATTAAATGGTTGATCATAATAAAATGGAAATCCAATGATAGGAACAGCGTTGTTCAAGGTTTCGTATTTACCACTGTTACCACAATGGGTGATAAACAGTTTGGTGTTTGAATGACCAAGAAGATCGGCTTGGGACAGCCATTTTGTGATTAGAACATTTGGGCGGGAAAAAGATGTATTAGAATGTTTCCAGACGACATCGTATTTGATCTTACTGAACGCCTTTTCCATTTCCTTTAGGTGAATGCCCCAATTGACAAAACTTCCTGGTGATACAACGATGATTCCATGCTTAGAAGCGTTAACAAATTTCAAGAATTTTCCTTTTAGAGGTTTCGCCGGCTATTCCGCCAATGTATTTGACATTCAGAAGTGCTGGTAATGCTTGATAGAGAAAGTAATCCGAATTAACAATATGCAGCTGGGTTTGTCATAGAAGTTCTTCAAAAGAAATATCCGGCCGTTCAGGTGCGTATTCTTTAATATCTCTTTCCGGAGACCAAGGTGTTGGATTTATATAATCATGTAAATATTTCCATATGTTCTTAATCGAGAATGATGCTATCTCAGCCGTGAAGAGACGAAAATGTGGAATAACTGAAATTACCCATGGTGTTCGGTGAATTGTGATATGGTTTTTCCAGACCCAAGAGAATGAAAGGGATTGCAAGTATATACGCAATAATGGCCAGACAATGGCTCACGAAATTCGAATCAGTGACCGCTAGAGATGCATTGAATGATTTCAGTCTTTGAAAAAGATCTTCGTTAAGAAGGTAGCCATCACATAGTTTCTGGAGGTTACTGAATGTTTCTGCCAATGCTTGTTTCTGGGGAAATTTTAACACTTTTCTTAGTTCATCAGTAAATATCTTAATCTCTGGAAACTCCTTTGTTATGACGAAATTCACTCCATCTCTTACTGGACCGAATTTACCATCCAACTTCTCTGTGATGAGGATGTAGCTTGTGTGTCTATAATTCGTTAGTTTTTCAGCCACTTTAATCATCGGGTTGATATGGCTAAAATAAAGTAATGACAAGAAAATTATGTTGTCCGTACTGGTCGCTCGATCTGATAGAATCCCGACAATAATTACTTGAAAAAGTCGGGTCAGTTTCATTGTGAGGAATTGCAAATGTTTCTCATGAACAATAGTAAAACAGAATTAATCTGAAGAAAGAAATAATATTTTAAAAACCAATTATGAATTTTATTCATAACATGAAGAAATCATCCCGTTCATACAAGAAACAATTGCATCAAGATTATACGACTTAAGTCATTTCTTCAAAATGTATTCATATTGTTATGTATTCATTGATAATGAAAGCCACCAAACTGTCCAAATATGTTGCAAAATTGACGGTCTAATATTCGTATCAAAATGAGATATAGTTATTTTCCTTCAACATTCTTCGTTTTGATTGATAAGACCTCCGATACTAGAAAATCTTTTATACCATCACAAAGATTGGAATTCCTAAAAAACGAAATAAGATTATTTCTCTTTACTTAACATGTTTTTATTTGAAATAAATTCTACAAATGTATCTACTTCTTTTCTATCCATTTATAATTTTCTGTTTACGAAGAAAAACAATTTTACTTTTAATTAAAATGCGCACTGAAATTTCAATAATGATAATAAATGTTTTTAGCAGAAAGCAGAAACAGAATCTATCATTTTTGTATCAAGAATAATTGTAAATATTAAACAGTAATGAAAAAATATAATAATCTCATATTATCGTCCAAAATTTAATCATTTGAAAAAAACAGATAAATCGTCTTTTATATGATAATATATATCAGTAATATACTCTTTTTTATATTGTTATATATTTTATACGATAATGACACTGACACCTCATCTTGGAAAATATGTTTACCGATATTATATAAAAATATATTGAAATGACTAAAGAGTAAATTTATTCAATAAATTTGTCAACGGCTTCAACCACAACTTCCACACATCTTCGGAATGCTTCCATAATTGTTCATCTTTGGTGTTACAACTGCGCCCCACGCATAATTATCAAGGGGGTTGCAATCTGTTTATATATATATATATATATATATATATATATATATATATATAGATAGATAGATAGATAGATAGATAGATAGATATAGACATAGATATAGATATAGATGGATTGATGTGAGTTTGTGATCCTGGGTTTCACGCTTTTGCGATCGTCAGAAAAACTGATTATTTTTTTAAATTTTGGATTTATGTACTTTGCGTGTATTGGTGGGAAGTGGGATAGAAATCGTCGTCGTGATGTCAATTATACTAACGCGAACATACATGCATGTCCGTACACCTATTGAGGTACGCAGGCACACATACACACGCGATGTGTCTCAAACAAAAATAAACATATGTGGAAAGGACGGGACTTGACATACGTATGTATATGTGTTCTGTTGTATACATACATACGCATTTGTTTGTTGAATTTCATTGATGGGGTGTGTATCCATTTCTCTCCTGAATGTAGCCATGTCAGCAATCAGACCGTTTCTCTATTTTTCCACTGAATAATATTTCCTCGCACGCACGTATAATCGTATGGTTGGGTCTGTGTAAATCTATGATAGGTAAAAATTGCTATTATTTTTAATTTTTTAAGGCTGATTTGTTATTATTTTAATGCTGGTTATTTGCTTGTTTTTGACGACTGCGTATATGCAACTGGTAGAAATTGCAGTTCGTAACCATATTGGTTTTTATTTGGTGGTGTTAAATTTGCTGAGGAGGAAGGGGACTAATTTACGTTAATAATTATAGCGGACTAATATGGTAATAGTAGATGTGATGTGATAGTAATGGTGTTGGGGGATTGGTGATAATGATAATATTAGTAGCTAATAGTTATTGTAAAGTGGTAGAAGTGTTTAGTAATGGTGTTGGTATGATAACAATAAATCTAATTATTGTGATGGTAGGTTGAACCTGACAGTGACTGTTGGTATCTTTTTTTATCCGTTTGGTGTAAATTCTGTTAATAAATATTTATTTTCATGCCTACATTTGGAAATTATCTCTGATCTTTTGTTTAGTAAATTCTTTTTGCGGGGTATGGGATATTATTGCTACTTTTTCGTGTAGACAATGTAGGCATTTTTTTTTTTGTAATGTTGCTGTAGTCAGGTGCACTTTTCAGTATTTTCCAGCTTATTCTTGGTGTGATGTTTCTGTCTTTGAGATGTCATATATATGCGGATATTGTAATGCTGTTCGAGCATTTTCTGTTGTTGAATGAAAGGTTGTGGTTGTTTTTTTCTTCTTCAATGGACCCTCAGTGGCACCGATGTAGTACATTGTGCTGTTGTTTGCACTAACATTGGCTTTATATATTGTATTCGTATTTTGGTAATTTTCCTGGAGTGGACATGTTGTCCTATTTCCGCAATTGCATTTTGGATCCTTGGGTCATATTTTTAGGTTATCATTTTTTTTTTTTTTGTTGTAGCTTTTTATTAGTTCTGTTTTATTTTTTGTGCAGCTGTAACTGATTTTACGTTATTTTTGTTGAATAGTTTTGCTAATCGGTTTGTTTCAGTGAAGTCCTTTTCTATTAAGTTTAGGAATGTGTTGCCTATGTTCGTTTTGACGGTTTTGTTGTATGGTGGATTAAACCAGATAATATTTTTTTTCTGATTTTTGCGTTTCGGCTGTGGAGGTATATACTGTAGTTATTGTGTGTATCCACTTGATTTTAGTGCTTCGTTGTATGGTGTTTTTTTGTCATTGAAAATTTCTATGTTAGACGATCTCTCAGATAGTCTGCGGCTGATTGATATGGGTATTTGTTTGATGACTGAAGGTGGGTGGATTGAGGATGTGTGTACGTAAGTCGGGGTGTCATTATGTTTTTTGTACGGTTTGTATGAAATTATTAATCAGGTTAAGAGTGGCGTCAAAGAAGTTTACAGTTGTGGTACCTGCGTTTATCTCTATATATTGAATCCAATGTTTTTTTAGGGCGTTCACTATTTTCATCCTAAATTTGTCTAATTTGCGGCCATTGGGTTCTCTTATCAAGATAAGTCAGTCATCTCTGTATAATCCAGTGTTCTTTCTCGCCAGGACTCTGGCCAAGTATGAGAGGATGAATATACCTACTAATTCGCATATTACTGCTCCATCGTAGATACCCATTGTTACTTCGGACAGGTCGTGATTTTGTTCTTTTGCCCATGGTTCACTATTGTGGAACAGCAGATACTTGCAGCAATGTTTGATTATTTGTATATCTCCTTCCGTTATTTTTACATGTTGCTGATCTAGTTGTATAGCTTCATTTAATATGTTAGCTCTATCTCTGATATTGAGCGCTTTCTATTAAGTACTGCGCATATAATATATTAATAATAATATATATAATCTATTGCCCATACATATATATTTATATTTATATACACACACTTTTCACACACACACATATATATATATATATATATATATGTGTGTATATATATAAACATAGATAGATAGATAGATAGATAGATAGATAGATAGATGTAGTCAAATCATTTTTTTTTTATTAAATTTACATTAATCAATTCATATGATAAATCTTTTTCTCTATTTAGGTAATACTTGATTTTCTGATTCAATGTCGATATACAAAATGAATTTTTCAGACTCATTCGATTTTCGCTTTCTTTTTTCTGCAAACAATTGTGAAAGACTTTCTCAAAAGAAATACGGCCAGAAAGAAAATCACAAAACCAGTCTTAAATTGGAGGGCCAAAATATAAAATATTAAAAACCGACACAGGTAATTTTTTCATAGTATCAGAGTATATTTATATCTAGGAGTAAATGATGAATGCCGCCAATCTTATAACAACAGCCGAAACGTTGCGATACTTATTGTAACAAAGATAAGGAAAACAGTCCGAATAATGTAAATAGTGTACATAATACCTCATCTCAGAAATATAGACCGATACTGAAATGCCGAAACGTTGTAATAAATATGGCAACAAAGATGAGGTCAATAGTCCGAATAATGTAAATAGTGTACATAATACTTCATCTCAGGAATATAGACAGATACTGAAAGGCCGAGACGTTGTGATAAATATGGCAACAAAGATGAGGACAATAGTCCGAATAATGTAAATAGTGTACATAATACCTCATCTCAGAAATATAGACAGATACTGAAGAACAATTTTTGTTATAAGATTGGCGTCATTCATCATTTAGGCTGAAAATATCGCAGATTGATTAAGATGAGCACTGGAAAAAATGGTTACTGAAGAGATTAGGTTTATAAATCCCAGAAATTCATACGCAGATGCCCTTAAGGACACATGGTACAGTGGATAAAGACGTTGGTTAAGGCAGTGGAGAACTTGGAGATAACTGATAACTGACATCCATTAGACATACCAAGTGGAACTTGAACAGTCTACACCTGGCAGGTTTCAGTTCGACATTCAAACCACCTGAAGAAGGCTGAAGCGTACAACGGTCGAAACGTTGTGATAAATATGGCAACAAAGATGAGGACGATAGTCCGAATAATGTAAATAGTGAAAAATGTTCTTGAATAAAGTCATGAAGTTGGTATAAAATGGTATAAAATGAATTCGTGGTGTAAAAGAAAACGGTACTAAATGTGAAACCTCAATGCTAAGTTCGAATTACAGTCGGATTTGTTACATTCACTTACGCGCAAATACCCTTCGATAAATTATGAATCCATCTATTCTCTCTCCACCTGTTTGAATAGCAGGACAAACTGGGTTCTTTTACCTTGAAAGAAACGGCAAGCTACTGCGACCAAATCTTCTTCCTAGTCAATCATTAATCGCAAGAAACATGATTGCCCAACCGTGTATCACATTTGGCAGTTGACTGCCTTTATCTCTTCTCCCTCGAGCTATGTCGAATTGAAGGACAGTCAAGGCTGTATTACCTTGATTGTCAACCAGTCTACCGTAGAAAGAAACAGCAACCTACTGCGGCAAAATCTTCTTCCTAGTCAATCATGAATCTCAAGAGACATGATTGCCCAACCGTGTATCACGTTTGGCAGTTGACTGTCTTTATCTCTTCTCCCTCGAGCTATGAGTCGAATTGAAGGACAGGCAAGGCTGTATCACCTTGGTTTTCAACCAGTCTACCGTAGAAAGAAACAGCAACCTACTGCGGCAAAATCTTCTTCCTAGTCAATCATGAATCTCAAGAGACATGATTGCCCAACCGTGTATCACGTTTGGCAGTTGACTGTCTTTATCTCTTCTCCCTCGAGCTATGAGTCGAATTGAAGGACAGGCAAGGCTGTATCACCTTGGTTGTCAACCAGTCTACCGTAGAAAGAAACTGCAACCTACTGCGGCAAAATCTTCTGCCTAGTCAATCATGAATCGCAAGAGACATTATTGCCCAACCGTGTATCACGTATGGTGCTTAACTGACTAACTGATATGTATCTCTCTTCAAACGTCTGTGCGTGGCTTTGTAATTAAGATATCCAGTCAACTAATACATGTTTAAACAGAATAGAAACAATGACGCTGGTAATAATATTAATTATATTTAATTTGTCATCAAAATACATTGTGTTGATAGAAAGTTGTTCTCCAATGATATAAAACATGTTCTTAGACCTGGTAATAAGATTAATTTAATAGTTTTACCCAGATTTAAAAAAAAATAAGAAGTAATTTCATTCATTTGAGAATAAGTTCTGAAAATGTAATTGATTTGATTTGTAACTGAGTTGATTTTTGCAAGAATTTCGAAAACAATGTGTCTTAAACACCAAAAAAGACGCTAAAAATAACTAAACCAAACAATTTTTGACGCACCGGTTGACGCAAGAAAAGCAAGATTATTTTAACCAAAATTTATGAGGTATTAGAAAGGATTAAAAAAATAATAAAATACTTTTGTATTTCCCATCAAGAATAACACGATAAATCTTTGTTTTACGAAGTTTAATTTATTTTTTTCATCATCGTATCCTCTTTTTTACAGAGAATTATTGGACTTACCTACATCAATTCAAATGTGCCTTGATATTTCTATGATTTTTTCAGTTTCTAGAACTAAGATTGACAGTAATAGTATTTGACTGTGAGGAAAATGTGCAGTACCCTTGGATTTCAGTCATCTCATATTTCTCAAGCTTATGTTGACTTCGGCGCAGCGTTACGATCTTGTGATACGGAAAGATTCATATTTCTAGTCTTAATCCAACGGATACCAGTCCTAACCGCGTCCCTACAATGATCACGATGAATTGTTTTCATATTTCGTTTTGATTGGGGTTCAACTTTCTTTCACTGATCGGTACTTTATATATTAGGTTGGTGCAAAAAATAATGTCGTTTTCTCACATAGTAACATATGTGAGAAAACGACATTATTTTTGCACCAACCTAATATTAATGTTTGTACTTAGTAAGTCGTTACGGTCACACGTTGAACCGATGTGAAGCAGGTATGGACACATGCTTTCTATCTTAACTATTATCGAAGCCACACAACGTAAGACCGTACTCGATTGATAACCTGCTGTTTGATGTGATAAATACTGAAATGATATTCGTAGCTTTTACCAATGTTTGAGTATATAGTTTTAAATATCGTCGAAAGAAATGTGCAAAAATACAAAATGTCGTGGTTTTTTTGTTGTTTTTTTTTGCTCACAAACTGTCTTCAAAATTTCATTTTCAATTTGCTTGTCGGAATCATCTTCAAGGGGCGAGCGCAAGATCAATCAACCAATCTAACAGTGATCTCATCTCACAATCCTCACACTTGCTCCATATGTGGCCTCCTTTGTAAATCACTAACGGGTCTTAAATGCCATTTAAGATTATCGCACAAAATTTCATAACTGAATTAATAGGCTGTCAGATCCTCATACGTCGACACCGACGGGAGAGTCCATTATTACATATATATATATATATATATATATATATATATATATATATATATATATATATATATAAATTATTTAAGTTATAAGGAACTTGGTAAACCGAATTGGTAAATCCAAAGAGGATGAAATCCTGAGAGCTCAATGTTAGGACAGAGCTAATATGTAATGAAAAACAAATCACTTTAATGTACCATTACGATAATTTATTTCACCTAAATCCTTTTTTAAGGATTCAGGATCATCAGGTAAATCTTCCAACAACGAAATGAGAAAAAAAATGGGATTAGAAATTGGTGGGTAGTGTAATTTTTGTAATTTAATAGAGGGGGTTGAGAGTGGTAGTTAACCAGACAATATAAAGTATAGGGAGGGGTTAATTTTATATCTCTCTTAAGTATGTTTTATATTGGAGTAGGAGGAGTGACAGAAAACTTGACCTCTTTAGATGGTTAATAAAACGGAAATGAATTGTAGAAAATGTATACAAGTGAGTCTTACGGTAAAGAGAGGGATAGGGGGAGGGGGAAAGAGAGATGGAGTTGTTATAATTTTGTTTTAACAAAATTATGTAAAAGATAGTTTACAATGTTTGATAGAAAATTCGATGTCTGAAAAAAATTTTGTTATTAATTTAAATATTTAATTTTTTAAGTAAGTAGTTTCAGGACTAAATATAACTATTATTGTAATAAACATATTTATCTAGGACATAAAGAAATATTTAAAATCTTAATAGTTTATTCACCCGACTAATTGTATTTCCACAAAAAAAAAAAAAAAAAAAAAAAAAAAAAAGAAATATATATATATACATATATATATATATATATATATATAACATCTATTTTAATATTTAAAATTAATTCATGAATGCAATTTATTTATTACATTGGTAAACTAAATTAAAGATTAGGTTTCATTATTTAATAGAATTTGAGGGTAATATTAATTTTCATTTATTCATATATGCCTCACAAATGCATTCATGCATACGATCATTAACAAGTAAAAAAAAAAAAAAAAAAAAAACCTTTGAGATAATTTACACAAAAATTCATTTATCCTCGTACATAAACTATATATACATTTTACAATCTTTATCTATATTTCAAAATATATATAGATTTCACAGTTAAAATTTAATTTTATCAGTGTGATTTCGGAAGTGTTTCATTTTAAAGGAATTTAGCTAATATTATTACTATTATTAATAGTCAAAGAATGGTATATTTAAATTTAAATTATCAATTTAGAAATGAAACTCCCTTCAGAAGAAAACAAAATTTAAACTATAGAATATTACAAAAGAAGGACATTACAAATAAAGAAAATAAATTAAAATGTCATTAGAAAGACCCAATATTTCATTTAAAATCAATTCATGCACGTACGCACATATATACATACACACACACACATATATATATATACATATATACATACACACACACACATATATATACACATATACATACGATCATTAACAAGTAAAAAAAAAAAAAAAAATAAAACTATAGAAACACTTTAGATAATTTACACAAAAATTCATTTAACCTCGCACATAAATTATATATACATTTTGCAATCTTTATCTATATTTTAATATTTGAAATATATATAGATTTCACAGTTAAAATTTAATTTTATCAATGTTATTTCGGAAGTGTTTCATTTTAAAGGAATTTAGCTAATATTATTACTATTATTAATAGTCAAAGAATGGTATATTTAAATTTAAATTTTAAATTTAGAAATGAAACTCCCTTCAGAAGAAAACAAAATTTAAACTATAGAATATTACAAAAGAAGGACATTACAAATTAAGAAAATAAATTTAAAATGTCATTAGAAAGACCCAATATTTCATTTAAAATCAATTTATGTACGTACGCACATATATACATACACACACACACACATATACATATATATATATACATATATACATCCACACATACATATATACATCCACACATATATACACATATACATACATATACAATTCATATATCCATATACAAATCTATATATCAAAAAATTAATCTAACCATTTAATCATCCGTATATATATATACAGAGAGAAAGAGAGAGAGAGACATACTCATATACACATACACACCCTTAAATAGATATACATTTATATATAAGCACAAAACCCTACATACAAAACAAAATATAAAAAGAGTACATATATACATATATATATATATATATATATATATATATATATATATATATACATACATATACATATGTACACTTACCAAATATAAATTCTAAGGTAATTACGTCTATATACATATATAGATTACAAGTAGTTTAAAACCATAAAAACACACATGTTTAAGTACATGTACACACACATATACTTGTACATACATATATAATATACATATACATACAAAACAAACGAAACAAATGAAAATTAATATTACCCTCAAATTCTATTAAATAATGAAACCTAATCTTTAATTTAGTTTACCAATGTAATAAATAAATTGCATTCATGAATTAATTTTAAATATTAAAATAGATGTTATATATATATATATATATATATATATATATATTTCTTTTTTTTTTTTTTTTTTTGTGGAAATACAATTAGTCGGGTGAATAAACTATTAAGATTTTAAATATTTCTTTATGTCCTAGATAAATATGTTTATTACAATAATAGTTATATTTAGTCCTGAAACTACTTACTTAAAAAATTAAATATTTAAGTTAATAACAAAATTTTTTTTTCAGACATCGAATTTTCTATCAAACATTGTAAACTATCTTTTACATAATTTTGTTAAAACAAAATTATAACAACTCCATCTCTCTTTCCCCCTCCCCCCTATCCCTCTCTTTACCGTAAGACTCACTTGTATACATTTTCTACAATTCATTTCCGTTTTATTAACCATCTAAAGAGGTCAAGTTTTCTGTCACTCCTCCTACTCCAATATAAAACATACTTAAGAGAGATATAAAATTAACCCCTCCCTATACTTTATATTGTCTGGTTAACTACCACTCTCAACCACCTCTATTAAATTACAAAAATTACACTACCCACCAATTTCTAATCCCATTTTTTTTCTCATTTCGTTGTTGGAAGATTTACCTGATGATCCTGAATCCTTAAAAAAGGATTTAGGTGAAATAAATTATCGTAATGGTATATTAAAGTGATTTGTTTTTCATTATATATATATATATATATATATATATATATATATATATATATAGAGAGAGAGAGAGAGAGAGAGAGAGGTGAGAAGGGGGAAGGCAGAGGGAAAGAGAGAGATATACATACATCTATGTATATACATGTGTGTACACATTTTCTAAAGCAATTCGCCCCAAGCAAGGGATTACAGAGGATTGTGAACAAGATCAAAGAGATGTCTTTCAGCAAAGGATAAAAAGAAGGACGATGAACAAGATGAAGGTATCAGAACATGTCGTTTAACATTTCACTTGAATATGTGAAGATTATAGTTATCGGGAAAGCAAGTAAGAAGATAGGAAGTTCCACAGAGAGGAAGTGCAGGAGAAGAAGATCTTTGAGTAGAAGAGACGGTTACATTTAACCGTTTCGACAGTGAAAGGGTGGGACCGAAATGCTAGCCTAGTATTTAGCTTAAATTCATGCAGTCAGTCTGGGAACCAGCAAAAGTAGCTCGTCGAAACAGTTACCGTGAAAATACTTATATAAGACACAAAGGTAAGCCACGTCACGTCTGTGAGAAAGCGACTGTAGACTAAATGCCAGATCAGAACCTATCACACTGGATATTCGTGGCTGGATTTTGTAGAGGACCTCAAGACGTACAGCCGCCCCGGCCAAATCATAAATGACGGCAATATTCCATGCGAGGGCGGATGGTTGATTTATGAATTTGATGGATGGATTCAGACGAGAAAAACTTTCTGGAATGACAAAGAGAACGAAATTTCCTTACGGTAGATGAAGCAATTGATTCAACGCCTTTATTCTACCTCATGTCAGTGGACAACGTGAGACCAAATAGGCGTAACGAGGCACTTTCGAAGAGATGAGAATCAGCTATTCTGATAGGAGGCAGGGAGGTTTCTCTGGGGTGGATAAAGGAGAGCAGTTTCGTTTTGGAGGCATTAAAGTTTACATGCCATTTCCTGCGCCAATCAACCACAGATTGGAGGTCCTTTTCGAAATCAGCAGTCAGGTTAGTTTTGTCAAGGATACCAGATTTACTATTCAGGCAGGAGTAAATAGTAGTGTCGTCCGCGTAGATGCCTACTTGGGAACTGATGACATCGGGAAGGTCATTGATGAAGATCAGGAATAGTGTAGTATCCAAGATAGAGCCTTAGAGAATACCAGCGTTCGTGATAAAAGAGCTGGAGGAGAACCCTTTTAGTACGACCTTCATTTTACGGTTTGACAGGAATGATTGTATGAATTCCAATAATCGTCCTGTAATACCGTATCCCTGAAGTTTACGAAGAAGGCCGGCATGTCAACATCCTATGAAATGCTTGAGAGATGTCTACAGCTATGCATCGGTCATTATATATTACGGTCACATAATGAACTGATGTGAAGCATGTTGTTTTATTTATTTATTTATTTTTTGTATTCTATATACTGAATGAAAATATATTCTCAAACCAGAATTCTAATTAAGAATTTCTACTTTTATTGTATTCAAGAGGTGAGAAAAATCTAACATTAAAATATTACAAAAAAAAGCAAATGACTTAATAAAATCTTATAAAATTTGTAACGTTATAAATAATAAGAACAAAACATAGATTAATGTATATATAATACTGGTCTGGGGCTCTCCACTTTTTACATAAGATGGACTCATCCATAGTATACTTATACTGACAGAGAGAATGCCTACAATAGATCCGTCTTGATACAGTCTTTGACTGTTTGCGAGGGCTGTCGGACTCTCTGCGTTATCAGAGAGGAACCCGGGCGAAGCTTTGCCGAAAGGCAAGGATTCGTCCGGGGAGGTAGACATGGCTTAAACCCGTCTAGGCGGGTTCAAAGGCTATATTGATACCCACATTAAACCGGCCTTGTGCCACATTCAATCCTCGTGGGTGGATCGATAAATACCGAGATCCGTCTCGATACAGTGTTTGACGTCTCTCGAACTCTCTGCGTTAAACTCGGCCTCGTGGGGGGATCGATAAATACTGAGATACGTGGAGATAAAGTCTCGACGTCTGTCAAACTCTCTGCTTTGCCGAAGGGCAAAGTTTCGTCCATGGAGGTAGACAGGCCCTGAACCCGTCTAGGCGTGTTCAAAGGGGCTATTTTTGGCCGAGTCTATGTTCTCGGAGAAACCCATTTTAAACTCGGCCTGGTACCAAATTTATTAATCGTGGGTGGGATATTAAATACTGAGATACGTGGAGATACGTGGAGATACGTGGAGATACGTGGAGATACGTTGAGACAGGCAGAGTGATACGGAGACAGACACGGGGTGTTCTCAGAGGGTTATATAAGAGTCCAGAGAAAGAGAGATGATTACGGCTTTACTTACAGAGACTTGTACATATACTTTCTACTAACCCGCATTCCTGGACTATTAATCTTCACTTCAAGTCTGCATTCTTACATTAATACACTTATTTTTCTATCCCAATTTCTGGCGTTGTTTATTTATTTGTGCAGGACTCCATTCCCGGAATCCACAACAAATACCATAATATTACTGGATACAAATTATAAAACAAAATGTTTAAAATTTCATTGTTTACTGAAAATTGAACTAAAACTACTGCACTTTATATCATTTTAGATTATAATATATTAAAATTTTTCAGTATAATTTTTCTTTGAATTAAACTATGAATCTCTTTTGATGGCCCAATGATTTACTAAAAGTTTGTTTGTGCCTTGCTTCTTGCCCATATAAAATTTGTAAAGCTTCAATAGTTAATTTAACTGCTCTTTCTACACTTTGCATATGTGCAAATAAATTCGGCAACTCTAACGTCGTCCTATTCATTGTAAGCTCTTGTAGTTCATTATTTGAAAAACTTTATGCAATTGCAGGATCATTTTATGAGAGGTTAATCAAATTTGATCAGTGTGTCGTATTAGAGTTGAATTCAATTTTTTTTAAAATTTCTTCTTTGGTGTTTCGCGAAAATTTTAAACCAAAAAAAGATATTTTTGTGCTGCAATTTTTCTTCTGCAACATTCTGTATTTTGGTCGACTGTTCATTTATTCTCTGCATCATGTGGAAGAATTGCAATTGTTCGTAATGCCATTTATTGTCACGTTCAATGTCGAAACAACTGTTTTATATTTCACTTATAAATTTTATAAGGCAGAGACTTCGACAATACAACATTATGGAGATGATAATGGTAAAAATGTTTATATGGATCGGTCATGGGTTTTCAGTCATATTCATTACCCTTATTTTTTCAACTCATCTCTGCGAGTTCTTTATATAAGATAGATTGATGGTTCCAAGGAGAGGGGTTAGAATTTTTGTTATGGCTTTCGTTATTTTGTCGGGTCTGCTGTCTATTCCTGAGTTGATGTGGCGTACCGGATACCTGCTTTGTGGGGTTTTAGAAAACAATGGATAATATGCATTAGTTTCTCACCGTAACGAGACTGGCGGGAAAATGTAGATATTTACACACACACACACACACACACACACACACACACACACACATATATATATATATATATATATATATATATATATATATATATATATATATATATATATACATAATATTCATAGATATAACGTATATATATATAAATATAGATTTATATGCATATATAAAAATGTAGATACCTACACATATATATACATAATATACATATATATATATGTATATATATATGATTATATATATATATATATTTATGCATATATATACATATGTATAATATCCATGTATACATATAGATTCAAATGAATATGTATATATGGATATATATGTGTGTATGTTTGTCTGTGCATGCGTATATATATATATATGTGTGTGTGTGTGTGTGTGTATTTTTTTTTATTTATATCTACCGGCCATAATATTCGAGAAATCTTGTTAGAAAAATATTTAACTATATAACTAACTATATAGTTAAATCTAGCAAGATAGATAGATAGATAGATATCTCTTTTTTTTTTAAACTGAAAGGATTACATTAAAGACACCAACTATTGTGCTAGCCATATATTTTCAGGGAAAAGTTTAGTTTTTATCGATTTTTGTGAAGTAACTCAATTATTTTATTACATCTATATAGAAAAAAAAAGGTTTCTAACACTCCGAATTAATATAATCAACCATTCAATTATTTGATGATTGTGATAAAAACGTTTGTCTCTTACCTTGAGTAAAATGTGGCAAATACAGATGAGTTGCTATCTGGTAAATCGGCACACCCCGTATGACTTGTCTTAACAGAGAAAATCTCTTTTTATATCAGTATCTATTTTTGTCCTTGAGTATTTTTTGTTGAAATTGCACAAATAATGTCTTCTTTGTAGTCTTTTTTTTTTTTTTACTGAAGACAACCGAGCACAACGAAAATTGCATTAAAAATGACTTCGTTGTCGTCTTCTTGTCGGAAATTATCGAGTCCAATGACAAAGTGCAGAAAAAGGCGAGGTTTGATTCTTTATGGCGGAGCAATATCTTCCTACGCTTTTTCATATTTTAAAAAAATAAAATTCAAGAAATAATAGTTGACCTATAATTCACCGTGAAAATTAACACTATTTCGTTACCATGCGTTTTGACGATTTTTACGCCCACAATGACCTGACCTTTACAACTGGAACCTGCTTAAATATTTTAAATATTCAGCTGATAGATTTAAATAAATAAATATAGAGTTTAACAAATAAATTATATATATATATATATATATATATATATATATATATATATATATATATAGATATATATATATAGAGAGAGAGACAGACAGACAGACATGGTGATATATAGATATATAATGAAAAAAGAAAGAACAATCACATTTATAATACAGGTTACTTTAGAATTTAAAAAAAAAACACTACTCGATACACAGTAGAACATGATATTATAATTATTTAAAAAAATATGTTGTATCCATTGCGACACAGAAATAACTATGTTTCGAAACCAAAATTTAAATTTTAAATTAAGCATAATTTTTTTTAGACTTAAAACTCGTTGTTCAGTTCCATTTTCAAGGGATGCTGAGAATAATCTTCGAAAAAATTTGATAAACTCAAGTCAAATAGTATTATAAATTTTAAGTAGGTAGGGTAATGAGAATTCAGACATTTTTATTAAATAGGTGTTAGTTTTTTGACGAATGAAAATACAAGTATAATTTTGTGCGGCAAAACTGAAACTCGGTTAAATTTAGGTGGGTGTTAAGCTTTCTGTCTGTTGATACTGACTTCATTTTATACAATCTTGTCATTAATACGATACATTTGGCATTTTCATTTATTTTTTTATTCATTTTCTTGATTTTAAAAAATACATCAAGATTTTCTTAAACGGGTTTCAAATAAGATTGTGTTACATTATTTATATTAATATTTTTATTTATAAAGATGTAAAATACTATATTTATTTTATTTACTAATAAACTTTTGAGGGGTCCTCCTCTTTTTTACACAAATAGACTCATCCAGCATATACAGTGAAAACCCGATAGCTACAGAGAAGGAGTGAAAGGTTGTCGGGAACCGGAAGAGTGAGAGTAAGGTAACAGACAGACAGACAGAACGAACGTAGCCAGCAAGAGTCACAGTGAGCGAGCAAGTAGACTCAGTAAGAAGTCATACAGCGATACTTCAATACCAAAGACTGTATATATATTTTGCTACTAACCCGTATTCCTGGAACTACTAACCTCCTTTACCAGTTTGTATTATTACGTTAACACATTATTTTCCTATATTCATTCCTGGCGTTTGTTATTTATTGGTACCGGATTTCAACCCGGAATCCACAACATAAACTATATATGGTATTGTTAAATTTAAAATATTAGAATTTAATTACGCATTTATAAATTAATTTATTTATGATCAAATAATAGATATAATTATGCAAATTATTTTTATAATAAATTATTCATTAAGGAAAATATGAAACAATGTCTACAAAAACTGCTATTTCATTTCTTTGACTTAATAGATGTTTATTTTTCAGAAACTTAATAATATATTGCTTTTCATGTAGGCACAAATGACATAGGTCATTTAAAGATCGACTTATTCGGATTTTTTATTGATTTCTATTTTACAGTTGGAGTTTTATTTGTTTCTTTTAAATGTCAAAGATATTTGCATAGGGATGTTTGGTCGCGATACTTAATATTATTGAAGGAGGTCAGATTTTGGCTCCATCTTAATTTAAATTCAGTCTTAGTACAACCTATATAGAATTTTCAACATTAGGATTCTCAGTAGATTAGATAGTGCATTGGTAAACTACGGATTCGGTGTAACATTTATTATTCAAATGGCAATTTTCAGAATTTCTACAGTTACAGAATTACGATTGTTTATTATTATTTCTGAATTACTATTTCTTTGAATCTAGCTTAAATATTTATTCCCGATTTTATTATTAAGTTTTTCTTATATAATATATTTTCAGTGCAACTGTAACTTAATTTTACTGTATTTTTCTTTAAAATTTTGCGAAGTGTTGTATTTCTAGGAAAATGTTTTTCAATTAAAGCAAGAAATCATTTTTCTGTTTCTCTTGTTTCTCAGATTTTCTATTATTACAAAAATTACCGTGTTCATAGAATATTTTTTCAATAGAAGACTTTCTACCTATTCTTTTTTTCAATAGATAGAGATATATGCTTTGTTACAGATGGGGGGATGATTTGACTTTGGGTATATACATAAAGGATTACCATTAGATTTTTACATAAGATTGATAAATATTATTCATTATGTCTAATGTTATAGCGAGGAAGTTTACCTTTTTTTTTAATTTTGTATTAACAGTAACTTTCAAATTTATGCATTTAAATTCTCTACGTATTAGCTTTCTAATCTCATCAATTTTAAATTTTGTAGACTTCCACACAACCATAAGCCCATCATCCCTATACAGTCCAATATCTTTAATATTAATTTCACGGTGCACACTGTAAAATTAATATCAAGTATATGGCCACAATATACAATGAAAGAACTAATGGATGATATATTATTAGGAAATAGTAGTAGGAAACTCATACACGTTGAGAAAAAAATTAGTTGTAAAAACAGGAAAATAAAAATATTTTATAATTTGCTATTTAGAAAAACATTTCTCGTCTTTTTTTTTTTTTGTGGGTTGATTCAAATCCATAACAGACTAACAAGATTAAAGCTTTGAAATAACATTTTATAAAAAACTAAGGTTTAATAATCGTCTCTGTATAAAAGCAAAAAAATAATCTTTACAAAAATGTGTTAAATACAGAGAAAACTTATTTTCTATTCTGTAGAATATTTTCCAATGGGAAGAACATTTTAAGCATATTTCGAAAATTTATTTCATGCACTTAAAAATGTACCTAGTAAACCTAGGATCCTAAAGGCTAAAAGTCACAGCTCTAGGGCAATGTTTTCTGTTTTTCCTTAGTTCTATTAAGAACATATTCCTAGTATTAATAGTCGGTCTAGCTACCTCGGTTATTCATGAGTCTATCACGCCAAACATCAGAGTCTTACATCAACATCGGGAGTTCATTAAGGTAGCATCCTATGTTATTAAATAGTTTTTTTTTCAATATAGGTTGTTAGTGGGCGATCAATTCGTCTTGATCGGTGACTAGATGTCCAGAGCAGCAGATCCCTCGTAAGTTCTTTTTCTTTTTTTTACTCGTCAATTGTTTCCTGCATAACGCATTCTTCGGTCGAGTAAGATTGTAGAAAATATCTGGGATGGGTCCATAGATATGAGTTCAATGTTGTCTCCAAGAGATAATGTGTATAATTCTCTGCATCTGAGTGTAGGGTCTATCAAGCTTAGCCTCTAGAGTTTTAGTTAATGTCCAAACAGTGTCGAATCCAATAGCATTTAGTAAAGGCCAAGTGAGTCACCATAAAAGTGAACATTATTGCGAGGATTTCAATTAGACAAGGGAGATAATTCTTGTTCTTTCTTTCTTTCTTTCTTTCTTTCTTTCTTTCTTTCTTTCTGTGTTAGAATTTTCCTTCGTTATGTCTTCTTTCGTTATGTCTTCTGTCTTCCGCCAGATTACAGAACCAAAAATAGTCTAACCTTGTGATAAGACAATATATTCTTCACGGTGATTTGACCAATGACAATCATGCATGGTCTAAATTCCTTCAATCTTAATTCTGAATAATGAAAAGGCAACAAAAGTATATTTCTTATTATTTCTGAGTTTTTTTTTTTTTTTAATATTACGTTTATTTCTTCACCAAATACGAAATATTCTGATTTGTTTTAATTATCGGCTGTAAAACAACAAATAAGAATTTAAATTAACTACAGTTAGGATATCTATTAAATCTCACCAATGATTATGCCCATATAATATTCATTAACGGAAGTTTATCAGTGGAGTAATCGATAGCGGCTCAGATTGAGAAATTGTCATGCCAAGTTCGAATTCTAGTGGAATCCATTGCATTCACTTACCTGCTAATACCTATGGGAAAAGTATGAATCCTCTTCTTCCCCTCCTATCTATGGGTAAATAGTAGAACAGACCGGGTTCTATAGCCTTGGATGGTAATTGGGCTACCGCAGAAAGAAATGGCTGATCACAGATACTCAAAAAATATTAAGCATCATTGGCATTGGTCAAACGTCTTCATACTGATTTGATCAATGATGTCTGATGTAACTCACTTCTACTTTATTTCTAAATAAAGAAAAAGCAACAACAGTATATTTCTTATTATTTCTGATTTTGTTTAAATATTGCGTTTGTTTCTTCTAATTTGAAATTTTTCGATTTGTTTTAATTATCGCATTTAAAACAACAAAAAGTTTCCTGAAATTAACTACATTTAGGATATCTGGTAAATCTTATTAGGTTGGTGCAAAAATAATGACGTAATAATGTCATTTTTTGACGTATTTTTAACGTCAAAAAACGACATTATTACGTCATTATTTTTGCACCAACCAAATATTTCTGCATATGGTCATGTAATATGTATTAGGTTGGTGCAAAAATAATTTCGTTTTCTCACATAGTAAAATATGTTAGAAAACGAAATTATTTTTGCACCAACCTAATAATAATGGATTTCCATCTGTACGTGATTTGGCTCCAGTTGGGAAGGAATATGATTTATTTTATGATCTTAGAAAATTTAAACCAATTTAATCTCACTAAATACCAGAGCTTGTTTAAATATTGCGTTTATTTATTCGCAAAATTTGAAATCTCACGATTTCATTTAATAATCGCCTGTAAAACAACAAAGGTCACCAGAAATTAAGATCAGTAAGGAGACATGGTAAATGTCATTTATGCATATGTGAGTGGGGCTAAGACAGTGAATTTAAAGCAATTCATCTCGCTAAGTACTAGAGTTGGCCAGTGATAGAAATAGAAAAGATATAAAAAAATTGAAGTTTTAAAGAAATATTTTATTAAAACCTCAGACTGGCTACTGAGATTAATAAAATAAGAATAGCAATCCTGACAAAAGGACCAGAATTCAAAAATTTGACCAATGATGCCTGACTCCCTTCAACCTTCATTCTGAATAAAGAAAAGCAACAAAAGTATATTTCTTATTGTTTCTGAGTTTGTTTAAATATTATCTTTATTTCTTGATCAAATTCGAAATATTCTGATTTGTTTTAATTATCGACTGTAAAACAATAAAAAAACATCCTGAAATTAAATTAAGGATTAAGTAAATCTCACTTATGCATATGCACGTGGAGCTAATATAGAGAATTTAAACCAATTCATCTCGCTAGAAACCACAGCTGGCAAGCAACAGAAACAGGAAAGACAGAAAATTGAAGCATTAAAATAATATATTATTAGAAAATTCGATTGGTTGGTCGGCGGAAAATAAGAACGATAATACGGACAAAAGAACACCAATTCATATCAAGAGGCATATTTTATCTTCTCCGGGGTGGGGGTGGGGTAATTTTACCATATTTTTAACATATTTCAGAGGATCCTCGTTGATAGATAGATAGATAGATAGATAGATAGATAGATAGATAGATAGATATGATGAAACTTATATATATATATATATATATATATATATATATATATATATATATATATATATATATAAATATAAAAGTGAACATAGAAGTCAACACTTAGAGGCGACAGTCTGTTTCATGCTATATGCAATCGTCAAGCCACGTGGCTTGACGATTGCATATAGCATGAAACAGACTGTCGCCTCTAAGTGTTGACTTCTATGTTCACTTTTATATTTACACACGCTCTATCTCTGATATTGAGCACTTTATTCCATAAATATAGCACACCTTAAGACTATATTTCTTTATATATATATATATATATATATATATACAGAGAGAGAGAGAGAGATATTATGAAACTTAGATATATATATATATAGAGAGAGAAAGAGATAAATACATAGATAGATATTATGAAACTTATATATATATATATATATATATATATATATATATATATATAGAGAGAGAGAGAGAGATAGATAGATAGATAGATAGATATTATGAAATTTACATAGATAGATAGATTTATAGATAGATAGATATTATGAAACTTAGATATTATGAAACTTAAATACATATACTAGATACTTTTTAGATATGATGAAACTGAGTCTAGATATGAACTGAGAGATGAATATATCCTCTTCGATAAGTCTCTTAAGATACCTTAACTCGAGAATACCTTTTTCTGTTTTCCCGATAACCTGCTACTTTCCTCTCCTTAGAAAGGACACTAAAATCAATATATATGACCTAGGAGTTTATGTCGGCCGTTTTCTCCTGGTTCCGAGGTAAGTTACTTTTAAATCTCCAGACCATCCGTATATAATCCCCCGTTTATCTTCGCTCAATGCAGTAACTTATCTCTTTCAGTCTTCTGTTCCCCTTCCACTCAAGGTTGCTGTGTAGAGACAGCACTTCCGATAATATAGAGAAGACCATATCTCTACATCTGTTTGCAAACATATTCGTGTTTGGTGACTTCAACGCCCACCATAAGATGTGGCTTAAACTCTCTGTAACTGACCTCGCTGGCATCCAAACCCTTGACTTTTCATTCACTCAATCCCTCACCGAAGTGGTTGACTTTCCTGGGCGTTTCCCCAGTTACACTGACGGTAACGCTTCCCTTATCGATCTCTGATTTACCTCCACGCACATGTTTACCCTCTTGGCAAATTTGATCAGGTGGTTGCATTTGCTAATATCTTCTTCCACGCCCCATTCAGGCATGAACCTCCTTCTAACAGAATATCTTTTTGTTAACAACACGCAGACTGGGACTCGTTCCGGGATTTCCTTCTTAACGTCCCTTGGAATGTGGTTTTTAATCATCACGTTCAAAAATGTGAAGCTGATGTCTCCTCCTGGGTAAAAGTCAGCATCGAAGCTTTCATACCAGCAGGAAGATACCAAGTTAAATCGCATTCATCTTCTTGGTTCTCACCTGCTTGCTCAGGTGCTATAGCCCATAGGAATCACTTCTTCCGTCTGTTGCGGTGTGACATGTCTGATTGCCTCTGACGTCTCTTTGTCTCACATCATAACGAGTGCGAGCGTGTGTTAATGAAGCAAAGTTATTTTTAATATAATCAAGCAACGTATTCCATCAAGCAAGTTTGGTCCTCAGGATTATTGGCGGTTCAGCAAAAGTGTGTGGAACAACAGAAAATCCTCAATCGCATGTTTTATTGGATCAATCGCTAGATAGATAGATAGATAGATAGATAGATAGATAGATAGATAGATAGATAGATAACATTGAGATAGATAGATAGATAGATAGATAGATATGAAACTGAGATAGATAGTTAGATAGATAACAAATTGAGATAGATAGATAGATAGATAGATATGAAATTGACATAGATAGATAGATAGATAGATATCTGATACAATTGATGATCATCATCTTAGTCAAACTGAGATATATTCACCGAACTTATGCCTAATGGTGCATCTCTCTCTCTCTTTCTCTCTCTCTCTCTCTCTGTATATATATATATATATATATATATATATATATATATATATATATATATATATATATATATATAATAAAAAGGTTCAAAAACTAATATTCCATGGTTATAATTTATTACATTGGAATCGTAATCACGATCCAATTCAACAGACCTACAAATTCAAACACACACACACACACACACACACACACATATATATATATATATATATATATATATATATATATATATATATATATATATATATATATATATATATAGGAAGACAGAGATTTATAGATAAATGGATTGATAGATATATTTCAATATTTTTATTAAAATTATATCAATTATATATATATAATCAATATATATATATATATATATATATATATATATATATTATAAATGCTGATATAAAAATGAATGGTTCAGACTCATTCAATCTTTTTCTTTTCTCTGCAATTAATGGAGAAATAATGCGGACCCCGAGAGTATAATAAGTCCTACATTAATCTTTTTGGAGGTTACAATCTTAACAATTCAAGTTATACAAACGACAATGTGTCAAAATATTAAAAACAGCAGAATCTAAATAAGAACAAAGAAAAGCAACAAATAATTTGGAAACAAAATGGAAACAAATTGGACTCTGAACGAATCCGATACATAAATAAGAATTGAGTTCTATCCGCACTGGGTGGCCGATACTTGTGGAATTATTCCAAACTAATCTAAATTTTGTATATATTTTGGGCACACAGTACAAAAATTTAAACATCTAGGAAGTGTTTTAACACGATGAAAAATATCACATCAAGATCTGTGGATGCATTGAAATAGCAAAACCTAAGTAAAATCTTAAGAAACATGAAAGGGTGTTCAGTACTTTCTCAATGTTTACAGTGAGGACCCCGAGAGTATAATAAGTCCTACATAAATCTTTTTGGAGGTTACAATCTTAACAATTCAAGTTATACAAACGACAATGTGTCTATGGCATACATCGAATGTAAATTGCAGTCTTAAAGAGTTCTTTAAAAAGAATTCGAGACGAAATGAATAAACACGAATTGTATAAAGAGATAGTTTATTGTTGTTAACTGAATGAACAGACCAAGGTATGAAGTACGAACTACAGTCACCCAAATCAAGCAAGTACAACATTTTAAATGTCTAGATAGTGTTTTAAAAGACAACTGAGTGTGTACATATACTTAGATATTAAAAGACGGAAATAGATATCGTCGAATTTTTTTTTTAAAAAAATGAGTTCATTCATATAGTAAGTTTTTATACTATTTTTTACATTTTTATCTTTTATTTTCTATTTTGCTTTAATATCAAAATGATAAATTATTTTTCAGCCTCATTCTGTTTTTATTTTCTCCTTCCTGCAGGCAAGTGAGAAACATTTTCTCAAAAGAAAGACCGACAGAAACAAAACAATAAAACCAGCCGTAAAAAGAACGGCCAAAATATCAAGCATTAAAAACTCATACAAAGGAATGTCTTTAATCTCTGATCTTAAATGATCGCCTCCATATTTCAGGATCTCATTTACAAGACGGGCTACTCTGGCCGATGGGAGATCTTGTGATCGAAATATTTCGCTCATCTTTGTAATGTTTTTCTTGTACTTTGGATTCTCAATGACTTCCTCGATATTTCTGACCAAATCGTCCACTGTGAAATTATTAAGGTCCATCGAGATTCCAAATCCTTTCATTTGCATGTTTTGACTATTAAACGGTTAATCAAAATGAACTGGAAATCCAATGATGGGGACAGCGTTGTACAAGTTTTCATATTGGCCGCTGTTTCCACAATGGGTGATAAACAATTTAGTGTTTGGGTGACCAAGAAGATCGGTTTGGGGCAGCCATTTTGTGAGTAGAACATTTGAGCGATAAAAAGAAGAATTTGAATGTTTCCAGACGACATCGTATTTGATTTTACTGAACGCTTCTTCCATTTTCTTAACGTGATTGCCCTAACTGACACGACTTCCTGGAGAGACAACGATGACTCCATGTTCAGAAGCATTGACAAATTTTAAGATTTTTCCTTTTAGAGGTCTCGCCGGCTGGGTAGCTATTCCGCCAATGTATTTGACATTTGGAAGTGCTGGTAATGCTCGATGGAGAAAGTAGTCCGAATCAAAAATATGCAGTTGAGC